>BLBF01000039.1:30261148-30292568 GCA_015471245.1 Laticauda colubrina
CCAATCAGAATGGTAGATTTGGAGTCATCCACTTTACATACAGAACAGGTAGAACTGAAGGCGATTCATGTGTCAGATTCAAATTACTTTTGGAAGAAGCAGATATCAGCGTGCTGCTGGTATATAAGTATCCTGTGCTAATATTCACTGCTTATGCTTTATTTTAGTTGATATAGTATTAATAAATAAAAAGTTGGAGTTCTTGAGGACCCATCTAATTTGGATTAATGGTCACCAAGCGTGATAGCAAAATAATGCAGTAGTCCTCAACTTATAACCATTCACTTAGTGGCCTTTTACAACGACTGCATGGTTCACTTAAGAACTGCAGTAATTTACAGATTATAGATTGACAGAGTTGGAAGGGACCTTGTAGATCATCTAGTCCAAGCCCCCGCTCAAGCAAGAGACCCTCATCATATCTGACAGACGGCAGTCCAGTCTCTTCTTGAAAGCCTCAAGTGATGGCACTCCACAACTTCCGAAGGCAACTTCTGTTCCTTTGGTTGATTGTTCTCACTGTTCTCAGAAAATTTATTCTTATTTCCAGGTTGAATCCCTCCTTGTTCAGTTTCCATCCATTGTTCCTTGTCTGGCCTTCGGGTGCTTTGGAAAATAGCTTGAACCCTTCCTCCTCCCTGTGGCAGCCCCTCAAATATTGGAAGATTGCTATCTTGTCTCCCCTGGTCCTTCTCTTCACTAGACTGGCCATGCCCATTTCCTGTTACCGTTCTTCATATATTTTAGTCTCTAGTCCCCTATATTACTTAACAAATGTGGTCAAAAAAGGTCACAAAATTGGGTGTAACTCAATAAACAACTGCCTTGCTTAGCAATAGAAAGACTGGTTCCCAATTGTCATTGTAAGTCAGGGCTTTCCCACATGTAACTAGATTTTCTCTATTCTACCACTATGAGGAAAAGCTGGTGATTTTATTCAATCAGTCACTTTAGATATTAATTTTGTAGGAAATACCTTGAATTCATCAATTTTTTTCAAGCTCAAATGCTAAGATGATGATTTTAACAAGACTCATGATGTTTTAATGATCCCATAATCCCTTGCAGGGTGGAGTCTGGGCAACTGAATGGAGCTAGCAGAGTATTTTACTGGCCGGGTGCCCTTCCTGTCACCAATGCAGAGTTTTGTTCAGCAGATAATGCAGTATATTCGCTGTAAATGGAAAACATGCTTACGTTTCAACATTTTCACAGCTACTTTCATCACTGGCTGCGATCGACTTAATCCGTAGGCTGTTCCTTCGACTACTTTCCCAAAAGCTCCCGAACCAAGGATTCGACCTAGAGAATAATACAGTTACTGAGAATAAACTCTGGATTCACCCGTTCAAAGTTACAATGGCACTGAAAAAAGCAACTTGTGCCCAATTTTCGCGGTTACAATCTTTGCAGCCTCCCCATGGTCACGTGAACAAAATACAAATACTTGGCAACTGGTTCACACTTATGATCATTTGCTGCGTCCCAGGGAATATGAGGTTATTTTTTGCGACCTTCTGACCAGCAAGGTCAACGAGGAAGCCAGCTTCACTTAACAAGCTGCTTACAAACTGCAGTGATTCACTTAACAATTGTGGCAAAAAAAGTCATAAAATGGGGCAAAACTCACTTATCAAATGTTTCACTTAGCAACATAATGGTTGGGCTCAATTGAGTGGGTTCAGAGGTATTTCTCAAGAAGAGTATTCCATTCTTCCACTCACAGTAGAATTCCTGATGCCTCCAGGCTTGAAATTTTGGGCCTGGACAATCTGGAACTATGTCACCTGCGGTCCGATCTAAGCATAGTTCACACAATTGCCTGCTACAATGTCTTACCTGTCAACAACTTCTTCAGCTTCAACCACAATAACACACAGGCAAGCAATAGATACAAACTCAAGGTAAACCGCTCCAAACTCGATAGCAGGAAATACAACTTCAGCAAGAGTGGTCAACACCTGGAATGCCCTACCCGACTCCATTGTTACAGCCTCAACCCCTCACAGCTTCAACTTAAGACTGTCTACCGTGGATTCTCACCCCATTCTTAGGATGTTCTTAAAGGGGGCATCCATAAGCACACCAGCAAGCCTACTATCCCTGTCTTATTGTCCCTGTTTATCTGTATTTATTTCCTTTGTTCTTGTTTATGTTCATACTTATACTTGTTACCTTGTACATGTTTGACAAAGAAACAAACAAACAAACAAATAAAATAAATTGTGGTCATAACTCAAGGACTACCAGTATTGGCTACTCCTGCCACCTTGGTGTCAAAACCATTTCTGGTATATAATTAATGGGAATAATATCTCTTGAGATTTCCTATGAAAAATCCTAGACTCTTTTCATAAGCCTTTGCATGATCCTTACCGAGTACTAGTCCATCTCTAGGGAATTCCCATCTAGAATCATAGGGCAATTGCATAGGGTCCACGTAGATGTACTCATGGCCATCAGGGCTGATAGATTCAATAACTCTCCATCTGATCTCATATCTGGGTTTCTGTGCAAAAAAGAAGACATGGAAGATCAGCTACATCCCAACACAGTAAATCGTCTAAAATCAAAAACGCCATCAAAAAAGCACAACAAAGAATGTTCTTTCTGTGACAACTCAGGAAGCTCAAACTGCCCAAAGAGCTGCTGATATTGTTCTACAAAGGAATGATTGAGTCTGTCATCTGCACCTCAATAACCATCTGGTTTGGCTCTGCAACCCAACAAGACAGACACAGACTTCAGAGAGTAATTAGGACTGCCGAAAAAACAATTATTAACAATCTGTCTTCCATCAAGACCCTGCATACTGCACAAGTCAAAAAGGGCTGTGAAAATACCTACAGACCCCTCACATCCTGGACATAAACTGTTTCAACTCCTCCCCTCAAAACAACGCTATAGAGCCCTGCACACCAGAACAACTAAACACAAGGACAGTTTTTTCTAGTCATCACTCTGCTAAGCAAATAATTCCCTCAACACTGTCAAACTATTTAGTAAGGCTGTATTACTATTCTTTTTCTCCTCATTCTTCTAAGTACCTATCTCTTCCCACTTATAATTATAACCTTGTTGCTTGTATCTTTACAATTTATATTGTTTTATTTGTTTCCCAGTATGATTTGATTGCTTATTTAGTAACTGATGACTATCACTAAGTGTTGTATCTTATGATTCTTGATGAATATATATTTTTATGTACATTGAGAGCTTATGCATTGAAGACAAATCCCTTGCGTGTCCAATCACACTTAGCCAATAAAGAATTCTATTCTATTCTTTCTATTCTATTCTATTCTTCATTCCATTATTCTATTCTACTCTACTCTACTCTAGTCTAGTCTACTCTACTCTACTCCACTCCACTCCACCCTCTTCTATTCTATCATGCAAAAAAAAAAATCTGGCTCTTCACCCAGGTCTTTGATGAGAGAGAGAGGGAGCCCCCTCGTATCACTAAGTTTGCCATCTTTTATCTTAATCTTTTACCTATGGTTGATTTATTTGTAAATTTGTTGATTGTTGTGAGCCATCCAGGGTCATTGGGAATTGGGTGGCTTTATCACTTTTGTAAATTACTGCTAATATTAAGTCCTCCTCCAGGGCTGTGTCAGAGGTGCTAACAAAGATGGACAGACAGTTTTTAGAGACATCTGGAGAAATTGTCAGTTCATTTATGCTCTGCTCTTATACAAGAGTGCAGCCCCTTAGCAGCTGGGGACTCTACATGTCTTTAATCTCTACATTATGGAATTGAGACTATTTGTGCCAGCAAATAAATCTCCCTTTGGAGAGTTGCTTTGAATGCAAAGGGAAAAAAATGCATTGTGAGCCTGTGTCAAATGCCCACTGTGGCCACGCCCACCATCAGACATGCACCTCCCACCCACCCCCCAGCCCTACAAGATCAAACACAACCCTGATGCCTCCCTCAATGAAATCAAGTTTGACACCCCTAGTTTAGAGGGTGGATTTCTCCTTACCTGTTTCCATATGATTACCAAGACAATCAGGGCAATTATTACAATCACAAGGAGGACGAGGACAGCAGCAGCCACAGTGAGTTCTGATCTTAACGCTGTGAGGAGAAGCACATAGGATTCTTTCATTCCCTTTTTAAAGCAAAATAATTTTTCGGTCCAACTTTCAGGTGCAGTGCCACTGATGTTCATTCACATAGTGTGATGACCCAGGGCATGGCACGAAGCCAACACAGCCAGATAAGCAGTAAGAGTCCCTTTATTATCTCCAACTTTGCCCTCAATGTCCAGGTTACCTTTTGGCTGGAGAAAAACTCTCCCCGGAACAGCCTTTGGCTGCAGAGAATCAAGTCCAAAACATGGTCAACACAAACTGTAACTTAAAGTCCAAACAAGCCAAACTGAGGTAATTAAGTTTGGCAAGGGGGGAGCAAGAATTTCAGACTTGAAGGTATGGCAAAACTCACACAGTTGGGAAGATGCCAGAAACACAGATAAGCCATGACAACACAGGATAAAGTCACATTTGCTCCCAACAGCCTGACACATGTAGTCTGCCTTTCTTATCACTTGTCTTCCTAGCTGTGGCTAATGAAGGGAATCAGGACCCTTTCCTCCCTCCTAAGCCATGCAATCCACGTTGCTCTCTGTTCTTCTTCCCTGTGTGCCCTAGGATGAAGAGGGGGTGGGCCTCGTTCTTCCTCTGAACTCTCTTGTTCTACCTCTTCCCTGCTCTGCCCAGCCAGACTTTGCCCTTCCCCAGCCTCCTGCACAGCCAACGGAACCACACTCTCATTCCCTGTCAGCTGTACGGCTTCCTCCTCAGATTCAGACTCTGACGGGGCATGACACATAGGGGTTAGGCAAACCTAATGAAGTAAACCTACAAAAGCTTGTGTAATCATCCTACAACCGAGATTGTATGCCAGCAAAAAAGAAAAAAAAAAAACTTTCCAAATTAAGTCCCTTAAAAATTCACAAAATAGTTTCCTTCCCTTCCTCTGTCATTGTTTAAAAACAAAAACTAAGGAAATGTGTGGGAACAATCCAGATGCAATAACAGTGAAAACAAACCCCCTTTTGTCTAAGAGGTTTATAAATTGTTCCTGTCCCTTTGACAGATACATTGCAAATAAAAAAAAATCAGCCATATCTATGCAGGTAGTCCTCAACTTACAACAGTTCTTTTTGTGACCTTTCAAAGTTACAAGAGCACTGAAAAAAGTTTTTTCACACTTATGATCATTACAAGTATCCCCACAGTCATGCGATTTACATTCGGATGCTTGATAACAGATTCATGTTTATGACTGTTACAATTTTCCAGGGTCATTTAATCTGCTTTTGTGACCTACTGACAAGCCAAGTCAATGGGGGAAGCCACACTGGCTTCAACAACCTATGTTACTGATTTAACAACTGCAATGATTCATTTAACAAATGATTCAAAGAAAGGTCATAAAATAGGGCAACACCCACTTAACCAATTTCTCACTTAGCAACACAAATTCTGGGCTCAATTGCTTAGTGTGTTATATTATAAAAGCTAGCCTACATTTACCTGTTTCAATGTATATGTCAACTCATAAAATATTTCTCTGGTCTTTTAGAGTTGGCAACAAAAAGGGAAAGGGGAGCAGTGCAGCGGCTTGGAAATCAAAACTGCATTCCATAAATAGTTTTCAAAGATAGTAACTAGGTGACTGAAGTTTCTGCCAGGCAAAATTCTAACTGGAGAGTATGATTGATGACTCTTGGCTATGGATGTGTCCCATTGGAGAATGTGAATTACGATACACACAGAGGGTGGAGGCAAAACCAGGGTCAATGGTGATAATGAATTACATGCCTCAGAGTTGGCAGTGCAAGCATGTTAACTCCCAAAAATCCTTTTTAAGTTTTGGAAGTTTGGCTCGAGACTCATGACTTAATTGGGGGTAACTGCTGGAATCTTGACAGCATATTTATTTTTAATTATATGTGCTACACCAGGGGTGTCAAAATCATACCCCATGGGATGGATGCATCACGTGCTGGCCCCACCCCTGCCCAGTTTGGTGAAGGGGGAGTTATATCCCAATACGTCACATGACGCCGACATGACGGTGTGAGTTTGACACCCCTGTGCTACACCAAATGGATCTTTTCTTGTTTTAATTATATCTTCTGGAAATCTGAAGTTGTGGGGTTTTGGGGGTTGAGTTGATCAAAGTTAACGTTGATCAAAGTTAACTTACTGGGAGCCACAAGCTTTAGTTCCCTTGTAACGGTACGAAGGTCATTTTTTGCCATACATCGAACGGCCATTATTTCTTCCACCTTCTGAAACGTCACCTGGCTAGCTACCATGTTCCTTTCATTGAGACTGGTCTCCACCATGACATCAGAAATATTGTTGGTCAGGAGGGTCCATGAGGTGTCATTGTTGCATCTAGAAAGAAGCAGCTTTTTGATTGATCCCGCCAAAGAATTTTCTCTTACTTGTGAAATTATTTAGTGAATAGTTTTTCTTTTCTTTTTTTTTATATATATATATATATTAACAACGAACAAACAACCATAAACATAAACACAAAACATAAAATCTTCTTTCCATTGTACAGTGTGTTGGTCGGTGCAAATCTTTTTGTGCACAATATCACAATCCTTTCCTTCTGAATACATTATTAAAATTCATATTACATAAATATGCATATTATATTATATTATTATTCACTACTTACTGGATTTTACTTATAAACTATATCATCCTTTTCGAGCAAATTTCAATGTGTTTGTTTTTAAATATCTCAATTCAAAATATCATTCATTTCATTATAATCCATTGTAACATATTACATTGTCTTATCTTTACTCTATCATATTTATGTTGTTTTATATCTTATTTCCCTACTTTCTTTTTTAACCATTGATAAAATAAATCCCAAATTTTATAATAATCTTTATCTTCTTGCCTCAAATTGCTAGTGTCAATTTACTCATTTCTGCATATTCCATTATTTTCATAATCACCTCCTCTTCTGTTGGTATTTTCCCACTTTATCTTTACATCCATCCAGACACATTGCCCAAGCAGTATCAACGTTTTCTTTGAACAACAGCCACTGATTTAAACTCCAAGTAATTTCAGGAGTTTTAGGAATCTCAGTTGTTATCCTTGATTCCAGAGTTTTTATTTGATAGATTTATCGCCTGCTTTTCACATAAAATTGAAACTTAGGAAATATTGTTTGGTGCAGTTTATAAGGTTGACTTAATCTTGGACTTTAAATTATGTATAATTCCAACACACAAGGGGTACCAGTTTCTATAAGGAGTAGAATAGAATAATAGAGTTGGAAGGGATCTTGGTGGTCTTCTAGTCCAATCCGTTGCTTAGGCAGGAAATCCTATAGCATTTCAGACAAATGGTTATGTAATATCTTCTTAAAAACTTCCAATGTTGGAGCATTTACAACTTCTGGAGGTAAGTTACTCCACTGATTAGTTGTTCAAACTGTCAGGAAATTTATCCTTAGTTCTAGGTTGCTTCTCTGTGGTTAGTTTCCATCTATTGCTTCTTGTCCTTCCTTCAGGTGCTTTGAAAAATAGGTTGACTCCTTGGGGCAGCCCTTGAGATATTGGAACATGGCTAGCATGTCTCCCCCAGTCCTCCTTTTCATCAAACTAGACTAGGAAGAAAATAATGGCTGTGGAGTAGACACCATGTCAGAAAAATGATTAACCATTGCTGTTTCTCCAACTCTGATTTGGAAATCTTGTGGCTTGGATTGTTTAAATGCATTCACACATTTAACAATGCACCGATTGCACCCAGGAGTTAAAACTTCAAGAGATGTTTTAACCAATAAAATGATATTCCCATTCTCAAATCTGAAATCTTTACACCAGTGATGTCAAAAAATGTATTTTCAAATGGTTTCAACTCCAATAACCCTTTAGCCATTTGCCATTCTTACTATTGTAGTTCTCCAGTAGTCGGTGGAGGTGGCAATGGAATCGGACAGTGGGGAAGAATGGGAACCAGTCCAGGAGTCTGGAGTGGACTCGGACATGGGTCCTGTATCTGATGCAGAGATGGGGCCAGGACCATCTGGGAGTTGTGTGCTGACTCCAGGGCCTCCGGAGTCTGGCAGCAGCAAGGCAGAGGAACAAGGGGACCCTGTTCCCAGTGTGCATGTGTGCAGAGCTGCTAGAAGGCAAGAGCAGCTGAGACAAAAAGGGAGACTCGGAAGTAAGGCCGGGAGGTGATTGCCCCTCCCATAAGGTATAAAGGACATGCAAAGGTGAAGAAACCTTTGCAGGAAGTTAGGTTGTTTGTTCTGTTCGGATTAATCCTTGAAACTCTGGGTGGACTTTGTATTTCAGTTGGTTTTTTTATAGTTCATTTGGCACTTTAGTTTTTGGCAGCAATTCAAAGGAGAGAAAGGTGGGTGCTTATCTCAAGGGACTGTTTGGGACTCATCACAGGCTGGGAATGAACATAATTCCCAGTGTTGCAATAAAACAAGAGTTCTTTTAGCTAAGCATGTGCTTGATTATGGTCTCAGGAAGCTTTGGTCAGAACACTTATTACCCATTGTCATATTGTACTACTATTTCATTATTAGCTAGTAAATGATTACTAATTTTAGAGTTATGGGAGTTGAAATGCAATACAAAACATGAAGGTACCCAGTTGAAGAACATATGTATTATGAAAAGGATAGAGAAAAGATTATTATACCAGCCAGCTAAAGCCACTTGAGGCGACAAAAAATAAAAGGCCTTACTTCTTAATGTCCTTGCAAACCAGCCATTCCACATCAGGCAGGGGTGTGCCTTCTGCCAAACATTTGACTGTCTGCCCAGAAGAGCCATGGTGATTATCTACCAGGTCCCGAATTAAAGCTGGAACTGAAAGGGATAAATTGGGAAGAGCATGTAAGAGATCTGTGCATTGGATGTGGTTTCTTCAGAGCCAGTCTATTCCTGAACTCACATCTGCCTGGCAGGCATTGTTGGAAACGCATCTTCAGAAATGGAGACAGTTTTTTTGCTTGTATTCCCTGAGACAAGACAGTCTCCTGCATTACATGAATTGCCTATGCCAGGGATCACCAACAACCTTTTGGAACTCAGGGACCACCAAACTCATACAAGTGAAACAAGTGGGGCAAGTTCCCTCCTCCACCCTTTCCCCCCTCCCCTCAATACCTCGTGCATTGTTCACAATGCAACTCATATTTGGTATTTGTAGTGTGAGCAAGAAGGAGACAGCAAGGAGCCTGGGTGTGGCTTAGCTCAGCTGTTCTGTACTAAAGCTGCTTGGTGCTATGAAACTGAAACTCCTGCTCTGCTTGTGTTTTGCATTTGGAAGAGATTTCTTTTCAGGTGGGGAAGGGGAGTAGAACTCCATAGAATCAGAGTGTGTTAATAATAATACAGGAAATACTAACGCTCTGATGGTCATTTCGAAAAAATCCTTCCTTAGTGAGCCCCTAGAAGCCAAGAGGAACCTGCCAAATTGTGCATTGATATTGTAAATCCCATGATTAAAAACTACACACTCCTCTCTGTGTCAGAGAAAAGAGCTCCCCAAAACAGCATTTACCATCTGCAAATCATATAAAAACATTTATAATCTAGGATCCAATTAATTGAAGCCCTTTTATTGCAAGTAAATAAAAAGTATCTGATAGCATGGAATGGAAACAGGTCTCTATGAACTCCTTCCAAATTTCTTCCTTAAACATGGTCATCAGGGTAAGTTCTCCACTAAATGCTTATTTTGTTCCATAATTCCTTATCCCTTTAATGTGCCCCCTTCCTCTCTCCAAATTAAAACCACATGGATGTGACCACATCTGCCTTTCAGCCAAGCACACCAGATGTTTAAGTACAGTATGTCGACTGAAATAATCTCCAGACTATCACCCACCGGTATCAACAACCAAGCACAATTTTCCTACATAATTTGCTAAGTTAACTGACTGAATTTCAGAAGTATTTCATGATGTGATGAGTCCATTGAAGCAGAGGTGGGTATTCAGTAGGTTTTGACCAGTTCTGGAGAACCGCTAGCAGAAATTTGGAGTAGTTTGGAGAACCGGCAAATACCACCTCTGACTGGCCCCACCCCCATCTATTCTCCGTTTCAAAGTCCCAGCTGATTGGCTGGGTCTTCTTTTGTTACCCTGCACAGGAGAACGGAGCTGAAAAGCAGGTTAGTGGGGTGGGGAGGGAATGGGGATTTTGCAGTAACCTTCCCCTGCCATGCCCACCAAGCCACACCATGCCCACCAAGACACGCCCACAGAACCAGTAGTAAAAAAATTTGAAAAAAAATTGAATCCCACCACTGATTGCTGAACTACAAATATTCTCCTTTACTGATATTGATATTGGTTTGTCCCATTTTACAGGTTTACCTTGTATGAGCAGAGAGAAAGTATATCTTTGGATTTCATCCTCATTCTGTGCTATGAGTGTATAATATCCGCTGTCTTCTTCCTTGGCACGAATTAATTTTAATACACTCTGATATCTGTGAGAGGAGTAAAAAACAACAACTGTGATTAAAAAAATAGCACAGCTCAGCAGGAAGCGAAGTAATTATTTTTATGGAAACCAAAATATATGGTCTGTATCAGGAAAGACTTGTTAGACCAAAATGTCACCATTCTGAAGTACCTCTTCTCTCTGATCCTCAGTCAAATGTACAGCACTTATACCCCGTTTTCCACTGACAGAGTTAAGATCAGCGGCCTTACTTCTTGTTGTGACCTAGGTTTCACAAAAATCACAAAGCAGACTCCTTGTCCTGACAAAACCCCTTTTTATTTGGCTAATGTGAATTCCTATCATTCACATCCAGCAAAGTCCCGACAAACAGTCTTTCAAGGGTGAATTGTAACCACAGACCTTCTCAAGCTTGGAGAGTTGCCAGGCCGATAGCTTCCAAGCGCAATACTGTACAAGGAAATACTTGGCAAGGAGTCTCTGTGAGTCACGAACTCAGATAAACAAATCTTCACACTAATTAAATGAATTAATTGTCTCCTGCAAACATCACTTCCTTTTCACTCCTATTTGTTCCCTATGGGATGGGCCATTCACCGTCCACCTGTGCCTTTCATCCTGAGTCAACCTTGTTCCTTAACTGTTCCCTTCTCCTGGCAGCTCTGCCCATGCACACATCGGGAACAGGCTCCAGCTGTTCTTCTTCCCCACTGATCTCCAACTCCGAAGGCAGCTGATAACTATCAGAGGGTCCCAGCCCCATCTCTACCTCCGAAGTAGAGCCCTCATCAGAGCCTTCCCCAGACTCCAGGACTGGCCCCTGTTCCTCCCCAACCTCCTCACTGTCTGAATGTGCCACCAGCTCTGCTGGCCACTGGTGGGCCACAACACTTCTCTTCAGCTGAAGAAAATTGGGGGTGTTGGGACTTGTAGTCTGACTCTTGAGAAGACAGGAAGCAGACAGATTACACAGAACAATAAACATTGCAAGTTTTGCAGTTATGAACTCATGTGATTTGAGACTGGAATAATTGCTGTTGCGGTGAAAGATATAGCAGAAGGGGGGAAAACGGGGAGGGTGGAAATAGAAAGTTAAGACTCACAACAGACAGGTTGTGAGTATAGAGTCAATATCCTCAATGATTTGGAATGAAAAGGGTTAACATTTTAGGGAGGAAAACACAGGAAGCTGTGTGTGTTTTGTAATGTCTGCCTGACACTGACCAACAAAAGAACAAGGAATAAATCAGAATTACTCTGTTCAACCAATACTTAGAACAGGGGTCCCCAAACTTGGCAACTTGAAGTCGTGTGGACTTCAACTCCCAGAATTCCATACCTGGCTGAGGAATTCTGGGAGTTGAAGTCCACACATCTTAAAGTTGCCAAGTTTGGGAACCTCTGACTTAGAATCATAGGGTTGGAAGGAACCTTGGAGGTCTTTTAATCCAACCCCCTGACTATGGAAGGAGACCTTATATCATTCTAGACAAAGGGTTATCCAATCTTTTCTTGAGAATGTCCAACATATATTTTGACAAAGACAAAATCATTGGTCAAAAACAGAGTGGATATATAGACTGAGAACTAGGAAAAATTTTCAGAGAAGTATAGCATGGAATGAAGATTATTCAGCGTGGAGAGTAAATAATTTCTGAGAAGAAACCTTGTTTCGCCAATGGAGAATTCAATGGTGAAGAAACCCATGACAGACTTGTTCCTTTACCTTGTTTCTTGGATTTGCTTGGAACTGGTCACAATCTCCGTGAGATTCTCCATCAGAGTGACGTTGTCTTTCATCCAAAACAATTTTGGCTCTGGGTATGCATCGGCAAAAATTACAAAGTTTTTGACTTCATGTAGATTGACAGCTTCTGTGGGCTTGAAATGGGGCTCCAAATGAATGAACCCTTTATCTGTAGGAAGACAATAGTTCCATGACTACCTCAGTTGCCATTCTCATGACCAATAGAGTGAAAAAAGAGAAAGAGACTCTACCATGAACATAGATGGCTATCCTTTCCATTTTCTTAAAATCTTTGGTCACATGTCGGACAGCACACTCATAATCTCCACTGTCCTTCACTGATGCATCTGGAATGGTTAAATTATAAATCAGCTTCTGGGTTGGAACTTTGATGTCATCAAGGGTAATTATTCCTTTGTTCTTCTGCATAAGGGAGAGAAGGAATAGAACAGATAGTCAAGACAGAAATCACTTTAAGATAAGATACCTACAGAACATATTATGCTATTTCATCAGCCTCCATGTCAAGGGTCCTCAAACTTGGCAGGTTTAAGACTTATTTTTTAATTATTTATTTTATTTTGTCAAGTGATTATACCATAACAGGTATAAGTATAAACATAGTTATGAATACATGACATGGATACATATAAGAAAAATAAAAAGAAACAATAGGACAGGGACTGTTGGTGTGCTTATGCACATCCCCTACAGACCTCTTAGGAAAGGGGTGAGGTCAATAGTAGACAGTCTAAGGTTAAAAGTTTTTGGGGTTTGGGAAAGAAACCACAGAGTCAGGTAGAGTATTCCAGACATTGACCACTTTGTTGCTGAAGTTGTATTTCCTGCAATTAAGTTTGGTGCAATTTACCTTGAGTTTGAAACTATTGTGTGCTCTTGTGTTGTTATGGTTGAAGCTGAAGTATTCATTGACAGGTAGGACTTTACAATGTGTAATTTTATGTACTATACTCGGATCAGATCGAAGGTGTCATAGTTCTAGGTTGTTTTGGTCTAGAATTTCAAGTCTGATGGCATAAGGTAATAACTTGTAGACTTCAACTCCCAGAATTCCTGAGCTAACATGACTGGAGGAGGAATTCTGGGAGTTGAAGTCCACCAGTCTTAAAATCCACTGTCAAGTTTGAAGATCCCTGCTCCATGTCTGCAAATATTTTCATAGGAAGTCCTATTCCGGATTCCATATTTGTCAATGCTGTCTAATTATGCAGGTTGGAGAGTCCAAACCTTCTGGAGGAGAACACATTAGAGAAGGCTGTTTTGGATTACGACTTAAAGACATTTGGAAATGATCATATTTTTTCATCAGCACAAGTGTAACATGTGAGCAACTATACAAAAACCATTTTTGCTGTATTATATTTTCCAGGTTAGTGGAAGTGTTATTGCTCTTCCTCTCCCACTTCCTGTCAAACTCATGTGTTACTCATCTCTGCATAACATTTTGCAAAGCTCTGCAATGCTTGCTAACCATTAAGTCTTGACAGTTGGCTAAGTGGATGCATTTAACAATTGCCCTTTCTTCCAAATGTTTTTAATCCAGTCATTTTCTTTAAAAAAAATAAATAAATCAGGAATTAAAGCCCCACCCACAGTATCCTCCGGTCATTGAGTCAACAACAAAGAGGGATATTTACCACTTTCCCTGGATAATTCCACTCTAGGTTCACCACTTCATTATCCAAGACCACACAAGTAACAGTAATGGTTTCTCCTGTTTTATATATAGTCTTCGGGGACTCTATGTCAACATGAAGGTATGATGGAGCTGGAAGACGATTAAACATTTTAAGAAAGAATATGTATAGAACGTCGTTCTCTCGAATACTTTATTTTTCTCTGTATATTAAGGAGAACATCAATATTAAAGAAGTGTGGGAAGAAATTTATTAAACTAAATCACAGTATTTTCAAAAACTGTCATTTATGGGGCCAACACAGGGCATTTGGAGGTTTTTTGAGCTAAAAAAACAAATAGAGTTCTGCATCCCATTTGCCATATAAAATAAATAACATATTTGAATTATTGTAAAGGTGGAACATGGTCCTCTTTGGGACTCAAAAGCAGGAATCTAGTTGTAGACTTGGAAAAGAGCACATTATTGTCTCAATTATTCTCCTTCCAGCACCTGATCATCCTCCATCTGCCTGAATCTAGGGAATATAGCTAGTCCTATTGGCTGATTGGTGTGTCGATGGCTGGTGATTAGCTGTCATTTCCTTGTGAAAAGGGCTTGGCAGCACAAGGAAATGACCGCCAATTGCCAGCCATTGATACATCAATCAGCCAATAGGAAGGCACCATATCAAGAAGAGATTGGACTGCCACTTGTCAGAAATGGTGTAGGGTCTCCCGCTTAGGTGGAGGGTAGGACGAGATGACCTACAAGGTCCCTTCCAACTCTGATTATCTGTTAAACATGATTCACAGAAAGCCCAAAGCACATATTCCAGTAGAGAAATTCCCTGAAGATGGGAATTTCCAGCATGAGTCCCAAAGCTTGGAAGAGTAAATTGCTGGTGCTTAGGGACTGACCCAAATTCAATTTTGCATGTGTTCAGAATAAATTATTAACCCCCATGTTAAATTCTCCAATAAAACATACTTTTTCTTTGTCCAACCTCTCAGAATAATCACCGAGTTCTTAATGTTTGCCAGACACATTTAGAAATTTGGAAAAAATAGAAACTGGAGATTAGGAAGAAAACCTGTACGGCAAATGGGAAGCAGTGACAGGGGAGAAAAACACACACACTGTTATGGTTCACCAGCAGCAGGTGAGGGTGGCTCAGGTCTCAGAGAGCGAGGACTCAGATGAAGAGCCTGCGTGTGAAGCAGGGATGAGGCCAGGACTATCGGAGAATGGAGTGCTGTCTTCAGAGCTTGTGGAGGTTGGCAGCAGTGATGCAGAGGACCCCTGAGGAGCCTGTGCCCAATGTGCATGCGTGCAGGGCTGCTCGAAGGAAAGGGTAGCTGCAACAGCATGGGAGACTCAGGAGTAAGGCTGCAAAGTGATGGCCCCTCCCTTAAGGGATAAAAGCCAGCCCTCAGAGGTGGGATTCTTTGCAGGAAGCAAAGAAGTTCTTGCACTTCAAGTCCTCGTGGAAGTTCGGTCTACCCTGGTTTGACATTTGGCTCTGATATTTCCTTGCACTTAATCTTGTGTTCTTGGTAGCCTTGCACAACCTTGACAGGGCTTGCTCTTATCTGGGACAATTAGTTTTAATAGCGTTTTTACTGTGAACGGAATTCACAGAGAAGCATTGGAAAGGTTTTGCTTTTATCTCTGTTTTGCGTTTGTTTGCTTTGAGTAAGGCTTGGGTCAGAACACACACACACACACACACACACACATACACACACACACATATATAAAGGAAGGTTAGGAAATTCTGGAATCTTAGGAGAGGCTGGTGGTGGCTTATTGGTCTAATCACATCGCTAATCCTACCCTTAAGACCAGAGCTGAAGTATTTATGCCTCACAGGCCACATGAAAGAAAACGATTTGCCTTCAATTGGTAGACAGGACTGGAACCAACTCGGCAAGTTCAAAGAACTTCCAAACTTCTGATAAGTACATTTTATTAAAGTAAAGTTAGAAATCCATAAATAGATTATTCCGATGACAAGTAGTATTTCTTTCTATAAAGTAAACATTCAAAATCTGTTTGTACCTTTCCTCCCTTTCTGGCTCTATATAACAGTTTGCTTGGTCTCTCTTCTGCACAGGAGGTCCCATTTCCACCTGTCTTTTGGGGGAGTGGGGTGTAAGCACTTACTTTCCTGTAGCCATGTGAGAATTACATCTGTACAGATAGTCCTCCACTTGCAATAGTTCATTTAGTGACCGTTCAAAGTTACAACGGCACTGAAAAGAGGTGACTTCTGACCGTTTTTCATACTTACAAACTTTTTCATAGCAACCCCATGATCCTGTGATCAAAAATCCAGATGTGACTCACACTTATGACCATTGCTGTGTCTTAAGGTCATGTGAATCAGTTCTAGCGATCTTCTGACAAGCAAAATATAATGGGGAAGCCAGATTTGCTCAACAAGCATGTGACTGACTTAGCAACTGCAGTGACTCGCTCAACAGTTGTAAAATGGGGCAAAATTCACTTAACAAGTTTCTTCACTTAGCGACAGAAATTTTGGCCTCAATTGTGGTTGTAAGTTGACCACTTGTACTGATAAGATGACCGTGTCTTTAAGTAGAAGCTTTGGGCCCTTTTGACAAAGCATCTAAGAAGATTCAACCTGTCAGCCCCTCACCCCCAAGTCTGAATCTGAGGAGGAAAACAAACAGCTGACAGGGAGCAGGAGTGTGGCTCCATTGGCTGTGGAGGAAACTGGGGAAGGGCAAAGTCAGGCTGGGCAGAGCAGGGAAGAGGTAGAACAAGGGAGAGGGAATTCGGAGGGAGACCAAGGCTCACCCCCTCTTCATCCTAGGTCATGCAGGGAAGAATGGAGAAGAGAGCAGCGTGGGTTGCATGGCTTACAGGGGAGGAAAGGGCCCTGATTCCCTTCACAAGGCACACTTGGGAATGGTGTTTAAAGGAGAGGCAGGTGGGTGAGGCGATTATCAGGAACAAACGTTATGTTTATCTTGTGTTTGACTGCGATTATCTGAGTTCCTGGCATCCTCCCAACTGGTTTGATTTACTGCCTTGTTCCTTCATTTCTGGAGCTCCATATTTTCCTCTGTCAGATTTAATTACCTTATTTTGCCTTGTTGAATTTATAGTTTAAAGTTTTTAGTTTACAATTTTTGGACTGGAATATCTGCAGCCAAAGGCTGTTGCAGGTTCATGGGAGAGTTTTTCTCCAGACCGGAAGATAACCAGATCATTGGGGGAAAAGTTGGAGCTAATAAAGGGACTCTTTCTTATTCTCTGACTGTGTTGCCTTTGTGCCATACCCCAGGTCATCATACAAACTTGCCATGTATCTACATTTCGATTGAAAAGTACAAAGAGATGTACCTTTGTAAACGTAGATGAAAAATTCACCAGACTCGAATTCGACTGCTTTGACTGTTGTCTTGCATATGTAGGACCCCAAAGAGAAGTTCCCAATGAAGCCCAGCCTGTTGTCATAAGAGGCATACAGAATTTTTCCTTCTCTGTTCATCAGGGTGACCTGAGTATTAGGATCAGTTGTGCGACAGGGGATAATTGAAGAATTGTCTTCTTCGCTGGCAACAATGAACAAATCCTCTGGGGAGGTCGGAACAAAGGGAACAGCTGAATCTGTTGAGAATGAGATACTCTGATGCATCAATAGGAATAAGTACATATATTAATAGGTTCAATCTCAAGCCTACATTCCATATGTTGTACAGTAATGTGAGTTATTCCGTATGATCCGCCTCTTGCTCAGCCAAGCTAATGCCACTCTAAACAAACTAGTGTGACAATATTTCTGCAGAAGGAGAATTCACACAGAGAACCCCCAGGGGAGTCTCTCCAACCATAATCAGAAGGTGGGGACCCTTAGTAGACGCATGGATTATTCTGAAGGCCCAATCTACCTGAGATGGACAGTCTGTCAGAAATCCAGGCTTCAGATGTCTGCATCATATTATCGTATGCGGACGTGTGTGGAAGCTAAGAGATACTAGACTAAAATTCATACATGGTTTGAAAAAAAATGACAAAACAGCACATAGATTTGAAACCTGAGATATTTTTACTGGGTATCTTGTCTGAAGGATACAGTAGAGAATTGACATATTTGATTATAAATGTGTTAACAGCAGCTAGAATTGCATTTGCTAGAAATTGGAAAAATGAAAAAATTTCAATAGAGGAAGAGGTGATTAAGAAAATGATGGAAAGTGCAGAAATGAGTAAATTGATATTAGCAATCAGAGAGCAAGAAGAATATTACAAAATTTGGGATTTTTTTTTATCAATGGTTAGATAAGAAAATAGAGAAGTAAATTATGTTATAAAAAGGAATAGTATAATATGCAAGATAATATGATGTAGTATTATATAATTGAACTTAATGAAATGAATTCTCAGATTTGTTAAAACTCAGATTTACTCGATAAGAACTATATGAATTTATAGCTGAGTTTAATAATGATATAATAATAATACAATGTAATATAATATGTATAGTTGACTTATGTAATGTGAATATATGTTTGGAAGGGGAAGACTGTTGATATTATAACATTGCACGAAAGAAATGTACCAACCAACATGCTGTATTTTGGAAGATGGTTTTATGTTGATGTTTTATGTTTGTGTTTGTTAGTGTTTATCTTAAAAAAAAAAAACTTTTACAAAAGAAAAAAGAAATCCAGGCTGTGAGCCATATTGAATTTTAAAAATTAGCATCCAGGACTTTGAACTATACTCAGAAACATAGTCTAACTAAAGCAGCTCTCATAACAGTAGAGTCATGTGGCAATATAGTGAGCGTGCTGGCCATTGAATTCTGACTGTTAGATGTTTCTGGCTGATCCTTATCAGAAGTCCCATGTGGGATGAATTGTAGTAATCTAGCCAAGAGATGACAAAAGAATGATTCTGTCCTTAGCTCATTCTATTCCAACTACAGCTCAATGCCAGTTAAAGCTTCAATCTGGTCTTCTACTTACTCCTTTAGTAGCAAATGGGTATACCCTGTGAAGACCCCAGATTGTGAAGCTGCTCCCTCTGAGGTAGCAAAACCCAACTGATAATTAAAGTTGAAAACTTGGAATAGTCAAGAGATCTGAATTAAAAGCAATTTTGTCTTGCTTGGTTGAGTGGCTTGTTTTCCCCCTGTTCAATCCTTGACCAGAACTTCTACCACATTTCTCAGATGGCCTGGGATGGATATAAAGCTGGATATCATCACTATATTGATGATACCTCATCCTAAAGTGACAGTTAACTTTTCCCAGTATCTCCATACGGAAATTGAACAGAAGAAATCTTGCAAATGCTTAACGCTCGTATTTCACCCAACCTCTGTTTGACATCTATATGAAATCACTGGAGAAGGCCATCCATCAGCATGGGATGCAGGATCATCAGTATAGTGACCATAGTTGTGGGCTGACCAAGTGATAGTGTTGAGCTTTGGTTGTAGTGTCTGGAAGCTGTGTAGGTCTGGTTAGGGAAGAAGAACATTCAACTCAACTTTTAGCAAGACAGTTTTGGACCATCTTAATTCTGGGACGAGAAATTTTCTATCTTTGGCTAAGATAGAGACACTCTGACACTCAGAGTACAGTCTGAGGGATATTATAGGTCACACGGTTTTCTTTGTGGTGTTCTAAACTTTGAAAAAGCTTTGAAAAAGCAGAATAGAGTATTGACTTTGAATAAGTATTGAACTTTGGTGTTGGGGGGAAAAATTCTGAGAAGGCGATGGAAGGCCAGGAAAAAAATGGAATCACAACCCAGAATTCTTATCCACGCTACCATTGACCACGCTACCATTGATCCACGCTACCATTGACCAGGTACCATTGAAATTATCCTACTTCAGACACATTCTACGAAGACATAGCCCTCCGAGGAAGGTCCTAATGTTAGGAAAGAGAGAAAGAATACAAGAAGAGGAAGACAGCAACAAAATAGATAGCAACAAAGGACTTAATTACAGCAAAGATCGTTGTACCACTGATGGACTTGAAGGATCAAGTTGGGAACATAATCTGTGCCAGTTGGAAACATAATCTATGCCAGCCCAACCTTTTTGGGCTCCTGTGCCAAAAACTGCCAGTACCCAGAATGCAATGCATGACCCCCTTCCCACGCCCCCTGTGCATGCGCACACAATCCCCCCCCCTGCTACCCTCTTACCTGCACTGCTCCTCACAGATGATTTTTCAGCTGGTTTGAGGCCTTTTTCAGCCTCCCAGAGGCTTGGAAAAAACTTCTGCAAGGCTTTTCAGGACAAATTATAGGTCCGTTTCGTCACTTCCAGTATTACAGGAAGTGACAAAATGGGCCTATCATTCGTCCTGAAAAGCCTTGCAGAAGTTTTTTCCAAGCCTCTGGGAGGCCGAAAAAGGCCTCAAACCAACCCCCCCCAAAAAAAATCAGCTGTGAGGCGCATGCATGCGTAGTTTGCTGCAGCTCACATGCCAGCACAAATGGCTCTGCGTGCCACTTTTGGCATGCGTGCCATAGGTTTGCCATCATAGATCTATGCCGTTGTTAACAAATGACATCAGTTTGACGGCACACATAAGCAACTGTTTCAATATTCTTTCCAAAGTCTGCTGCCATTCTCAAGTCAACCCAAAGGAGCATTTGCCTGCCTTAATGCAATCTTCCATTTCCAAGGATAACCAAACAAGAACTCTGAGATATTTTGTCAGCCATCCCAAATAGACCATTCAGGAACATGACCAAATAAGCTCAAAATTCTCCTTTGACAGGTAATCAGTGGTTGGATTCAACCTGTTCACACCACTTTGGGAGAACCAGTTATTAACTTTCTGAGCTGTTTGGTGAACTGGTTGTTGGAAGAAATAATTAGGGCAGAGAACCGGTTGTTAAATTATTTGAATCCCACCACTGCAGGTAATCCTCCATTTATGACCACAAATTGAACCCCAAATTTCTGCTGCTAACCAAGGCAGATGTTAAGTGCGGGCTCAGGAATTCTGGGAATTGAGGTTCACAGGTCATAAAAGGGCCATAGATCCTCACCCCTGCTATAAATGAATGCATTTGCTATTGCCCCAAAAGATTTTGATAGCCCCACCTTTCTTCTCATTCCCCAACGTTTTCCTTCGGGATTTAATATATGGACTTTAAAAGCTTTCTGCTTTCAATAAAGAAAATGGCTTCCACCTGTGCCTTCAAAAATTCTTCAAAAAATAGTACTTTCCTAGAGATAGACAGCTCATAATGAAAAAGAGCCCCACATTTTCATTGAAATAATAAAGAATGAACTAAATTAAAGCTTGCATGGTTCTCGGCTAACCCTATAATCCATAGGGAAAGTTTCAGTCGGGCCTGTGGTCTAAGAGAGCAGCCAAAATATAATTATTTTATTAAGCAGTATATATTTTAGATGGGTGCCCTGTAGTACCGAAAGAACTAACCCTTAGATATTTGAGTTGATTCCATAAATTGATAACGGTTCATTCATGCTGATTTTGTATTCTAGGGGTTTTCAACCTACAGTCGACAGACACGATGCCCATGGCCACAAAAGGTATTTAAAGGGAGTCCGTGGTGAAGAACAGATTGAGAATCATTGAGAATTCAATTGCTCTAAGTCAAAGGGATCCAGTAGAAGCTACGTCTCTTTATCCCAAACCCTACCAGTTTACTTAACAGCAATAGCACTTAGACTTATATACCACTTCACAGTGCTTTACCACCAGTAGTGGGATGCTGATGTTTTGCACCGGTTCTACTGAACCGGTAGCACCGGTGAGCAGTTGGACCTGCCCAACTGCCTCCACCCTTTCCTGTGCTTTATTGCTTGTTTGTGTGCTCAGCTGATTTCCATGGCAGAATAAGAAGTGCCATAGAACCAGTAGTAAAATAGAACCAGTAGTAAAAAAGGGTGAATCCCACCACTGTTTCCAGTCCTCTCTAAGCAGTTTACAGGGTCAGCTTATTGCCCGCAACAATCTGGCTCTTCATTTTACTCACCTCAGAAGGAGGGAAGGCTGAGTCAACCTTGAGCCTGGTGAAATTCAAACTGCCAAATTGCAGTCAGTCAGCAGAAGAAGCCTGCAGTACTGCGCTCTAACCACCAGGCCACTGTGCCTCAAATCAACTCACCTGGCACAAAAATGTAGATTTCTTTCCCCTCCACTTCTCCATCTTCCTCTTGAGAATGATTATAATAACAAATGTATAATCCGGTGAGAGAAGCCGAAGCGTTTGCCACTTCAAGGACGGTCACAAAAAGGCCACTGTTGTTCTCTTCATTCCTGATGGTTATGGAATGGTTGCCTTCTGGGATAGGATGCTGCCAGCTGACTTCACTGTCTCCAGAACACTTCAGCGTGAAGGGGCCATTCAGCTGCACGACCATTTGCTCTTCGTTTGGAAGAATAGTGGGAAGCAAACTCTGGCAGGAGATGATGCATGACCCTACAGGGGGCAAAAAAGCAAGGTGTGTTACCAGGAAGAACATGGTTAAATCTCGAGGAAGAGACAATCAACCCCTTTGGGCCACTTCCATCACTGCCTCTCTGAAAAAAAATCAACAAGAATAAAATCAACAGGAACTCTACGAAAGCAAAAAGCGAGAAAGTTAAACAAGAGAAATGGTGTAATAGGGTCTTCTGCTTGGGCAGAGGGTTTGCAACCCATGGCTCTAGAGCTGCATGTGGCTCTTTGACCCCTCTGCTGTGTCTCCCTGCCGAACCGGTAATTTTTTTCTGCAGTTCAGTGAACAGGCTGATTCCACCACAGGCTGGCCCTGCCCCTCTCCCCTCCCCTCCCAGTCACTCCTCGCCCAGCATGAGAAGATAAGGGCGACAGCAGGGAATGGAGAAGCAGCTGGGACTGATTCTCCAGTGCCTCATATCTTGCTGGGTCTCGCAGGCACTTCTTCCAGCCCTTGTTGGTTCTGGTTCTGCCTTAGTCGCTCGGGAAGACATGCAACCTGCTCTCCATACCAAGATCTGCCCTAATGACTGGCTGGGGAGGCATGACTGGGGGGGGGTCATGTGACCGGGTGGGACTGAGTGATGGTGAGTTGGCCATGCTCACCCAGTCACACCAGTTGTTAAATTATTGGCTCCTGGTATTTTCTTTTCTGTGGGAAATGGTCCCTTCCAACTCTGTTATTTAGTTATTCTGTTTCTGGAATCTGTTCCTCTTAGAGCAGGCTTGCCATCTTTCATTACAGGTAGTCTTCAACTTACGACCACAATTGAGTCCAAAATTTCTGTTGCTAAGCAAGACATTTAACTAAGTTTTGCCCCATTTTATGACCTTCCTTGCCACAACTGTTAAGTGAGCCGTTGCAGTTGTTAAGAGTAAATACAGTTGTTCAGTGAATCTGGATTCCCCATTGACTCTGCTTGTCAGAAGATCACCAAAAGTGATCGCATGATCCCCAGGACACAGCAACCATCATAAATATGAGTCAATTGCCAAGTGTCCGAATTTTGATCACATGACCCTCAAGGGATGGTGCTGCAAGATTGTGTCATGTCCCTGGTGAAGACTGACTGTGAGGGAGAGGAGAAACAGCCAACAGGGAGTGGATGTGTGGCTCCAGAGGTGGTGGAGGAGGCTGGGGAAGGGCAGAGGCCGGTTGGGCAGTCAGAAGAGGACCCAGGCCCATCCCCTCTCCATCCTAGGGCATGCAGGGAGGAGAGGATACGGGAGAGGCCTGGTCTATGGGGGAGGAGAGGGCCTTGATCCTCTTCATGGGCTGCAGCTGTGACAACTGAATAAGAGGATGGACATGCGTATGGGCGAGTCCTGGAAACAAAGCATGGAAATATCTCTAGTTTATGGTTCCTCTCTGAGTTTGGCGTCCTTCACAGTGTGCGTTCTGTTATCTGTGGACGTCCTCCAGTCCTTATCTTGCCTGGTTTATGTTGCTTTTTAATTTTTATAATTTAAACGGCATTTCCTTCTGCTCGTGTGGGAGTTTTTTGTCTCCAGTCAAGAATATTCAGAGCTTGGAAGCAAAGTGAAGGAATAAAAGGGGCTTCATCTGCTTTTGTGACTATGTTTATTTTGTATCCTACCCTGGGTCATCACACATTGTAAGTGTGAAAAACGGTCATAAGTCCCCCCCCCTTTTCCAATGTCGTAACTTTGAACGGTCACTAAATGAACTGTTGTAAGTCGAGGACCACCTACATTGTGATTGCAAGTAGTTCTGAAGCATTCAAAAGAGCCTCGGTGGCACAGTGGTTAGAGTGCAGTACTGCAGGCCACTTCTGCTGGCTGCCTGCAATTTGGCAGTTCGAATCCCACTAGGCTCAAGGTTGACTCAACCTTCCATCTTCCCAAGGTGGATAAAATGAGGACCCAGATTGTTGGGGGGGCAAGAGGCTGACTCTGTAAACCCCTTAGAGAGGGTGTAAAGCACTATAAAGTGGTATATAAGTCTAAGTGCTATTGCTATTCTGCATGGTATATTACCAAACTGGCATATTTCCAAACTGCATGATAAATACATTTGCTTGGAAGCACTTTGTACATTTTGCAAAGCTTGGCTTTTCTGCTCATTTAAACTTTGTTTTTATTATATTGTTCCTAAGAGTTTTTTTGTAGATGTCAAGCCCAAACAACAATATTAGTTTCCAAAATAGCGTTTCTTTCTTTAAACAGAGATGGAAGAGACCATGTAGGTCATCTAGTCTAACCCCCCCACTCAAGTAGGAGATCCCATTTTGCACAATGTCCCTCTTCCTATGCTGAAAGTACATACATACATACATACATACATACATACATACATAATTTTATTAGACATATACAAAAAATGAAAAGAACATTAAAAACAATGAACATGATACAATCTCCCTAACCCACATAATTGTCATACATTGCTAAGTCACATATAAAAATGGTACGAATTTACATTCTATATACATAGTATATAATATATACATATAATCATTTCTTATTATCCTGATCCTTCCTCTTTTCTAACCAACAATAAAACTTATCCCATACTTTGTAATAATCTGATTCATCCTTATTTTTTAATTCTTTTGTCAATTTGTCCATTTCTGGGCACATCCAAATTTTCTTGATTACTTCTGTTTCGTTTGGAGTTTCTTTATATTTCCACTGTTGTGCATAGGCCAATCTTGCAGCAGTAATTACATGAATTATTAGGTATATAATATCTTTATTATATTTTCCCACATTAATTCCTAACAAGAAAATGCCAGGTCTATATTCTATTTTAATATTACACATCTCTTCTAACCATTTCTGAATTTTCTGCCAAAACTTTTGAGCTTCATTACAGTTCCACCATAAATGATGATATGCTGCAAGTTTCAAACTGGACCATGGCAGTAGCATTTCTTGTTCCAGAGACGGTCAGATCCTCTGTAAATCCAAAGAAACTTAGTATGTCCTGTCTACAAATTGAGCGCCTGCCAAAGAAATTAAAACATATTTTTTCCCGGGCCAAACTTAGCTATTAAGTTCACCTTTCTCTAAAATTCTCAATGGATCTTTTCCAGCTCTGGCCCAGAAAATGTATGAAATTCAGATTTTGTTGTCTTTGAGTCTGAGCATGGCATGCTTAACATTCTTAAAGATTTGCACCCATGATCTCCCTTCTGGGAAGAGAAATGATGCATGATGAGAAAAATCAAAACAGCTCCCTTTTTTTTTCCATGCAATTCTAGGAGATAAAATACATTTCTGATGCTGTTTCTGGGGCCAGAATCACCGTATGAAAATGAGAGTAAAATGAATTGAAGGTGTTTGCTCAAGCAACAGACTAGAATTCTGGAATTCCTCATCTACTGGAAAGGCTGGCAAAGGAGATCAAAAATACCTGGAGAAAGCACCAGGCTGCTTGATCCAGGCTTCATTTAGGCTAGATTTAACCAAAGAGGCTATCTGTCAAATGCTAAACTTGGCAAAAATCTTCCACTGAAGGTAACTTGACCTTGAACACTGGGCCCTATCTAACAAAATGAAATTCAGTGTGGAGAAAAGTAAAGTCCTACACCTAGGCAAGAAAAACCAAAAGTACACATATAGACTGGGTGAAACGAGGCTCAGTAGCAGGAACTGTGAGGGGGATCTTGGAGTCTTAGTGCTAAATAGGAGCCAGCTGTGTGCAGCAGCAGCCAAGTAAGCTAATGCAATCCTAAATTGCATAAACAGAGGGATACAATCAAGATCAAGTGAGGTATTAATACCACTCTATAAAGCCTTAGTAAGGCTTTATAGAATACTGCATCCAGTTTTGGTTACCACATTATCAAAAAGATGTTGAGACTCTAGAAAAAGTACAGAGAAGAGCAACCAGGATGATTTGGGGACTGGGGACTAAAAGATATGAAGAACGGTTACAGAGACTGGGCCTGGCTAGTCAAGTGAAGAGAAGGACCAGGGGAGACAAGATAGTAGTCTTCCAATATTTGAGGGGCTGCCACAAGGAGGAGGAGGAGGTCAAGCTATTTTTCCAAGGCACCTGAAGGCCAGACAAGGAATAATGGATGGAAACTGAACAAGGAGAGATTTAACCTGGAAATAAGGAGGAATTTCCTGACAGTGACAACGATCAACCCATGGAACAGAAGTTGCGTTCAGAAGTTGTGGGAGCTTCATCACTGGAGGCTTTTAAAGGGAGACTGGACTGCCATTTGTCAGAAATGGTGTAGGGTCTCCCACTTGGGGGTTGGACTAGATGACCTACAAGGTCCCTCCCAACTCTGTTAATCTGTTAAATCTGTGACTCTTACCTGCAAGGAGATAGCCCAAGATCAAGACTTCCTTTCGGGAAGGTCCCATGGCAAAGGCCAACTGAAAACGGAACACAAAATGAAAAAAAAATAATGATTATATACAAAACAGATAGGACATACCTGCAATGCAGGCTGGAAATATCTACAGGTAATCCTCAACTTACGATCAGGGTCGAGCCCAACATTTCTGTCACTGAGACCGTGGTTGGGTGAATTTTGACCTGTTTTATGACCTTTCTTGCCACCGTTGTTAAGTGAATCCCTTACAGGGGTTAAGTTAATATCACAGGTCATTTAGTGAATCTTACTTTGCTCATCAGAAGGTTGCAAAACGACTGCAACCGTCGCAAAGACAAATCAGTTGCCGAGTGTCTGAATTTTGATCATGTGACCATGGGGATGCTACAATGGTGGTAAATGTGGCAAAAAGTCATAAGTCATTTTTTTCAGTGTCGTTGTAAATTCAGTCACTGAATGAACTGTTGTAAACTGAGGACTACCTGCATTGACAATCTTAATTCTTCTCTGCTGCCAAAATGACAATTAATACCGTAGGTAGATAGAATAGGATTCTTTATTGGCCAAGTGTGATTGGACACACAAGG
The DNA here is from genome assembly GCA_015471245.1 of Laticauda colubrina. Classification (NCBI taxonomy): domain Eukaryota; kingdom Metazoa; phylum Chordata; class Lepidosauria; order Squamata; family Elapidae; genus Laticauda; species Laticauda colubrina. Next base: position 30,288,392 of record BLBF01000039.1, read on the forward strand.
AATTTGTCTTTGGTGCATAGGCTCTCCATATACATAAAGAAAAAATAAAATATATTCATCAAGAATCATAAGGTACAACAGTTAGTAATAGTCATAGGTTACTAAATCAGCAATCAAATCATACTGGGAAACAAATAAAACAATATAAATGTAAAACATATAAGCAACACCGTTATAGTCATAAGTGGGAGGATGAGAGGAATAATTGGAAGGATGAAAGGAATAATAGTAATACAGCAGTGGTGGGAATCAAATATTGTTGCCACCAGGTGGCTTGGTGGGCGCGCTTTGCAAGCATGCACACACTTTGTGTGCATGCGCATGCCAAACGCACACTTTGCACAGGTACAGAGGTATTCTAACTTGCCTCCTGCAAGCCTGCACGATCCCGGTCACTTCAGCAGCTGTGGCGCAGCGCTATTCTGTGCCGCGCAAAGCAGCTGCGCTTCATATTCAGCGGATAAGGGTGAGTAGGGGAGCCCAGGCGGGCAAGTGGGCCCAACAGCAGACAAGCGGAGAGAACTGATTCAGTTTCTGCTGCTCATCGCTTCTACCGGCTCTCCAGAACCGGGCAGAACCAGTCGAATACCACCACTCTAATACAGTCTTAGTAAATAAGTTGACAGTGTTGAGGGAATTGTTAAGGAGAGTGATGGCGTTCGGGAAAAAACTGTCCTTGTGTCTAATTGTTCTGGTGTGTAGGGCTCTACGGCGTCGTTCTGAAGGAAGGAGTTGAAACAGTTTATGTCCGGGATGTGAGGGGTCTGTAGATATTTTCACAGCCCCCTTTTTGACTTGTGCAGGAAACAGGTCCTCCATGGAAAGGAGGTTGGTAGCAATTGTTTTTCTCTGCAGTCCTAATTATCCTCTGAAGTCTGTGCCTGTCTTGTTGGGTTTGGCTCTGAAGAGCAGAGGCTCAGGAAGGATGAAAAACGGCCCCCCACAAGTTCAGGAAGGCTGGAAATAAGGGGCTTGTTTTCGGCTTCCAGAGAGCCTCTGGAGGCCGTGGAGACCGTTTTCGCCCTTCCAGAGGCTTGAGGAAAGCCTCCGGAGTCCAGGGAAAGCAAACCCCCCCCCCCCCGCCGCTATGGTGCAGGAGGCTGACTAGGCCACGCCCATCATGGCCACGCCCACCCAGCAACCGGGCGGAGAACCCTTTGCTAAAATTTTTGAAGCCCGTCCCCTAAGGAGTTACATTTGGCAGGACCCAGAAGGAGAGCCTTCTCTGTGGTGGCTCCATCCTCCAAGAGATTAGACTGGCCCTTACTCTGACACTCTTTTGGAAGGCCCTGAAGACGTGGTTCTGCCAGCCAGGCCTGGGGAACCCAGAGCGGGATGGGGCCCATCAAATGGCGAGTATGAATGTGTTTGTTGTCACTGGGGCGGTGGGGGGGGGTTATTATTTTATTATTTTTCTTAATATTTTTTTTAAATTTTTCGTTTTTTTAATGGTATTTTTATATCCTTGCAAGCTGCCTTGAGTTGCCTTGTGTGAGTAGACAGCAAGATAAATTTTCTAAATAAATAAACCGGGGCAAGTAAAATGGAGCAAAACTGACTTAACCAATGTCTGACTTAGCAACATAAATTTTGGGGCTCCATTGTGCTCGTAAGTCAAGGACTACCTGTATCTAGGCCAACTCCAGGAGACAGTGGAGGACAGGGAACTGGCATGCTATGGCCTGTGAGGTCTCAAAGATTCAGAGACCAAACAACATAATCCCGAATACTGCATTAGTGTCTATCTTATTTATGTTTCAGAATACCACCTAAATTTGGGACACATAAGATGATTTCTACTGCCAATACACTTCAAGGTGTAGAAAACAATGCAAACAAGCACAACAAAGAATGTTCTTTCTACGGCAACTCAGAAAACTGCCCAAGGAGCTGCTGATCCAGTTCCACAGAAGAATTATTGAGACTGTCATCTGCACCTCCATAACTGTCTGGTTTGGCTCTGCAACCCAACAGGACAGACACAGACTTCAGAGAGTCATTAGGACTGCAAAAAAAACAATGGCTACTAACCTCCCTTCTATCAAGGACCTGTATACTGCACGAATCAAAAAGAGGGCTGTGAAAATATTTACGGACCCCTCACATCCTGGACATAAACTGTTTCAACTCCTTCCCTCAAAACGACACTATAGAGCCCTGCACACCAGAACAACTGGACACAAGGACACTTTTTCCCCAACGCCATCACTCTGTTAAACAAATAATTCCCACAACACTATTCAACTATTTACAAAGTCTGCATTACTATTACTATAAATCTTCTCATCACTCCTTATCACCCATCCCCTCCCACTTTGACTGTATGACTGTAACTTTGTCGCTTGTGTCCTTACGATCTATATGGACTGTTTCCTCATATGATTTGATTGCTTATTGTACCCTATGAATATCATTAAGTGTTGTTCCTTATGTTTCTTGACTCTTGACAAATGTACCTTTTCTTTTATGTATACTGAGAGCATTTGCATCAAGACAAATACCTTGTATGTCCAATCAGACTTGGCCAATGAAGAATTCTATTCTGTTCTGCTCTATTCTATATTGTATCAGATAACAAGTTTCCACTGAGGATACTATGACAATTGAGTCAACATCATGAATAGTACGATGCAAAGGTCTTACAAATTCCAAACCTCGGTGTCTGAATCAACATCTCAACAAAAGAGCAAATGCAGCTCTAGAAATACGTTTCTTCATCCTTAGCATCAAGTAAGAAAATATTTTTAAAGGGGGGTTGGGGGATTCAGAGATTAGCTTCTCTCAAAATCAACACCATTTGGTGACCCTCTTCTCCAGATGTCTTCTGTTAGTTGTGAAAACCTCAACTTCGAGATGCAGGGACGTCTTGTAAAAATAGATAAAAATAAAGTCACCACCCTAGCTTAGCTCAGCGGTGAAAATCTGGGATGAAACCACCTTTGGTGCTCAAAAAGAAGCAACATTGCTCCTCCACCCACAAAACCTGAGATTAATCTTGAAAGGAAGAGAAATGGCATGTGGAATTTAAGATGGCAGAAGACAAATTTCCATGTTCCACAACTTTCCATAATTGCCTAACAGCTAAAGAGAAGACTAAAAATCTACATCTTTCAAATATTAAGGGACCACTACAAACATAACGAAGCATTCAGTTGGTCCCAAACTCTTTACATAATGGTCATGTTTTTAATTTTACCGAAATAGCAGTTGCTAAGGTAAAAAATTAAACCTACCCGGGTGAAATATGGCAGTCCTGAAAGTGTACATTTGTTTGCTTTTAATTGACATGATTCCCTCTAAAGGCTTTTGAGCTGCATCTAATTTGACTCTGGGGGGTTGATTTTACACTCTCTAAAGCATTATCTGCACTAACGAATTTAAAAAGCTGCCAGTCTTTTTGTTTATCAAAATAACTGACCCAGTGGTGGGAATCAAAAAATTTTACTACCGGTTCTGTAGGCGTGGCATGACTTGTTGGACATGGCTTGGTGGGCATGGCAGGGGAAGGATACTGCAAAATCCCATTCCCTCCTCACCCTATTAACCTGCTTTCCAGCTCCATTCTCCTGTGCAGGCAACCAAAGAAAACCCAGTCAATCAGCTGGGACTCGGGAGGTGGAAATTAGATGGGGTGGGGTCAGTCAGAGGTGTGGCATTTGATGGTTTTCTGAGCTACTCAAAATTTCTGCTACCGGTTCTCCAGAATGGGTCAGAACCTGCTGAATTACCACCTCTGATGCAGATATGAAGGAAATCCTGCAGGCTCCAAATAATATATGCATAGAAACTGCTGCCTACATTTTGATAGAGATGCCCACCAAATGTATTTATTCTTAAAAGCGCTAGGAATTCTGACCTTTTTTCATTCAAAAGCACTAAGCTGGGAAATCTGCACTGTTTATTCCCTTGTTTAGGATAGGATAGGATGGGATAGGATGGGATGGGATGGGATGGGATGGGATGGAATGGAATGGAATGGAATGGAATGGAATGGAATAGATTAGAATAGAACAGAACAGAATAGAACAGAATACATATTGGAATAGAACAGAACAGAACAGAACAGAACAGAATAGAATAGAATAGAATATATATTGGAATAGAATAGAACAGAACAGAATAGAACAGAATAGAATATATATTGGAATAGAATAGAATAAAACAGAACAGAACAGAA
>BLBF01000039.1:30292578-30308126 GCA_015471245.1 Laticauda colubrina
AACAGAACAGAATAGAACAGAATAGAATAGAATAAAACAGAACAGAATAGAATATATATTGAAATAGAATAGAATAAAACAGAACAGAACAGAATAGAACATAATAGAACAGAACAGAACAGAATAGAATAGAATAGAATATATATTGGAATAGATAGAACAGAACAGAACAGAACAGAATAGAATATATATTGGAATAGAACAGAATAGAATAGAATAGAATAGAATAGAATAGAATAGAATAGAATAGAATATATATTGGAATAGAATAAAACAGAACAGAACAGAACAGAACAGAACAGAACAGAACAGAATAGAATAGAATATATATTGGAATAGAATAGAATAGAATAGAACAGAACAGAACAGAACAGAACAGAACAGAACAGAATAGAATATATATTGGAATAGAATAGAATAAAACAGAACAGAACAGAACAGAACAGAATAGAATAGAATAGAATAGAATAGAATAGAATAGAGTTTTTTATTGGCCAAGTGTGGTTGGACACAGAAGGAATTTGTCTTGGTGCAAATGCTCTCAGGGTACATAAAAAGAAAAAATACCTTCATCAAGAGTCGAGAATCATCAGGTCCAACACTTAATCATAGTCATGGGGTACAATAAGCAATCGAATCATACTAGGAAACAGTCTATAAAAATAGTTAGGATAGAAGCTACAAAGTTACAATCATACAGTCACAAGTGGGAGGGGATGGTTGACAGGGAGCGATGAGAAGATTAACAATAATAGTCGTGCAGACTTTGTAATAGTTGAACAAGGTTGAGCGAATTTACCATCTTTGGCTGAAGCAGCCCCAGCAAGGACACAGACCATAATAAGTGGGCCATCGTGTCCTGCAAAGTTATAAAAGCAGAGCAATCTGGACTCTTCAAATCAGTCGACCGCCAGATCAGAAGGAGTGATTTACTGACCGGTGGGCTGGCAAGATCTCAACGGCGGCGGCGCTGGCTTTTTAACAAGATTGGTGTGTGTGTGTGTATGTGTGTGTGTGTGTGGAATGAATCACTGACCTCCAATCCACCACCAGGCCTGACTGACAAACGATCAGCAAACAGGCACCAGCACAAAGTTTAAGAAACTCAGCAGATGGCATTCCTGCAGAAAGGAGTCATTTGCCTTGGTTTTTCAATTAGCAATAATAGCCATGTGTTTATGTAAAAGTGACTCCCTACTGATAACCAGGCTCTTGCACATCAAAGCCACCTTCCCTTCCAGCCTTCCCACTTTTTTTTTTATCACAGTTCGGCCCTTTATTTTTTCTAGATAAAGAAATCCTCACTGCGTATGTCTTTCCACAAGGAATTCCTGGATTCATCTTGGATTTGTCCTGCGGCAAATGTTTCTATCCCTTTCTAGAATTGCCAGCTAGATTTCAAGTTCGAAGAAGAGCAACTAAGAGGATCAACAAAGGCTTGTAGATTGGGGGGTGGGGGTGGGGAAATACCATGTGGACCCTGTATTGTTGCTAATTAGAATAAGTAATAATTAAGAAGAATTATATCGATATTAGTTTATTTTTTTATTTTTGTTTTTGTTTGATATACATTGGCCTTGAGGAAGTAAAAAAAGAAAATGCATAAAATAAAATAGGTGGTGAGATGGAAATGAAAATAAATGGGGATAAATGGAGGGGGGGGGGAATGTATTGGGATGAAAATGTTTATGTTATTGTAATAATGAATAAAAAAAATATGAAGCAAAAATTTATTAAAAAGGAAGAGAGAAGGCCTTGAAAGCAAGATAGAATACAGTACAGATTATTAGTTCCTCTTATTAATTCTTTTCATCAGGGATTGTCCACAAAGCATAGATTTCATTCACTATATGCTAAGTCTTGCTAAAAATGAACAAAATTGGATGGTGGGCAATCAAGCATCTTAATATTTAAAAAAATAATAATTCCACAGCAGCCACTCTTCAGTTTCTTAGAATAGAAGCCGTAACTTCTCTTATATATTTTTCTTGCACATTTACAGTATATTCACAAAGAAATACTTATTCACAAGTGAACTGCCGTGCTACGCAAACTGTGAAGTCCATCAAACTCAGTAGGACTGGAATGTAGAAAAAGCACTGAGAGTTTATGTTTTTTCCAGGAGATACATCTACTTAACCCATTAGTAAATTACAAGCAGTCCTCAACATATCACCATTTGTTTAACAACAGTTTAAAGTTACACCGATCTGAAAAAATGCAACTTACAAATTGTACTTCAACTTACAACCATTATACTACCCTTGGCACTCAATTCAAGTGTTTTGCAAACTAGTTCACGTTTATGACCTGTTGTAGTATCCTATAACCATTTCCAATCATTTTTGCCAATTTACAGAAGAAGAAAACATTGGGAAATCTGGATTCATTTAACTGGTCTAAAAAGTGTAATAAAAATCAGGTTCGATTCAATTTACAACAGAAATTCCACTCCCAACTGTTGCCATCAGTTGAGATTACCTATTTAATGTTGCTTCTGATAGCAACGTTTTCAATGTGGTGGGTTATCAGTCACAAAAATTGACTTGGGAAGAGGGAGAAAGTACAAAACAAGATTGGGGATGATGGTTGGTTACAATAAAACTGCAATAAATAATGAATAAAGTATATTTCTCCTTTCCAATAGCATCTAATTCCAATTGCATCTTCTATCTATCCTCCAGAGTTTTATTAAGCAGAATCTCTGTTTACACACAGCTTCTCCAATTTTATGTGTGTGCACTTATTCCAACAGATGGCAGGGTTGAACCATAGAAATGGAGGAAATTATTAACTGAAAATTTTGTCTAGAAGTAGCGATAGTTTTTTAAGTGGTTCCAGATTATCTACCTAGAAAACTGCCATTTTAAAATGGAAATCATTCGTATTTCTTGGTGGCACAATCCTGTAACCCTAGAACAACACTCATATAAATTAGAACTTAAAAGGAAACTTTTTTTCATTTTTAGTGGGGTAAATATCCCAAAGATGCTTTTTCAGGAGGCAACTGGACTTTTAGCTGTACAATTTGGGATGAACACCCTTTGAATGGTGAGGGAGTAGGAATGGATTTCCAGAGGAAAAAAAATGCAGACTACAAGGAATCAGGAACACCGTTCAGGGGACCCTGAGGACACAGATAAACATCCAAGTGGCCTCAATGACCCTCTAATAGGATGCAAATGACCAGCTGTCTGCAGGGAGTATAAATCCTTCCATTCCCCACCATCCAGTCAGAGCTGAAGAAGCTTCTTGGAGGAGAAGCGAAACGTCTTCAAAGAAAAAACAAGAAAGTCCATTTGCCTCCTGAAAAAAAGATCTTTGGGACAACTATGACCTGGATGACTGCGTACCTCTACAGACTTTTAGCTATACAAGAGGGGTAACTACTTTCCCCACCATTTGCAGCCAATGAAATGTTTGCTTTAGTCCATAACCTGTTCATAAACTAATCCTCCCAGGGTAAAAACTGAATGGAAGCCTATTAAAAATTAAATAGCACCAAAGAAAGCCATGTGCTTTCTAACTTTAGTTGAGCCACATGGACAAATCTCTCTCTGATTTCAGCATCAGGAGCTCTTTTTAAAATTCCATACAACAACAACACCATACTGAGAGAATTTGCAGTTTCATTTGGGAAGAATTTGCAACTTGCAGTAGCCTTCTGGGAAAGAGAAAAGCAAGCATATTGAAAACATTTGCATTGCTGGACATATTTTAAACAGGAATAGCTCAAGGGTAATAAAATCACAGTGAGGTACAGAATAAAATACACTGTAAGCCGTGGATGTCCAACCTTGGCAACTTTTGGACATGTAGACTTCGACTCCCAGAATTCCCCAGCCAGCCATGCCAAAGTTGGACAATATGGCTACAGGGGCTTAATATTTGTTTGTTTTTTTCCCTTGAGTAAGCAACTATCTTCCTTAGTCTGCCATCCTCTGCAGAATTTCATGTGCTGAAAGCTATGCCTGGCATATCTATATCTATGTTTTTTTATAAACAATTTTTATATTTGATAGCCTGACCCACATAGGAACTCTATACAGAAGCCTGAGGATGGCAGATGAGTTTCTGCCTAAACGTTGCTACAACTTTAAAAGCACTACAATGATGTGGGATAATACCCGAAGGAAGCTGAATAGCACGCGCACACACACACACACATATATATTTGCTGCCTACTTCCTTTAATGTCCCATTTTCAAGAAAAACTTGGGTGCTATGATAAATGCCAAAACTGATTACCAGAGCGAATGGGGGCAGTTTTGGATTACACATCAGCCTTTAAGCTTTCTACGTGAAATTGAATTGCATGGGGCATAAGTATGATCTGCAGCATTGACACTTTAAAAAAAAGGGGGGGGTATATTTTCTTATGCACAAAGTTGCTCTCCTGCTTTTAAAATCATCTTTGGATATGGAAGGATCCAACTAACCTTGGCAGATTTTATAAAAAGCTTAGCAGAATAAACTCTTGTAATACGTGGATTAGAGGCTACAGGAAATCCCAGGTCTATAAACTAGATGGGAATTTTTTTGTTTTGTTTTGTTTTGTTTTATCCCTGTCTAGCCTTTAAAAGAGACTTGCCTGCAACACAGGGAATGTGGGGGAAGGAACAATTTCTCTGCAACTTATACACGGACAAATCCCAGTTTAAAATACAATTTGATACCTGAACAGATTAAATGGATGAATAATGTTCATTCAAGGCAACATAGCACAATGAATGCATTAAAATATAGTTAAAGGTAAGAATTACTGCACCGTTACAGATTTCCTCTACATTTCTTATTAGTGAGCTACGAACTTTTATGCCCTCAAAACAAAAAAATAAATTGAAGAAGGAAGCGATGATGAGAAAGAAAGTGGATAGATAGGAGAGGGACACACTTCAATGAAAATATTCTCGTGAGGCCTCTGAAAGACCTACAGATATCATCACCTAGATTTTACGAGTACAGTCGTCCTCAACTTACCAACCCATTTGAGCCCAGAATTTATGTTGTTAAGTGCGAAATTTGTTAAATGAATTTTTCTCCACTACATGAGTTTTCTTGCCACATGAAGTGATTCATTGCAGTTGTTAAATTAGTAACCCTGTGATGACCCAGGGTGGGATACAAAATAAACACAGTCACAAAAAACAGGTGAAGCCCCTTTTATTCCTTCACTTTGCTTCCAAGCTCTGAATATCCTTGACTGGAGACAAAAAAACTTCCACACAAGCAGTTACAAGAAGGAGGAAATGCCATTTAAATTATGAAGAGTAAAAAACAACACAAACCAGGCAAGATTAAGGACTGGAGGACGTCCACAGATAACAGATCGCACACTGGGAAGGATGCCAAACTCAAAAAGGAACCATAAACTAGACATACTTCCATGCTTTGTTTCCAGCACTCACCCATACGCATGTCTGTCCTCTTATTCAGTTGTCACAGCTGCAGCCCATGAAGAGGATCAAGGCCCTCTCCTCCCCAGTAGACCACGTCTCTCCCTTATCCTCTCCTCCCTGCATGCCCTGGGATGGAGAGGGGATGGGCCTGGGTCCTCCTCTGACTGCTCAGCCGACCTCTGTCCTTCCCCAGCCTCCTCCACCCCCTCCGGAGCCACACTTCCACTCCCTGTCGGCTGTTCCTCCTCTTCCTCAGAGTCAGTCTCCACCAGGGGCGTGACAAACACGTTCTTAAGTGAATCTGGCTTCCCCATTTTCTTTGCTTGTTTAGAAGGTCCTAAAAGGGAACCCATCACATGATCCAGGGATACTGCAATTGCCATAAGTGTGAACCAGTTGCCAAGCATCCGAAGGTAGATCACATGACCATGGGGGAGCCTGCAATGGTGTGAAAAATGGTCATAAGTCAGTTCATAACATCCAATGGTCACTAAAAGAACTGTTGTACTTACTTGCAAGGACTACCTATTCCTGCCATATCTGCCCTGCAGAAATGCAGGCAGCCACTAGGTCACAGCAAAGAGCCGTGAGGAAAAAATAAATAAATACAAACTCTGCTGCTGTATAGTGATCATCTGGATTTTTGCAGCTCGGCTTTCCCAGTTTCCAGTTTATTTGACCCTTTGCAAAGATTATCGTCCATTAGTAAATTTCAGCGCTCCAATTTGCTAATGCGGAGGGAATTGGAATTTCAAGCCAGTTAAACAGCAATGAAACAGAAACAGAGCTATCTAACCAGGGCTATCTTAAGGCATGGGCCTGATGGGCACTTGCCCGTGGGCCCCACGAGCATAGGGACCCCCCATACCAATCTGTGTATATTCACCCTTCAATGCACCTGGTAGCATATAAACGCAACAACATGTTACATGTTTGTTACATGTTTGTTGCAACATATCTGTTACATGTTTATTTGTTGGAAGTGGCACTGTTTCATTTTATTGACCATTTGCATTTTTATTCCACTGAGTAGTTGTTGTAAGAGCCCCAGTACACTGCTTTGCCTGGGGGCCCATAAAGCTGTTAAGACACCCCTGTGTCTAACCAACTATCTCAAGGTTTTAGTTATAGCACAACACCCTCTATTATAGACAGCCTTTCCTGGCCTGATGCTCTGACAGAAATCACCCAGAGATCTCTGGATGATTCAGAGATGAACCATTTTGGGAAAAGGTGTTCTGAGCAACACTTCCTGAGACTGCAATTAAGCACACGCTTAGTTAAAACAACTCTTGTTTCATTTCAACGCTGGGAATTATTTTCATTCCCAGCCCGTAATGAGTCCCAAACAGTCCCCCGAGATAAGCACCCACCTTTCTCTCCTTTGAATTGCTGCCAACAACAAAAGTGCCAAATGAACTATTAAAAAAATCAACCGAAGTACAAGAACTTCAAGCAGAGAACTGAAGTACAGAGCTTCAAGGATTAATTTAAACAGAACCAACGACTTTGCTTCCTGCAAAGGTTTCTTCGCCTTTGCCTGACCTTAATACCTTGGGGGAGGGACAATCACCTCCAAGCCTTTGTCCCGAGTCGCCCCTTTTGTCTCAGCTGCTCTTGCCTTCTAGCAGCTCTGTGCACACGCGCACTGGGAACAGGCTCCCCTGGTTCCTCTGCCTCACTGCTGCCAGAGTCTAGAGGCACCGGCATCAGCACATAACTCCCAGATGCTCCTGGCCCCACCTCTGCATCGGATGCAGGACCCTCATCCAAGTCCTCCCCAGACTCCCGGACCGGTCACTGTCCGATTCCGCTGCCGTTTGCACAGGCTGCCGGGGAACCACAACAAAAGGGTACAACCCTAGGGGGGGGGATCACAGAAGAGACACAGGAAGCCAGATATCCTGCCAGAATGGTCAGTTTCAGGCCAGCTGTCTTGCCTACCATGAAGCAAAATCGTTCCAGAATCAATAGCCATCTTGGCCTGTGGAGAAATCATTTCCATTTGGCCTCACACACTGCACAGCCAAACTGACAACAGAAACAGAATTTGTGTAAAGATACAGACGCACACACAATGGGGTACATTTTTGTTTAACTTCATGACACGTTCAGTTTTCTTCCTTCCACCCCATTGTTGGTTCTTTTTGTGGGTGGTGAAGATCACCACAAATGGCATTTTTTTTTAAAAAAAATAAACAAGTTCCAGGGCAGCCATTTTGTAACAACCGCCCTGACACCCTCTCCAAATTCCAAATATACCTGGAAGGAGAATCCCTTACTCTGAATGAGGGAATCCATTAAAATTTTAACAAAACTTTGGTGGGATAGCAAAATGCCTCAATACAGATAGACCTTGACTTACAATAGTTCAAAGTTACAACAGCACTGAAAAAAATGACTTATGACCGTTTTCACACTTATGATCAAAATTTGGATGCTTGGCAACTGACTCATATTTATGACAGTTGCAGTGCTCTGGGGTCACATGATCAGCTCTTGCGAACTTCTGACAGGCAAAGTCAATGGGGTAGCCATGTTTGCTTAACAACCGAGGGTTACTAACTTATCAGTCGCAGGGATTGATTTAATAACCGTGACACGAAAGGTTGTACAATGGGGCAAGCCTCACTTCACACATGTCTCGTCTAGCAACAGAAATTTTGGTCTCAATTGTGGTCGTAAATCGAGGACTGACTGCAAAAAGTATTCACAGGGAAAAGCTCCCCAATCTGGACTACAAAAACCCAGTGAGCCACAAGATGGCAGCAAAGAGCTTCAGAAAACCTTTTATAGCCCTCCAATGGTTGCCTACCGTTTTGCAGCCCAGATATGGTGGCCCTGAACTGAAGATCCATCATACCAGAGATGGTACTCAGCAGGTTCTGACCGGTTCTGGAGAACCGGTAGAGGAAATTTTCAGTAGTTCGGAGACCCGCCCCCGCCCCCATCTATTCTCCGCCGCCCATTGAGTCCCAGCTGATCGTGTGGGTCTTCTTTGGTTGCCCTGCACAGGAGAACAGAGCTGGAAAGCAGGTCAGTGAGGTGGGAAGGGAATGGGGATTTTGCAGTATCCTTCCCCTGCCACGCCCACAGAGCCAGTGGTAAAAAAAAAAAAAATTAATCCCACCACTGCATGATACATGCATGATACTCACTTAAGAGTAGAGCCATGTTTCCAAACGTGGCAGTAGACATGTCGACTTCAACACCCAGCATTCCCCAGCCAGCTTGCAGTGAGCACGCGTAAACCAGGGCTTGAACAAGACAGATTGACTCAAGGCAGAAATTCTCCAAGTGCCATCCCGGAGTCAAATAAATACTCTTTTAACAATTCTCATTTTTAATTTCTAAGACACTACACATCGGTGGATCTGACTCTCCTAAAACAAAGCTCCTGAGATCCCCAACCATTATTTTTTTAAAAAAAAATTATTTATTTAAAAGAAAGCAAAGGAGATCCGAAATCAAGCTTTAGACACACACACACACCCCACACACACACCCCGGGCGAAAGAAACCTTCATGCCAGGATTCCCTTCCACCGTCAGGACAACAATGGACCCGCCGTTCCTAACAACCACCGCTTGAGGGCAGCAGAGGACCGCAAAGGCGAAAAACTGCCCTGACCGAGTTCTTAAATTTACTCCCAAATCTCTGGCAAGAGCCAGATTATCCGCCCCGCCACATCACACACACAACTCTCTCAGCAAAACCTCTAGAAATCTCGGCCCCTTCCTATTTAACGCGCCTCCATTTCTGGCAGCCTATGGGGTCCCCTTCTCGCCCTCTGCTACCCCCTCCCCCCCACTAAAGGGGCGGGGGGACCCCAATCCTTCTCCCCCTCCTCTTCCCACCCACCCACCCCCACCCCACCCCGGTCTCTTGTCTCGGTCCATCATCTTCTCTGACATTTTTTTTATTTTATTTTATTTTATTTTATTTTTGGCCACGGAATCTCCTGGGTCTTTTGCTGCCCCGCGCAGGCTTTTTTTTTCCAATCTTGGAAAAAAGAAAAAAGAAAATTCCCGCCGCGTCAACATGTTTTCTTTGAGGAAAACTAGGATTTATGGTGCCAAGCTAAACCACACGCGGTCGTCCCTGCCAACCCTTTCAGACGTTTCGCTGACGCCGTTCGACTTCCCTCTTGGGGATCGCCAAGATCCCGAAAGGCGAAGCAAACCAACCAACCCGAGCGAAGGTTCCCAAGAGGCCCATTTCTCCTTCCGAAGAGCTCAAGAAAGAATCTCCATTCTCCTGAGTTGGGTTGGGTTGGGTTGGGCAGGCTTGCAAAATCCTTACGGGGGGTGGGGGAGGCTGAATCCGTCTCCAAAGGACGCCTCTTCCCACCAGCTTGTAACTGCGCTCCTCTTGCTCCGGCTTCAGGATCGGAGCTTGAAGATGGATTCGTCCTGAAGAGTTGGCTTCCCGTTTTCAAATAGTTGGAGAAGGCAAGGCTAGAAGAGGGTCCGGGTCAAGAAGGCAGGACACACTCACTCACACACACACACACACCTCACCGGTGTGGCTTTCTTGCCTCGTCCCCAGCAAAAACGGGATTCGGCCCGGACCGTGTAGGTACACAAACACACACACACACACACACACGCCTCTGAAACGCAGTTTCCTTTAACCGCTGCCTGTTACTCCTACTACCCTACAGTTGTGTTCCCACCGTGGCTCCTGAAGCCAACTCTGCACACACACAAAAAGAAGTCGATGCATTTCTTTCCCAAGCCCAGGCGGTTTGCAAAAGGGACTGCGACAAACGGGTGCAAAGCAAGCGACGCGGTTACTCCGACCTCTTCCCCCTCCCCCACCCCCTTGAAATAATTCCCTGCGGCAGGAAAAGCGACTTTGAGAAACCTTGGGCAGGGTTGCAACATCGAAACATCTGGGACACTCCCTTTCCTTCCTTCCCGCACGACGCAGAAACCGACTGTTGTGCGGCCCGACTTTGGCTAGGTGCAAACAACAGTAGTAAAACTCGGCTGATGGGAGCCACAACCGCGGGTAGATAACCCTATACAAGGGGCTCACATGCGCCCCCTCCCCACAGCCAGGGGGCGGAGTAAGGCGCGCTCATATACAATCTTTGCAACACTGGCATCCACATTTCCAGTTGGGAAATATAAATACATAAATACATTAATGCTTTATTTCTACTGTCTAACTCAGGGGGTCTCCAACCTTGGCAACTTTTAAGAGTTGAAAAGCTGGCTGGGGAATTCTGGGAGTTGAGGTCCACCAGGGTTTAAGTTGCCAAAGTTGAAGAGCCCTGGTCTAACCAGTTGCACCACTTATCCCAGACCGTATAAATCAATATTCCATATCTTCTCTACCCCGCCGCTCCAATGTGAGTTTAACCATCTCTGTACAACCCATCACTTCATTGTCATACTTTCAGAGGGGGTTACTATCTAGTTTCCAACTCTGTGTGGTAAAACAATTCTCACCTAAGCACTGACAAATCTTGGTGCCCGCCTTCCTCCTTTGTCCATACAATATATATATATATATATATATATATATATATATATGTATGTATGTATGTATGTATGTATGTATATATATATTGTGTGTGTGTGTATGTGTATATATATGTGTGTGTGTGTGTGTGTGTGTGTGTGTGTATGTATATGTATATAAATCTTAATTGTTTTTTTCTTTTCTCAATTTTGTCGTTTCCCCCCCCCCCAACTCTTTGGGCCTTAAGCACGTGTGAATGGTGAATGCACCACTGACCCTCGCCCCACACCAGCCCTCAAACTCACCCGGGCTCAGGCGCTCCCGACGTTTGACTGAAAGAGCTCCGAGCCTCCAGCCCCTCGCCGCTGCAGCTCAGCCTTTCGGCCAGGGGGCTCCCCTTTTGCCCCAGCAGGAACTTCGAGGAAAGGCTGCCGCGGGGCCGAGAGGCTAAGGTCCCAGCTAATCTTCTTCTTCTTTCTCCCCCCCCCCCTCTTTGGAGGAAGGGGCGCGTTTCAGTTCCAGAAAACGATGGGGAGGGGGAATGTCCCAGAGGGGAATGGAGAGGGGTATCCTAATCACCGGTCCGAGATCCAGAAGAGCGACGGGATTCCCTTCCAAGCGCGTTTGCTCTTTCGAGTGGACTAGATCCCGGGATCGGGAGGCTAATGGGCGTCGGGGGTCAGCATCCTCTGTTGTGGGGGAAGGCAGGTAGAAATCCAAAGAGCGTCGGGGGGGTCCAAAGAAAACGCGCGCCCCGAGGTTGCAGCTCTTTCAAAGACGGGCATGAGTCCATTCCAAGATTACGCGTGGGTGGAAAAGGGAATTCACCCGTGGAAGAAGAAGACTGCCTCCGCCTGTAAAGCGGCTCCCGGAGTGGGAGTCTTTCCTTTCCTTTCTTTCCCTTTCCCTTTCCCTTTCCTTTCTTTTCCTTTTCCTTTCCTTCTCTTCTCTTCTCCCCCACGGATGTCACAAGCGCTGCTTTTTCAGGCTTGGTTTTTCCTGATCGGTTCTGACGAGTCGCTTCTCGACTCGGCTGGAAACCCGACGAACAAACCCCGGAGGCGGTGCTCCGGTCAGTCCGCCCCGCCCTTGCTGGACCGGAGTGGAGGCGGAGGGGGTGGGGTGAAGCCGTCGGCCCCCTTCCGATCCCCGCTAAGCCAGAGCTCTCCAAACTCGGCAACTTTTTAAGACTTGTGGACTCCCAGAATTGTCCAGCGGTCCACAAGTCTTCAGTTGCCGAGCTCGGGGCGGCCGGCGTTAAGCGGACCCAGAGCCCAACGACGCCGCGACACTTGGCAGCGGGAGCAGCCGGCCGGCGGGAGACCTGGCTGCGCACAGTGGGCAGCTCTGCTCCTTCCACCCGGTTGGGCCCTTTGAATCTGGGTAACCCCCTTCCAACGCAAACGGCGGGTCCCCCAACGAGATCTCTCCAAGACTTCCCGCCGGACGGCGTCGGCACAGAGGTTGCACCCCGTGGCGCCCCTCTTGCCTTTCCAGACGCAGCTTTCCGTCCCCGCGTCCCGCCAGCTTCTCCGGCCCGCCGACTTGTAACCTCTCTCTTGGGCGCAAGGCCGGATTGAGGAGACTGGGGGATGCCGGAGGGATGTGTGTGTATATATGTTGCCCGTCCCCCTGGAGGTGGGTTTCTTCACCACCCCCCCCCCCCCCCCGTTTCCTCGGCCAGGTCGGTCGGGTGTCTGTTTGAGAGCGGATGGGAGGGGAATCTGGGAATAGAGAGAAAAGGGGCGAAGAAAGAGAGAAAGAGCAAAGATCGAAAAGGCGAGGACGAAGAACTGAAGGGGGATGAAGAGCGTTGGGATAAATGGACGAGGAGGGCAGAGGGAAGTGAAGGGAGAGAGGGAGGGAGGGAAGGGAGAGAGAGAGGGAGGGAAAGAGAAGGGAGAAAAGGAAGGAAGGAATGGGATGAAGGAAGGAAGGGATGGGAGGGAGGAAGGGAGGGAGGGAAGGAAAGAAGGGAAAGGGAAGGGAGGGAGGAATGGGAATAAGGGAAGGGAGGGAGGAAAGGAAAGAAGGGAAAGGGAAGGGAGGGAGGAATGGGAATAAGGGAAGGGAGGGAGGAAAGAAGGGAGGGAAGGGGAAGAAAAGGAAGGGGGAGGGGGGGAGGGAAGAAAAGAAGGGAAAGGGAAGGAAAGGAAGGGAGGAAAGGCATGGGAAGAATGAGAGGGAGGAAGGGGAAGGAGGAAGGGAGGAAAGGAAAGAAGGAATGGGAGGAATGGGAAGGAAGGAGGAAGGGAGGAAGGGAAGGAAGGAAGGAAAGAAGGGAAAGGGAAGGAAGGGAGAAAAGGAAGGAAGGGGAGGAAGGGAAGGGAAGGGAGGGAAGGAAGGAAGGGAAGGGAAGAAGGGAAAGGGAAGGGAGGGGAGGGAGGAAAGGAATGGGAGGAAGGGAAGGGAAGGAGGAAGGGAGGAAAGGAAGGGAAGGGAAAGGGAAGGGAGGGGAGGGAGGAAAGGAATGGGAGGAATGAGAGGGGGGAAGGAGGAAGGGAGGAAAGGAAAGAAGGAATGGGAGGGAAGGAGAAGGGAAGGAAGGAAGGAAGGAAGGAAGGAAGGAATGGGAGGAAGGGAAGGAAAGGAGGAAGGGAGGGAAGAAAGGAAGGGGAAGAAAAGGAAGGGGGTCGGAGGGAGGGAGGGAAGGAAAGAAGGGAAAGGGAAGGAAGGGAAGGGAGGAAAGGAATGGGAGGAATGAGAGGGAGGAAGGGGAAGGAGGAAGGGAGGAAAGGAAAGAAGGAATGGGAGGAAGGGAAGGGAAGGAGGAAGGGAGGGAGGAAAGGAATGGGAGGGAAGGAGGAAGGGAGGAAAGGAAGGAAGGAACACAGATTTTGTTTCCTACCTTTCTCAAAGCTCCGAGCCGGTTCCCAAGCCCCGACCACTCAGCCCGACGGCCCCCCGAATGCCAGCAAGCCGAAGCGGCTCGGCGGGCTCCCCGCAGCGGCGCCTTCGCCCCAGTCGGAGCTCCCTCTGCCCGCCCCGTTGCCCTCTGGCAAGAGAGACGCTCCGAGGGGGGCTTCCCTCCAGTTTGGGGCAGGCGCTCCAGCCCTCCTCCTCCTCCTCCTCCTCCTCCTCCCCAGCCCCAGCTGCAAGAATGCCGCGCCGCGCGGCCCCCTCGGCCAAATCTGCTTGTCATTAGCGCAGCCCAGGCAGGCAGGCAGGCAACGGCTTCCCGCCAGCGCCGCAGCCGCCTCCCCTGCAGACCCGGAGCGAGCCCTCGACTTCAAGCCGGCCGAGCTGCCCCGCCGGCGGCTGGACGGGCGCAGACTGGGAGGGGGGTGGGGGGTGGCGCTGGCTTTTTGCACGGCGGCGGGGCGAGAAAAGCGCAAAAGCCGGCGCGGTTCTCTCTCTCTTGTAGCACCGCTCAGTGGCCTTTCCCCCTCCCCTCCCCTCCCCCCCCCTCTCCATCGCAGCCTCGGGGCTGTCCCAACCCTCTCTCCCGGGACCCCGTTCCGCCCACCCACCCCCGGCAGGAACGAGACTGGCGACTTCACCTTTCCTTTCCGCGGGCGCCGCCTGACAAACTCCAGGCTCCTTTTCGGGGTCCCGGGCGAGAAGAAAAAGGCGATTCGCGAAGGGAGCAGCAAACCCCTCTGGGTGGAAGGACTGGCGGAGGAGAGGGGGGGGGGGCTTCCT
Source organism: Laticauda colubrina (assembly GCA_015471245.1). Taxonomy (NCBI): domain Eukaryota; kingdom Metazoa; phylum Chordata; class Lepidosauria; order Squamata; family Elapidae; genus Laticauda; species Laticauda colubrina. The sequence continues at coordinate 30,307,089 of BLBF01000039.1, forward strand.
TCGGATTAACCCCAAAAGGTCGAATTGTCAAAAAGTCGGAAGCCGGGGTAGGGTTGAGGGGATTGGAAAGCCACCAACACCCCCCCCCCCCCCGCCTCCGTCTGTATTCCGGGTGCTCTTTTATATTCCTCCCCACATCTCATCCAAAGATTTTTATTTATTTTTTTGGGCTGGCTCCAAATCCAAATAAATAGATGCCCGACGGAGAGGAGGATGAAGGAGGAGGAGGAGGAGGAGGAGGAGGAGGAGGAGGAGGAGGAGGAGGAGGAGGAGGAGGAGGAGGCAGTTTTGGCTTATTTTGGCAATGATTAAGAACAGTTCCTAGGTCCTTGCTTAGGACTCGAGCTGTTGAGCTACCAACTAGCCCCAAAGGCTGTGAATCTCACATCATCATCATCATTATCATCATTATTATCATCATCATCATCATCATCATCTTCATCATGGCAATGCATAAACGGCTCCCTTTCTTTACCTTCCTGGTTCTTGGTTAATAATCCGTAACCGCCAAAATCAAGGCAATTTGAAAAAAAAGAAAAAGAAAAGGAAAAATCCAACAAGGGGCCCTCGGCTCTCCTTTCTTCGGCTGTTTGTTGTTGTTGTTGTTGTTGTTGTTGTTGTTTCCTTCCCTCGGCTCTCCTTTCCCCCCCCCCCCTTCTCTGCGACGGCCTCAGAAAGCGCCTGCCGGAGCGGCTGCAATCCTGGGCTCCATCCTGCCCCAGCGAATCCCTGGTTCGAAGTAAATAGTTGTCAGGAAATGGTCCTTCCACCCCACACCCCACCCCGCCCCCCACCCCCAACATCCCCCCCCCCTTCCACCCAAACACCCGTCCCCAGCTCTCTCGCCCTTCCAGAATAAAAGCCCCTCGCGCTGATTTGACGCCTGAGGCTCTCGTGCCAAGCTCTTAAACTGGCGGGGCGGTGGAGGAAAGAGAGGAGGGTGGGGAGGGGTGGTGGTGGTGGTGGGGGGGTTTCAGCCCAAACCTTCCTAACTTCGTCTGGAACGGGATGGGGGGGGGGGGGGGGGGGGGGGGGGGG
>BLBF01000039.1:30323410-30347136 GCA_015471245.1 Laticauda colubrina
GCAGGATGCAGGCAACCTCTTTGGCTTCGTGTTTTCTTCTCCAGCACCAGCCTCTTCATTCTGTTTGCTCAACATAATTTGGCTCTGAATAGTCAGGCTCCAGCAAGGGGAGGGAGGCCAGAGTGGAGACCAAGAGAGACAAAAGAAGTTAAAAGTTAGTTGTTCCCACCCCTTCCCTCCCCTTTGTTTTACTCCCAACATTGCTGTTTAACTTAAAGTAATTGATTGTGCTCTTTGCAAGTCTTACTAGCCGGCTTTTTCGACCTCAAGAGGGTTCCTTCCTTGCTGTTGTGGCTTCCCTAGAGCCAAACACATCCCATCTTCTTAACTTCCCTTCTTTTCTCCCTTCAAATTCCTAGGTTCTATGATATCACAAGACCTAACATGGAGACCTAATATCAAAATTGTCATCAAAAAAGCACAACAAATGTTTTTTCTGCTCCAACTCAGAAAGCTCAAACTGCCCAAGGAGCTGCTGATCCAGTTCTACGGAGGAATTATTGAGTCTGTCATCTGCACCTCAATAACTGTCTGGTTTGGCTCTGCAACCCAACAAGACAGACACAGACATCAGAGGATAATTAGGACTGCAGAAAAAACAATGGCTACCAATCTGCCTTCCACTGAGGACCTGTATACTGCACGAGTCAAAAAGAGGGCTGTGAAAATATCTACAGACCCCTCACATCCTGGACATAAACTGTTCCAATTCCTACCCTCAAAATGACACTACAGAGAACTGCACACAAAAGAGCAACTAGATACAAGGACAGGTTTTTCCCAAAATCCATCACTCTGCTAAACAAATAATTCCCTCAACACTGTTTAACTATTACAAAGTCTGCACTACTATTACTGTTAATCTTCTCATCACTCCTTATCTCCCATCTCCTCCTACTTGTGACTGTATGACAGTAACTTTGTCACTTCTATCCTTACGATTTGTATTGACTGTTTCCCAATATGATTTGATTGCTTATTGTAGCCTATGACTATCATTAAGTGTTGTACCTGATGATTCTTGACTCTTGACAAATGTCTCTTTTCTTTGATGTACACTGAGATCATTTGCACCAAGACAAATTCCTTGTGTGTCCAATCACACTTGGCCAATGAAGAATTCTATTCTATTCTGTTCTCTTCTATTCTATTCTAATTTCTATTCTATTCTATATTCTATTCGACTCTTATTTCCATTCTATTCCATTCTATTCCATTCTATTCTATTCTATACATGGGAATCTCCTTCTAAAAAGTGAAGCACGGCCCTTTTTGTTTTCCTGGACACAAATTAAGTTCCGTTGAGCTCTATATTCCATTGAGCTCTTCTGGCAAATGGTCTCCTCTGGCCCTTACAGCTGACCTAGCAACTCCCTTTTGGAATGCAGTCATAGAGCCAAATGTTTTATGCTACAGCTGGAGTTCTGAGTGTGCACATATTTATGGCTAGAAATGTATGCCAGTTTGTGAGCCTATGGTTGCTTATTGGTGGCCTCTCCATCTGCTCAAAAGCCTTTTAAGAAGGATCCGTGGGTATGGCTTCCTCCGATCCATCCCTTTATCGTGATTCACAAATGGGGATTAGCATCATATTCATTTTGGTGGAAATAATTACTATTAGGAGTAATTATGAGATGGTTTGACGCTGTTGAAAATTAAAACCCATCCCTCTCCTAGAAAGTTGAAATATCCTAGGAAATATTAAAAAGGCAGAATATTTCCCCTAAAAAGAGTAGAAACTTGGAAGCAGAAACTCACCTCAGAAGCAGAAACTCAGCCCGCACACACACACACACCCGCCTTTGCTAATGGGCCATGACTCTGGCCTAGCCAGCCTATTTTACATTGCAAAGATCTCCAGGTAGAGCGATAATAGCCCTTTCATTATATCGTCATCCAACAAGGTTCAACCAAGCCTGGGACTCAGGACAGCCCACAGAGTTGCCCCTGCATGGCCCCATGGGAGTCCGACAACCAATCAGAATACAGGCTCAAATTCAAATCCCATCAGTGGGTATATAAAACCCAGGGACTCTCAGCATCTCTTCCCCTTTTTCTTTGCCCAAGAGCTCCAAGCCATGTGGTCCTGTCCACCATTAAACCATTTTTCCAAACAGCCTCCATGTTTGCGGTGTCTTTTTCCCCCACTTGGAACTGAACCCAGGAGGATAATTCTTCCAACAACATGTTCTGTTCATTGAGTTGTTGGAAGAAATATCCTTCTGGGGTTCAGTTCCAAGTGGGGGGAAAAGACACTGGAAACATGGAGGCTGTTTGGAAGGTTTAATGGTGAACAGCAGGACCACATGGGTTGGAGCCCCAGAGTGGAAAGGAAGGATGATCACATGCTTCAAGGTGAAGGAAAAAGGCTGAGGTGCTGAGAGTGCCTGGGTTTTATAACCTTTGTTGGGATTTGAATTGGAGCTTGTATTCTGATTGGTTGACAGACTCCCATGGCGCCATGCACGGGCAACTCTGTAGGGTGTCCTGAGTTCCAGTCTTGGTTGAGCCTTGCTGGATGATGAGGCACTGAAAGGGCTTCTGAGCAATTGCTGTAGCTTTACCTGGAGATCTTGGTTATGTAAAGTATCCTGGCTCAGGGCTTAATGGCCCACCCATTAACAAAGGTGGGGGTGAGATTAACAAATCTGGGGGTGATTTTCTGCTTCTGAAGTGAGTTTCTGCTTCTGAGTTTCTACTCATTTTTTAGAGGAAATATTCTGCCTTTTTAATATTTCTCAGGCTATTTCAAATTTCTAGGAAAGGGGTGGGTGAAAGTTTGACCCTTGGAACTGTCAGCAATTTCAGCAAGTGGTTGCAGGAACAAAGGCATTCTTGTCTGTGAAGTCCTTCACACTCCCTGGGCTTGGTTGTTTGTTTGCAGATGATTCCAGGTGAAATGTCTGCAAGACAACAACCAAACTGTTTACCAAAGCACCTGAAGGCCAGACAAGGAATAAAGGATGAAAACTGAACAAGGAGAGATTCAACCTGGAAAAAAAAGGATAATTTATCTGAGAACAGTGAGAACTATCAACCAATAAAACAGAAGTTACCTTTGAAAGTTGTGGGAGCTTCATCACTGGAGGCTTTCAAGAAAAGACTGGACTGCCATTGGTCAGAAGTGGTGTAGGGTCTCCTGCTTGGGTGGTGGGTTGGACTGGATGACCGAGAAGGTCCCTTCCAACTCTGGTATTCTAGATTCTAGATTCAAATTCGGACAACACCGAGGACTCCAAGGCTCAACCCTTGGCTACTACATCTCTTCTCTTCTACTTGCATTCCTTTTTCCTGCACAGAAATATGCATAAAAACATGGGTTGAGATAGCTCATGAGGCCATAAGTTGTGTTGATTCTCCTAATTTAAACACATATTTGGATTAGTTTTGGATTATTTTGTGACTGATGGGCAGCCAAACAACATGACCTGCTAACTGTAATTATTTTGAAATCCTCAACTTTGGGGAACAAGAGACCCTGTAATTAAATTATTTAAATATGGGGTTCTATTCGTTATATTTATAGAGAGAGAGCAATAAATCTTAAACCCTGGAAACAGAAAGATTATTTAACGCTTTACGCAAATCTGAACTCAAGAAAGCAGTTATCTATAATTCTAGCACTAGGGAACAGAGTTTCATAAGCTTCTAGATAGTATTATGGGTTGAACATTGGAAAAAAAATTGTGCTTGTGGTGAACAGTAACATTCAGCATGGCTTATGCAAGGTGTAATCCTACCTATAGAATGAAATGAATGAACCTATCATCTCTCTTGAACTGACAAGTAGTTAATTACTTTAATCTTTTCTACTTTGAGGCAGTGGTCACCAACCAGTGGGCCGGGGACCACTGGTGGCCCGCAAGAAAATGTTGGTGGTCCGCAGAGAAATGTCACCCTCAAAGCACACCCCAAAGCAATTAATCCAGGCTGTGCAGGAACACAAGGCTGTGCCACCCACATGACTCGCAGGAACACAAGGCTTCTGTCTCTTGCATTGCAAACAACATGAGGTAGTGAGGGGAGGGGGGGAAAGGGGAGAGGGGAGAACATGCCCCACAGGCCCCATGTGCCACACCTGGTCACCGGGCTGCTTCTTTCTGCTTCTTTCTTCTTCTGCTTTTGGCTGCACGCAAGGAAAGCAGCAAAAGTCTTCCTTTCTCTCCCACAAACTGTGCCAGAAATGAGTCTTTGGGACCCTGCAAGGCATCCTGCTCCAAGAGACTATGCCAGCAAAGACTCATTTCTGGCGGTGTTTGGGGGTGAGAAAGAAAGAGTTCGGCTGCTTCTGCTGCTTTCCTTGCATGAAGCCAAAAGTCTCTCTCTCTCTCTCTCTCTCTCTCTCTCTCTCTCTCTCTCTCTCTCTCTCTCCCCCTGAGATTTGCTGGCTGAGGAATTCTGGGAGTTGAAGTCCACAAGTCTTAAAGTTGCAGACCCCTGGACTAGTCCAACGATCTGCCAGTGGAGGAGATGCTGTACCATTACAGAATTCTTTTGGGCTTGAGATGGATGCATGGGATCATAGAAAGAATAACAGAATAACAGTTGGGAGGGAGCTCAGAGGTCTTCTAGTCCAACCCCCTGCTCATGCAGGAGACCCGATACCATTTTAGACAAATGGTTGTCCATTCTCTTCTGAAAAACCTCCAGTGTTGGAGCTCCCACAATTTTTGGAGGCAAGTTGTTCCTCTAATTAATTGTTCTCACTGTCAGAAAGTTCCTCCTTAGTTCTAAGTTGGTTCTCTCCTTGCTTAGTTTCCATCCATTGTTTCTTGTCCTCCCCTCAGGTGCTTTGAAGAAAAGGTTGACCCCACCTTCTATTGGAACACTGCTATCACAAGACCCTTCGTCCTTCCTTTCACTACTCTAGACAATTACTTCCAGTTCACAACGAACTTGTGTCCAGTTGTTTTGGTGTGCAGGGCTCTATAGCATCGTTCTGAGGGAAGGAGTTGAAACAGTTTACGTCCGGGATGTGAGGGGTCTGTAGATATTTTCACAGCCCTCTTTTTGACTCTTGCAGTATACAGGTCCTCAATGGAAAGGAGGTTGGTAGCCACTGTTTTTTCTGCAGTCCTAATTACTCTCTGAAGTCTGTGTTTGTCTTGTTGGGTTGCAGAGCCAAACCAGACAGAATAATTTATATACATCTTGTTGAAGAGCCTCTGGTGGAAATTCAAAAAACACTAGGACTATTTACTGATAGTTGCTACAATTAAAAAAAAACCTTACAAATGCTGCCTTGATAAGTTTCTCACACTGAGCCTCGCTTTCGTATTATCTTCACCAGATATGCTATCTTTTGTACAGATATAAACAGATTTCTTATGGTTTATAAACACACATGCAAAGTTGGTATTCAGCAGGTTCTGACCAGTTCTGGAGAACCGGTAGTGGAAATTTTGAGTAGTTCAGAGAACTGGCAAATCCCACCTATGACTGGCCCCGCCCCCATCTATTCTCCGCCTCCAAAATCCCAGCTGACTGGCTGGGTCTCCTTTTGTTGCCCTGCACAGGAGAACAGAGCTGGAAAGCAGGTTAGTGGGGTGGGAAGGGAATGGGGATTTTGCAGCATCCTTCCCCTGACACGTCCACCAAGCGACATCTCCAGAACCAGGATTAAAAAAGTTTTGAATCTCACCACTGCACACATGCCTTTCTCCTTGGTCCTTCTGCATACATTTAGCAGATTGCTCTGTTCTTTGGTTCTTCCAAGGTTGCCCTGCAAGGCAGTTGAACAAGCAACTGTCAAGCTTTCTACTATTAAGAGGAAGTGTGCAACCTAATACTAGGGAATGGCTTAAAAAGTTAAGACAGCAATAAACATAACAAACAGAAAAAGGCCCTTCAAACTCCCTGATTCTATGGGCCTTTCGTCCTAGGTCCTAATCGTTGGGGATGGATTGCTAAATCTATCAGCCAGCTAAAGAATTACTAATATCCTTTTTGCATTCTGACGGTTTCCAAATATCACTACACAAACATCTGTTCGTGATGGCAAGAAAGATTTCCTCTGCAGATTGTGCTGTTAGTTCTAGCATTGCACAACGTGGGCTGGGTTTGGTTGTTGCTGAAATAGTTTGGTTTGCCATGGCGCTGTCTGTGCGCAACTCAGAGAAGCACCGTCTGCAGTTTCATGAAAAGCAAACACACGCACACACAGCTGTGCTACCCAATACCGTCACAGAGCAACACCCAAAGGCTTTCCAAGCAAGCAAGTTAAGCGCAAATAAAATATGGAAACGTTTTAAACTCGCAAGAAACGATTGGGGTGGGGGGGGGAGAGAAAATTCCTGATGCCCTTGAGCGGAGCCACTAGGAGGCAGTCCAGTTCAAGCAAGCAAAATTAAATTATTTCAAGGCAGCTTGGCAGGAGTCCAAGAAAAATCAGCTGAATTGGAAACCAAAGTATTCCCATTTCACTTCTGTAGAAAACAGGCAACCCGTTCCGGCATAAATGCCTCTCTGTGTTGCTTTTGTAAACTTTAGGCAATTGGGGGAGGGGGAGGGAAACTTCTATTGTTTTAAAATCCCCCAAATCTTTGACTAAATGAGGGTAAATGCCTCTCATCTCCTGCCAATTCATTTTTATGAACATTTTCTATTTGCCGTCAGTGGAAACACTGTTGATTTTAGTTAACCTCTGCAATGTTAAATATGGGAGAACAGGAGAAAGTCACTGGGAAGAACTACACCCTTGTCCATCTCCCTCCCCTCTCCTCTTTCTTTACTCATAACTCCTACCCCCAAAACAATGCTATAGAGCACTGCATACCAGAACAACCAGATACAAGGACAGGTTTTTCCCAAAATCCATCACTCTGCTAAACAAATAATTCCCTCAATACTGTTTAACTATTACAAAGTCTGCACTACTATTACTGTTAATCTTCTCATCACTCCTTATTACCCATCCCCTCCCACTTGTGACTGTATGACAGTAATTTTGTCGCTTGTGTCCTCATGATTTATATTGATTGTTTCCTGGTATGATTTGATTGCTTATTGTAGCCTATGGCTATCATTAAGTGTTGTACCTGATGATTCCTGACTCTTGACAAATGTCTCTTTTCTTTGATGTACCCTGAGAGTATTTGCACCAAGACAAATTCCTTGTGTGTCCAATCACACTTGGCCAATGAAGAATTCTCTACAGCCCAAATCTGTAAAGATGAAGTCAGGAAAACTAAACCTCAGAATGAACTAAAACTTGCAGCAAATATCAAAAAATAATTTTAAAACAGTTTTTTTTTTTTTTGACATGTTATAAACTAACAAACAAAAAACCTCAAGGAAGCAGTTAGTCCACTAATGGGAGAAGATGTCAAGAAAGTGACAGGCAGCAAGGAGAAACCAGAGCTGCTTAATTCACTCTTTACATCTGTCTTCATGAAAAAGGGGGAAAAATAGTGCAGCCTACCAAAAACCGAACAATACAAGACAGACTAGGAATACAAATAAATTGGCCAAGAAAATAGCAAAAGAACACCTGCCCATCCTAGATAAATTCAAATCATCAGGACCAAATGGATTAGACCCCACATTTCTGAAGGAGCTGACAGACATGACCATAGAACTACTAAAGGATGTCTTTGAAATATCTTGGAGCACCGGGAACTACCACAGGACTGGAAAAGAGCTGATTTGGTTCCCATCTTTAAAAAGGCAGAAAATATGGACCCAGGAAACTACAAACCAATCAGCCTGACATCAATACCTGGGAAGTTCCTGGAAAAGATTATCAAGCAACAGATCTGCAAATACCTAGAAGCAAGCAAAGTTAAAACCAGAAGCTCACAGGTGTTTCCCAAAACAGAACATGTCAAAGAAAGCTTATTTCGCTCTCTGACAAAGTGACTAAATTAGTGGACAAGTGAAATGCTGTGGACAAAGCACACTTGGATTTCGGTAAGGCATTTGACAAAGTAGACCACAACCTACTTCTTAGTAAGTTAAAAAAAATGTGGGAATGGACAGCATGGATTCATAACTGGCTGACAAACCACATTCAACATATAGTCCTTACTACATCTATCTGGAGGAAAGTAAGCAGAACCCCAAGGTGCTGTCTTAAGCCCATGTCACACTGGCCAACGGATGCAAAAAGGACACAGCGGACGAGCAAAATGTTCCATCCATTATTATCCGCTCTCAAAAGGGGCAAAAATTTGCATAACCGGAACGGATAACACGAACGGGGGGGGGGGGGGGGGAGGGGGGGGGATAAAAGGGGGGGGGAAAGGAAGCCCACGGATGGAAGCGGATGGGAGGATCCAGGGGGCCTCAGTGAAGCGGACGCAGAACGGATACAGCGGATGCACAGCGGATGCACAGCGGAAGCCTAGCGGATGCCTGGCGTTAATTGCGAATGCGGGGAGGATGCATTGCGTCAGCCCCGCAGATATAACGGAAGCAGCTCGGAAGCAGGTCTCCATTCAGAGGAAAGACCTGCTGCCGGACACATCGACTGCCTTGCCTGCCCTGCCAGCCTTCCTGCCTGACTTGGTGCCAGCCTCCCTGCCAGCCTTCCTGCCAGCCTTGGTGCCAGCCTCCCTACCAGCCTTGCTGCCAGCCTTGGTTCCTGCCAGCCTCCCTGCCAGCCAGCAACCCCACAACCATGCGGAAGCACAGCAAGCCTCAGCCATCTGCTGCCAGCCCTTGCAAGAGGGACAGGGCTACCATCCCGCCCCCTGGCCCTCACTCTGGTTCTGCTGGGGCTTCTGCAGCATGGGCTCGCTCTTCTGGGGCTGGAGCTTCTGCTGCTTCTGCTTCTGGAGGAGCTGATGACAAGCACTCCAGCACCAGCCACCTCCACAGCACCTGGACCCTTCACCCCTGGGACTGAGCGACCAAGAGGAGTGCCAGAGACTCATTTTTGTCTTATAGCTTGTTGTTAATAAAGTCTATTTATTATTCACACACTTGCTCCATTTCTTTTTTTTAATAAAGTCTTGCTGGAAACTTTTAGAAATGGTTTAAGCCTTTGCATGCTTGTGGGATGGGTAAGGATAGCAGTGGGATGGGCAGGGATACCTTTGGGATGGTAATAGCTGTGGGATAGATAAACCTCCAGTGCAAGCATAGTGGGACTGTATGGTCCACCCTCCCAGGTGCCACACCTATGGCCCTTTATTATCAATAACAATATAATCAATCATCCACACATGTCAGCATAAACACAACTCTTTATTAAATGCCCTGTTCATTGTAGCCCAACCAAACATACATGGCCCAATCTCATCCGTGTGATGAGACAGGCTGAAGGAATCATCCATTAAGCATTTACCATCCTGTCTTGCCACTCCACTGCTCCAGCTGGGGAGTTGCACCATTGTCTCAGGAGGTTGCGCTGCTTCTTCCCTTCACGTGAGGCTCTGTTGCGGCCTTGCACATCCTGAGTGTCTATCAGGTTTCGCCCTTGCCTCCATTCCCCAGGCTCCATGACCCCATTGGCTTGTTGGAGGTCCACGAGCCTGTTCTGCAAGACTGGGTAGCGGGTACGCATGAGATTGTGCAGGATGCAGCAAGCTTCCACGATCCTCCTCACGGTCTGTGGGCGATGCTGCATGGTGGTGAGAAGTACCTGGAACCTGTTGGCCAGGATGCCAAAGGCGTTCTCCACCACCCGCCTTGCCCTGGACAGCCTGTAGTTGAAGATCCTCTCTTCACGGGTGAGGAGTCTGGAGGTGTAGGGCTTCATGAGGTGGGTTCTGAGGGAGAAGGTGTCATCTCCCACGATGAAGTAGGGCACATCTTCTGTGTCGTTGGGCAGGGGGTCTGGATCTGGGAAGCCCACCATGAGGTTGCCTTCCAGCTCCTCCTTGAGGTGACTGGCGTTGTATATCTAGGCATCTGAAGATATGCCGTTGCCTGAAGCATCGATGTACATGAACTTGTAGTCAGCATCGACCATGGTGAAGAGGATGATGCTGAAGAAGCCCTTGGAGTTGAAATAAGTGGACCCCGAGTTGGCTGGCGATTTGCAGGCCACGTGCTTCCCATCTATGGCTCCAACGGTGTGGGGGAAGTTCCACTTCTGATACCACTGCTCTGCAACTTTCTTCCATCCTTCTTCAGTGGAGGGGCACTGGAGGAGCTCCTCCATGTACTCTTCAATGATAGCCTGCACCACTTCTCTGACCACAAAGCTGATGGTGCTGAGTGGCACCCTCCAGCCGTACTGCATGCTCCTGTAGATGGTTCCTGAGGCCAGGTGGCGCAGAGTGAGTGCCACCTTGAGCCCAGGTTCCAGGCTGGGCTGGAAGTTGGTGTTTGCCTTGGTCAACTTGGGTGTCAGCCGCTGCACAACTTCGTCAAACATGGCTGGAGGCATCCTCATGAAGTTCTGGAATGCCCGAGTGTCTTCGCTCCTGAGCTCCAGCGTCAGCTTGTTGTACAGTCTGTCCTCCGCTCTACTGGCGAACCAACTTCGGACCCAGACTCTTTTTGGGTGGCTCCTTTTCTTCTCGCAGTAGAGTTCACAGAGCCTGCAGATGGCTTCGCACTGTTGCAGAACGATGGTGGCTGCCGAAAGGACTTTGTTACAATCGACGGTGGACATGACTGGATGCTGTGGAAGTGCAAGAGGCAGATGAAGGCTGGAGAGGTCTGCACCGCTGGGCTGCTGTCCTGAAAGTGAGATGCAGGTGAGTTGCTCCCCCTTTTTATAGGCAGTATAGGTTTTCTGCTAGGCATCCTCTAGGCATCCTCTAGGCATCCTCTAGACATCCTTAATATCCGAGATAGGTCCCCTCTGCGAAATTTTTTTCCGTTTTAAATGCTTTGTTTCCATTCTGCATCCGCTAGGCATCCGTTCTGCATCCGTTCCATGTCCGTTCCGTTTCCTCCCTGCATCCGGGCGGATGGAGTTGCGCGGATGCGGAACGGACGCCTTGCGGATATAGTGGATGCGTAACAGATATGTAATGGATGCGTAGCGGATGCGTGGCAGATGCGTAGCGGATGCAGAATGGACGAATTGGAAACATTTTCCACGCAAAAGTTTTAGGCAGCCCAAAACTTTTGGAGCAGATGAAACGTCCATAAACAGATGCTGGACGGATAGAGAGGAAGCAAAACGGAGGCAGTGAGTACAGAACGGATACATCGCATTAACCAATGGATGGCAAGGTTTTTTGTCCGTTTTATATCCTCTTTGCATCCCTTGGTTCAGTGTGACATGGGCTTTAGGCCCAATACTCTTCAACATCTTTGTAAACAATTTAGTTGAAGGAATAGAAGGAGAGATCCTCAATTTGCAGACAACACCAAGCTGGAAGGAATAGCTAACAGAAAATAGGCTCAAGAAGATCCGTAAAGAGTTCAACAGACTTGGCTATGTCTAACAAAATGAAATTCAGTGGTGAGAAAAGTAAAGATTTACTCAAAGGCAAGAAACACCAATTGTATAGAATTGGTGGAATCTCGCTCAGAAGCATTAAGTGTGAAAGTCCTAGTGAACAATCACTTAAATATGAGTCAGCAATGTGCTGCACCTGCCAGAAAAGCCAATGCAGTTCTAGGCTGCATTAACAGAGGGGTAGAAATAAATCAAGATCATGTGAAGTGTTAATATTATTGTGGTTTGCTGGCAGCTGGTCTAGACGGCAGTGGAATTGGACAGTGGGGAAGAACAGGGACCAGTCAGGGAGTCTGGGGAGGACTCAGATGAGGGTCCAGCATCCGATGAAAAGATGGGGCCAGGGCCATCTGGGAGTTGTGTGCTGCCTCCAGAGCCTCCAGAATCTGGCAGCAACAAGGCAGAGGAACAAGGGGAGCCTGTTCCGAGTGCACATGTGCACAGAGTTGCTAGAAGGCGAGAGCAGCTGAAACAAAAGGGCCAACTCGGGAGTAAGGTTGGGAGGTGAGGATCCCTCCCCTAAGGTATAAAGGTCAGGCAAACATGATGAAACCTTTGCAGGAAGCAGTCATTCGTTTGGTTCAGATTCATTCTTGAAGCTCTTTGTATTTCTATTGGTTTTTGTTCTAGTTTATTTGATAGTTCTGTTATTGGCAGCACTTCACAGGAAAGAAAGGTGGGTGCTTATCTCAAGGGACTGTTTGAGATTCATTACCGGCTAGGAGTGAAAATATTTTCCAGCACTGCAATAAAACAAGGCTTATTTTTAAAATAAGTGTGTGCGTAATTATGGTCTCGGAAGCCTTGGCCAAAACGAGTATCACTTTATAAGGCTTTGGTAAGATGATAGTTGGAATACTTTATCGAGTGTTGGTCTCCACAATATTTTTAAAAAACGATGTTGAGACTCTGGAAAGAGTGCAAAGAAGAGCAACAAAGATATTGGTGGGCTGGAGGCTAAAACATATGAAAAATGACTGCAGAAAATGGGTATGTATAGTCTAATGAAAAGAAGGGCGAGGGATGATATGATAGCAGTATTCCAATATTTGAGGAGCTACCAGAAAAGAGGGGTCAGCCTATTTTCCAAAGCACCAGAAGGCAAGACAAAAAGCAGTAAATGGAAACTAATGAAGGAGAGAAGAAACTTAGAACTAAAGCCCATGTCACACTGTACCAACGGATGCAAAGAGGATGTAAAACGGACAAAAAATCTTGCCATCCGTTGGTTAATGCGATGTACTCACTGCCTCCATTTTGCTTCCTCTCTATCCGTCCAGCATCTGTTTATGGACATTTCATCCGCTCAGAAAGTTTTGAGCTGCTCAAAACTTTTGCACGGAAAATGTATCCAATTCGTCCATTCTGCATCCGCTACGCATCCGCTACGCATCCGTTACGCATCCGTTACGCATCTGCAATATCCGCTAGGCATCCACTGCACATCCGCGCAACTCGCATCTGCTCGGACGCAGGGAGGAAGCGGAACGGATGCAGAACGGATGCAGAACGGATGCAGAATGGATGCCTAGTGGAAACAAAGCATGTAAAACAGAAAAAACGTCCGCAGAGGTGACCTATCTTGGATATTAAGGATGTCTAGAGGATGCCTAGAGGATGCCTAGAGGATGCAAAGGGACACCTATACTGCCTATAAAAAGGGGGAGCAACACATCTGGATCTCACTTTCAGACTAGCAGCCCTGCTGCACATCTCTGCAGCCTTCATCTGACTCTTCCTCTTCCACAGCATCCAGTCATGTCCACCATGGATCATAACACAGTCCTTTCGGCAGCCACCATCCTTCTGCAACAGCGCAAAGCCATCTACAGGCTCTGTGAACTCTACTATGGGAAGAAAAAGGGGCGGCCAAGAAGCATCTGGGTCCGAAGATGGTTTGCCAGAAGAGCAGAGGATGGACTGTACAACAAGCTGATGGTGGAGCTGAGGAAGGAAAACATTCGGGCATTCCAGAACTTCATGAGGATGCCTCCAGCCATGTTTGACGAAGTTGTGCAGCAGCTGACACCCAGGTTGACCAAGGCAAACACCAACTTCCAGCCCAGCCTGGAACCTGGGTTCAAGGTGGCGCTCACTCTGCGCCACCTGGCCTCAGGGACCACCTACAGGAGCATGCAGTACGGCTGAAGGGTGCCATCCAACACCATCAGCATTGTGGTCAGAGAAGTGGTGCAGGCCATCATCAAAGAATACAAGGAGGAGCTCCTCCAGTGCCCCACCACTGAAGAAGGCTGGAAGAAAGTTGCAGAGCAGTGGTATCAGAGGTGGAACTTCCCCCACACCATTGGAGCCATAGATGGGAAGCACGTGGCCTGCAAAGCTCCAGCCAAGTCAGGGTCCACTTATTTCAATTACAAGGGCTTCTTGAGTATCATCCTCTTCACCATGGTCGATGCTGACTACAAGTTCATGTACATCGATGCTTCAGGCAACGGCTCATCTTCAGATGCCCAGGTATACAATGCCAGTCACCTCAAGGAGGAGCTGGAATGCAACCTCATCGTGGGCTTCCCAGATCCAGAACCCCTGCCCAACGACACGCAAGATGTGCCCTACTTCATCGTGGGGGATGACGCCTTCTCCCTCACAACCTACCTCATAAAGCCCTATACCTCCAAATACCTCACCCGTGAAGAGAGGATCTTCAACTAGAGGCTGTCCAGGGCAAGGCGGGTGGTGGAGAACGCCTTTGGCATCCTGGCCAACAGGTTCCAGGTACTTCTCACCAACATGCAGCATCGCCCAGAGACTGTGAGGAGGATCGTGGAAGCTTGCTGCATCCTGCACAATCTCATGCGCACCCGCTACCCAGTCTTGCAGAACAGGCTCGTGGACCTCCAACAAGCCAATGGGGACATGGAGCCTGGGGAATGGAGGCAAGGGCGAAACCTGATAGACACTCAGGATGTGCAAGGCCCCAACAGAGCCTCACGTGAAGGGAAGAAGCAGCGCAACCTCCTGAAACACTGGTGCAACTCCCCAGCTGGAGCAGTGGAGTAGCAAGACAGGATGATAGATGATTAATGGATGCTTCCTTCAGCCTGTCTCATCACACTGATGAGATTGGGCCATGTATGTTGGGTGGGCCTACAATGAATAGGGCATTTAATAAAGAGTTGTGTTTATGTTCAAATGTGTGGATCAATGCTTACATTGTTATTGATAATAAAGGGCCAAAGGTGTGGCACCTGGGAGGGTGGACCATACAGTCCCACTATGCTTCCACTGGAGGTTTATCTATCCCACAGCTATTACCATCCCAAAGGTATCCCTGCCCATTCCACTGATATCTTAACCCATCCCACAAGCATGCATAGGCTTAAACCATTTCTAAAAGTTTCCACCAAGACTTTATTAAAAAAAAGAAATGAAGCAAGTGTATGAATCAAAAATAGACTTTATTAACAAGAAGCTATAAAACAAAAAAGAGTCTCTGGCACTCTTCTTGGTCGCTCAGTCTCAGGGGTGAAGGGTGCAGGTGCTGTGGAGGTGGCTGGTGCTGGAGTGCTTGTCATCAGCTCCTCCAGAAGCAGAAGCAGCAGAAGCCCCAGCCCCAGAAGAGCGAGCCCGTGCTGCAGAAGCCCCAGCAGAACCAGAGTGAGGGCCAGGGGGTGGGATGGTAGCCCTGTCCCTCTTGTCAGGGCTGGCAGCAGATGGCTGAGGCTTGCTGTGCTTCCGCATGGTTGTGGGGTTGCTGGCTGGCAGGGAGGCTGGCAGGAACCAAGGCTGGCAGAAAGGCTGGTAGGGAGGCAGGCACCAAGGCTGGCAGGAAGGCTGGCAGGGAGGCAGGCACCAAGGCTGGCAGGCAGGCAGGGCACCAAGGCTGGCAGGAAGGCTGGCAGGCAGGCAGGCACCAAGGCTGGCAGGAAGGCTGGCAGGCAGGCTGGCAGGCAGGCAGGCAGGCTGGCAGGGTGGCAGGCAGCAAGGCTGGCAGGCAGACTGGCTGGCAGCAAGGCTGGCAGGCAGGCAGACAGCAAGGCTGGCAGGGAGGCTGGCAGGGAGGCTGGCAGCAAGGCTGGCAGGCAGACATGCAGGCAGGACAGGCAAGGCAGTCGATGTGTCTGGAAGCAGGTCTTTCCTCTGAATGGCGAGGAAATGCTTCCGAGCTGCTTCCGTTATATCCGCGGGGCTGACGCAATGCATCCTCCACGCATGCGCAATTAACACTCGGCATCTGCTAGGCTTCCACTGTGCATCCGCTTCATCCACTGTGCATCCGCTCTGCATCCGCTGTATCTGTTCCGCATCCGCTTTGCTGAGGTCCCCCGGAAGCCTAGCGAATGTGCCATCCACTCCCATCCACTTCCATCCGCTGGGCTTCCATTCCGCATCTGCTTTCCATCCACCCTACGTCCTCCCCGCGTCCGTGTTATGCAAATTTTTGCCCCTTCTGAGAGCGGATAACAACGGATGGAACATTTTTCTCATCCATTGTGTCCGTTTTGCATCCGTTGGGCAGTGTGACAGGGCCTTAAAGAGACATTTCCTGACAGTTAGAACAATTAATCAGTGAAACAACTTGCCTTCGAAAGTTGTGGATGTTCCAGCACAGGAGATTTTTAAGAGGAAATTGTATAGTCATTTGTCTGAAATGGTGTAAGCATTCCTGCTTGAGCAAAGAGTTGGACTAACAGACCTCCAAAGGTCTCTGCCAGTGGTGGGATTCAGCCACTTTGCATCACTTCGGGAGAACCGGTTGTTAACTTTCTGAACAGTTTGGTGAACTGGTTGTTGGAAGAAATCATAAGGGCAAAGAACCGGTTGTTAAATTATTTGAATCCCACCACTGGTCCCTCCCAGTTTTGTTATTCTGTTCTATTCTTAATTTATAAAAGATAAAAGTGTAAATAACAAGAGCTGCTGGTTCATACCCAGCCAATTTTGAAAGAAGCTTACTTGATGACTTGACAGACCAAATGTTGCTGGCGAAACTGCAGGAAGAAAAGTCTGCCATTTTTAATGACTGGCATATTATACTGAAAGAGCAATAGAATTTTGCTTTATGTAAAATTAAGATGCCTTGTGTTTAGCTTCTTGTTTCTAATCTTGACAATTGTGTGGACTTCCTCTCCCAGAATTCTGAAACAAGTTCAAATAAAGTTGCTAGGGTGAAGAAACACTGGTTTAGATAAACACCAGAGTCTCAGTCTCAGTCTCAGTTTTTCTCTCCTTCTCATTAGAATTTAAGCCCCTGTCACACAGCACCAATGGATGGAAGGAGGATGTAAAATGAAGAGAAACACTTGCCATCCATTGGTTAACACGATGCATCCGTTCTGTACTCACTGCCTCCGTTTTTCATCCTCTCTATCCGTCCAGCATCCATCGACTGACATTTCATCCGCTCAAAAAGTTTTGAGCTGCACAAAACTTTTTGAGCAGATAAAGTATCCAACACGTCTGTTATACATCCGCTACGCATACAGAGAACATCAGTTATACGTCCGTCGTCATCCGTTACGCGTCCGCTATATCTGCTAGGCATCCGGTGCGCATCCGTGCAACTCGCATCCGCTCCAGTGGAAAGCGGACACAGGGAGGAAGTGAAATGGACGCAGAATGGACACGCAGCATTAGTAGCACAGACGTAGAAAGGATGAAAGCGGATGCAGCTCGCATACAAAGCATTAAAATGGAAAAAATGTTTGTATGGGGGACATATCACGGGTATTTAGGATGTCTGGAGGATGCCTAGAGTATGCAAAAGGACACCTAGCGGAAAACCTATATTTCCTATAAAAAGGGGGAGGAAATCACCTGGATCTCACTTTCAGTCCAGCAGCCCTGCGGTGCAGACCTCTTCAGCCTTCATCTGGCTCTTGCTCTTCCAAAGCATCCAGTCATCTCCACCATGGATCATCGCACGCTCCTTTTTGTAGCCGCCATCGTTCCACAACAGTGCGAAGCCCTCTACAGGCTCTTTCACCTTTTCTACGCAAGGAGAAGAAGGAGACGTCCAAGAGCTGTCTGGGTCCGAAGATGGATTGCGAGAAGAGTGGAGTTTGGACTGTATGACAAGCTGATGGTGGAGCTGAGGAACGAAGACCCTCGTGTATTCCAGCACTTCATGAGGATGCCACCAGCCATGTTTGACAAAGTTGTGGAGTGGCTGAGACCCAGGTTGACCAAGGCAAACACCAGATTCCGGCCCAGCCTGGAACCTGGGCTCAAGGTGGCACTGACTCTGTGCCACCTGGCCTCCGGGACCACGTACAGGAGCATGCAGTACTCCTGGAGGGTGCCACACAATACCATCAGCATTGTGGTCAGAGAAGTGGTGCAGGCCATCATCGAAGAATACCTGGAGGAGCTCCTCCAGTGCCCCTCCACTGAAGAAGGCTGGAAGAAAGTTGCAGAGCAGTGGTATCAGAAGTGGAACTTCCCCCACACCGTTGGAGCCATAGATGGCAAGCACGTGGCCTGCAAAGCTCCAGCCAACTCAGGGTCCACTTATCACAACTACAAGGGCTTCTTCAGCATCATCCTCTTCTCCATGGTCGATGCTGACTACAAGTTCATGTACATTGATGCTTCAGGCAATGGGTCAGCTTCAGATGCCCAGGTATACATGACCTCAAGGAGGGGCTGGAACGCAACCTCATCATGGGCTTCCCAGATCCTCTGCCCAACGACACACAAGATGTGCCCTACTTCAACATGGGGGATGACGCCTTCTCCCTCAGAACCTACCTCATGAAGCCCTACACTTCCAGATGCCTCACCCGTGAAGAGTGGATCTTCAACTACAGGCTGTCCAGGGCAAGGTGGGTGGTGGAGAACGCCTTTGGCATCCTGGCCAACAGGTTCCAGGTACTTCTCACCACCATGCAACATCACCCAGAGACCGTCAGGAGGATCATGGAAGCTTGCTGCATCCTGCACAATCTCATGCGCACCCGCTACCCAGTCTTGCAGAACAGGCTCGTGGACCACCAGCAAGGCAATGGGGACATGGAGGCTGGGGAATGGAGGCAAGGGCGAAACCTGATAGATACTGTGGATGTGCAAGGCCCCAACAAAGCTTCACGTGAAGGGAAGAAGCAGCGCAACCTCCTGAAACACTGGTGCAACTCCCCAGCTGGAGCAGTGGACTGGCAAGACAGGATGATAGATGATTAATGGATGATTCCTTCAGCCTGTCTCATCACACTGATGAGATTGTGCCATATATGTTGAGTGGCCCTACAATGAACAGGGCATTTAATAAAGAGTTGTGTTTATGTTAAAATGTGTTGATGAATGATTAAATTGTTACTGATCATAAAGGGCCAAAGGTGTGGCACCTGGGAGGGTGGACCATACAGTCCCACTATGCTTGCACTGGAGGTTTATCTATCCCACAGCTATTACCCATCCCACTGCTATCTTAACCCATCCCACAGCTATTACCCGTCCAACAGGTATCCCTGCCCATCCCATTGCAATCTTAACCCATTCCACAGCTATTACCCATCCCAGACGTATCCCTGCCCACAGCTATTACCCATCCCACAAGCATGCAAAGGCTTAAACCATTTCTAAAAGTTTCCACCAAGACTTTATTGACTAAAAGAACTGAAGCAAGTGTGTGAAGCAAAGATAAACTTTATTAATAACAAACTGTAAAAGCAAAATGACCCAAGTCAAGTGTCCTAAGCAAAGATAAAGTCAGCAGGTAGCAACCCAGTCTCTGGTATTCTTCTCAGTTACTCTGAGGCATGCCCATAGTCTCAGGGGTGAAGTGTCCAGGTGCTGTAGAGGTGGCTGCTACTGGAGTGCTGGTCTGAGGCACCATTGGGGTGCCTGGTCCCGAGAGGACAACAGGGGATGGTGTGTGGAGGAAGCTCTCAGAGAGCTGGCTCAGTCCTGTGATGTTGAGAGCCCCTTCCCCCATGACATGAGGTGTCAGTCCCAAGACCGATGGCAGATGTTCTGAGGCCGGGCTTGGCTGTGGGGTGGAGGAAGGAGGAGTGTAGTGGGGCTGTCTGGTCTGCAGCTGAGCGAGGGGAGGCGTGGGTGGCATCTGTGGCGTGGGTGGCATCTGTGGCATGGGTGGCATCTGTGGCGGCCGTGGCATCTGTGGTGTTGGTGGCATCAGTGGCATCAATGGCATCGGTGGCATCGGTGGCATCAGTGGCATTGGTGGCATTCGATGAACCTGTGGCTGGACTGGGAAGGGCTGCCTGTGCTGCTGGAACTCCTGGTAGCCGTAGCCTTGGAAGGTGTGGGCCTGTGGAAAGCCTTGGAAGGGCTGTGACATCACCTGGGGTGGAGGAGCAGACCTGGACTGGGTTGGAGCAGGTTCAGCTGGGTCTGGAGGGTTGTGAAGAAGACCGGTGATCCTGTCCTTTATCACCTGGTACTGTGATTCGGACATGTCCATGAAGGTCTGGTTGATGTAGGTGAGGAAGGGCTTTCGGTTTGAAGATGGTATGTCGGTGTGCACCAGCTGAGAGAGGAGATCTATGCTGCTTTTGATGGTGTCCCTGATCTCCAGCAGGACAGTGTGGCTCTGCCCCTCCGGTCTGCCTCTCTGCCTGCTTTCTGTGGAGGTAGAGCTGGGGGTGGATGTGGGTTGGTCTCTGGTGGAAGTGCCCTCTCCTTGCTCCCACTGCATCAGGGGGTCCTCCACATGCTCCACCATGGGGAGTGCAGCTGTTGGGGGGGGTCTCCATTGTGGGATGCTCCACAGATACCTGCCTGGACACAGGAGCTGACTCTTGGCCAGAAGAGGACTGGCCCTCTGTGGGCTGCCTGAGAGAGAGGGTTGTCAGAGGGGCTGCTCCTCAGTGGTGGATCTCACCCTCCAAGAAGCTGCACTTGGCCATCACATAGGTCTCCTGGTCGGTGAGCTTGACCGTGGCCTGGCCAGATTTCTTGAGGTGCAGCTTCCCGTACCAGGTGTGCATGTGCTTCCACCACCTGAGGAGGACCTCCGAAGTGTATCCCAGGCTCTCCGCCTTCTCTCTCCAAGCAGCCTGCTTCCTCTTGGTGTCTCGATAGAGCCTGTGTCCCTTCCGCCATAGGTACTCATTCTCCCTCAGCCATTCGAGCACCTCATCCTCATGTTCCTTTGATGGAGAATTGCCTCCTCTCCCGTTCTCACGTATGCCTCTTCCTCCCTCTGGCAGGGCCATCTTGGCCCTCATCAGAGGGGCTTCGAGGTTCTAGGGGCTGCTCCACCACACCACCACCACCACCACCAGCAGCAGCAACAACAACAATAGCAGCAAAAGCAGCACCAACAGCACCAGCAGCACCAGCAGCACCAGCAGCACCAGGATCAGCAGCAGCAGAGTAAGCACCAGCAGCACCAGCAGCACCAGCAGGACCAGGAGCACCAGCAGGACCAGGAGCACCAGCAGGACCAGGAGCACCAGCAGGACCAGGAGCAGCACCAGCAGAGTAAGCACCAGCAGAAGCACCAGCACCAGGAGCAGCGCCAGCAGAAGCCCCAGCACCAGAAGAGTCAGCCCAAGCAGCAGAAGCCCCAGCAGAAGCAGAGTCAGCGCCAGGGGGTGGGATGGTGGCCCTGTCCTTGCCAGGGCTGGCAGCAGATGGCACAGGCTTCCTCTTGTTCCCCATGGTTGTTGGCTGGAGCTGTGTCTGGCAGCAGGTCTTTCCTCTGAATGGTGACCTTCTTGCGAGCTGCATCCTTTTATATCCGTGGGGCTGACACAATGCATCCTCCCCGCATGCGCAGTGAATGCTTTGCATCCGCTAGGCATCTGCTAGGCATCTGCTAGGCATCCGCTAGGCTTCTGCTCTGCATCCATTCCTTCCGTTGCACTTCCACTTCGCTGTGCTCCCCCGGAAGCCCTGTGGATGTGCCATCCACTTCCATCCGCTAGGCTTCCGTGGAGCATCCGCTTTACATTCTCGCTACATCCTCTCCCCGTCCGTTCCTTTCCATTGTTGTCCGCTCTGCTTATGCAAATTTGGGGCACTTTTGAGAGCGGATAACAATGGATGGAAAATTTTCTCGTCTGCTGTGTCCTTTTTACATACGTTTTGCATCCGTCGGCCTATGTGACAGGTCCTTTAGTGCCTCACAGTTTGGTCACCTCTGTTGGTGTCTCTTAATTGCACTGTGGCCGTATGTGGTCACAGCTTCTAAAAATCCTTCAAAGATTTATTCCCATGTATTGGCCTTTTCTGTTCTGTTTGAACCTGCCCCACTATTAACGCCAAAAGAAAGGAAGGGAGGGAGGAAGGAAAAAGGAAGGAAGGAAGGAAAGTCAGTTAAAAGTAACCTTTTCTTTTTTGAAGCACAAAATCTGGCAGACTTACCACCTCACTTAACTTTGGCTTAATGCCTCACTTGACTCTTGGAATGATAGCATCAAGTTCAGAAAAAATTGATTGTTCCATCAGAAAGGAATGGTCTCGAAGACATAAATGCTGTCATACAAAGATCAAATCTAAAAACTGAAAAGCAGATTTAAAATGGTGAAGTGAAAATACCCTTAATTGGGGTACCTGGCACAACTCTTTCAATAAATTAGTCCTTATGAATAAATTTACTCCTCGAAATGAAAATTAAATCTGGACCATTAAATAAGACACTAAATATTGGTTTGCGTTCTGGTTTCCGTCATTTATTCAAAACCATTGGAGAGAGTGCATCCTGAATAAATCTCTATGGAAAGTAAAATCCATACATATATAAAATCAGTAAAAGAACAAGCAGGATAGATTTATTTATAACATATATTGGCCGTCCAGCTTACCATAAGGTAATTCTGGGTGTCTTACAGACATAAATATACATCTACATTAAAACAAGAGTAAATTAAAGCCCAGATTAAAACCAAGGCCACATGGAGAGGGCAGGAGTGGAATTGATGTGTGTGTGTGTGTGTGTGTGTGTGTGTGTGTGTGTGTGTGTGTGTAAATGGGATCTGTTGTTTCTCAATCAACCACCTCCATTGTGCTGTTTCCACACTTCAACCCCAAGACAACTGGAGGAGCCACATCTTCAGCAGTGGTGGCATGGTGGGTGTGGCAGGGGAAGGATATTCTGTAAAATCCCCATTCCCTCCCCACCCCACTAACCTGCTTTCCAGCTCTGTTCTCCTGTGCAGGGCAATAAAAGAAGAGCCAGCCAATCAGCTGAGGCTCAGGAGGCGGAGAACAGATGGGGGAGGGGGCCAGTCAGAGGTGGGATTTGCCGGTTCTGCGAACTACTCAAAATTTCCACTGCCGGTTCTCCAGAACCAGTCAGAACCTATTGAATACAACTTCTGCTACAGATCCTTTTGAAAAGATGGGAGGGTTCAGGCCAATCTCACATTGGGGGGCGGGCAGATGTTCCAGAGGGCAGCAGGAGCCACAGCAGAGAAGGCCTTCCTCCTGGACCCTGCCAGCCAGAATCCTTAGGCTGATGGGACCCACAGTATGCCTTCTCTGCCATCAGGAGTGCCATCAGAGGTGGTCTTCAGCAGGTTCTGACCCGTTCTGGAGAACCGGTACTGGAAATTTTGAATAGTTCAGAGAACTGGCCAATCCCACCTCTGACTGGCCCCGCCCCCATCTATTCTCTGCCTCCAGAGTCCCAGCTGATTGGCTGGGTCTTCTTTGGTTGCCCTGCATAGGAGAATGGAGCTGTAAAGCAGGTTAGTGGGGTGAGGAGGGAAGGGGGATTTTACAGTACCCTTCCCCTGCCACAGCCACCAACCCACACCCACAGAACTGGTAGCAAAAAAATTTGAATCCCACCACTGAGTGGTATAGGCCAATCCCAGTGGGGTGAGATGGTCTGTCTAGTAACCTGGACTCATGTCATGAAGGGCTTTAAAGGGGATCACCAACACCTTGAGCTGCACCCGGAAGCAGACTGGCAACCAAGGCAGCTGTGATGATCTGGGTGTGGTACAAAAATAACAAAGGCACAAAAGTAGTTAAATTCCCTTTAATATCTCCAACTTAGCCCCCAATGTCCAGTTATCCTCGGCAGGAGATCAAACTCTTCCAAAAACAGTCTACAAAAGGAAGAAATGCCATCCAAACCCCAAAATACAGATAAAGTAGAATTTTTTTAAAAAAAAGCCAACACAAACTACACTGAAGTAATTAACATAACAGACCAGGATAATAACTTGCAGACTTCCAAAAGATAACGAGGCGCACACAGTTGGGAGGATGCCAAAACCCAGATAAGCCTCTACCAAGATAATGCATGCTTTGCCATGCGCAGTTTGCCCTTTTAAACAGTCTTCCCAGATGCAGCCTATGAAAGGGATCAGGGCCCTTTCCTCCCCTGTAAATCATGTTGCTCCCTTATCTGTTCCTCCCTGCATGCCCTAGGGGATGAGAGGGGATGGGCCTGGGTCTTTCTCTGAATGAGAGTGGGTGGGCCTGGGTCTTT
>BLBF01000039.1:30347146-30373932 GCA_015471245.1 Laticauda colubrina
GGGTCTTTCTCTGAATGAGAGTGGGTGGGCCTGGGTCTTTCTCTGAAGGCCTGTGCCCTTCCCCAGTTTCCTCCACAGCCACCGGAGCCACACTCCCACTCCCTGTCAGTTGCTCAGTCTCCCCCTCAGAATCAGACTCCAACTGGGGCATGACAGCAGCTCAAGGACCATTGGTGTAATCGGGGCCATTCTTGGGGGTACCCCAAAACTGCCAACATTCCTGCACTCTGCACCAGGTGTAACCTCCGATGCTCTTCAAGGGTAGCCCCATCTAGGGCACATTACAATAGCCCAACCATGAGATGCCAAGGAATGGACTAATCGAATGCAGGGAGTCCTGATCCAGGAAAGGCCGCAACTGAAGTACAACACAATGTACTAACCATGGTTGCCATCTGTTCCTTGAGCAGGAGTCACGAGTCCAGGAGAAGCCCCAAGTTGGTATCAGATCCAAGTGACTTTGTGCACCATTATACTATTAATATTAATAATATAAACAACAAATGAAGTAGATTTGTACTCTTATTCTTAATATGGTTCAAATTGTTACATGAATGACAATGAATAATGAATATAATACTGCATTTTTTGGTTTGTACCATTATCGTTATTTTGTTGGTTGGTTATTAATTATTTTTTTAAATGTGTACCAGCCTAGGTGGTTATGTTTCACTTCAACATGTGCTTGTGAGACAAAAACTACCCATCAAACACACTAAGTGCTGAACTTGTCAGCAGATGAATTTTCAAAAGGCTCATGTTGAATTAACTACAAAGCATTGCATGAGTATAATCAGACTTCTATTAATCTCATTTGAAGCTTTGGAAACCTAAATGTTTCAATGTGCTGCTTTCTAAATTAAATACAGTAGGTTCTAAACAGTTATGAACATATGAGTTTTAATGTCTTACATAGTATTCTTACAAAAAAAAAAGTCATATTGATTTTCAAACAAATGTAATTTCTTGTGACTTTGGATGTCTGTGGACTCTGACCTTTTGAGTTAAATGTAAGATTAAGCCTCATACATTAAAAGTAATGGTTTGAGAAACACTGGAGAAGAATGGTGAAAACCTGCTATTAGCTATCTGACTAGATTAGCTTGCCAGTCCTATTCAAAAAGAGAATTTATTCCATTTACAAGACACATCATATTCATCACAGGTGCATTTCCTTGGTCTATTATGTCACCTTATTTATTGTAAGTTTCTTTCACCATCTGGCCTTGTCAAAATTCTAAAACGTGCATAAGCGCACCATCGTGCCTACTGTCCCTGTCCTTTTGTACCCATTTATTTGTACCTTTTTCCTGTATTCTTACTCATGTTTATACTTATACCTATTATCTTGTAAGCGACTGACAAATCAAATCAAATCAAATAAGTAAGTAAGTAAAATAAACATTCTTGCAAGTACACAAAGTTCAGTATATTGCACAAAAGACAAGGAAATTGCAGAGGTGAAATCATGATATTATTTCATTGTAGTTGGGTTTTGGGGGGAAATGCCTGTGAAAACTTGACCCCCCAAAAAGATAAAGACCTATCATTGTAATGGAATGATAGAACTGTAAAGTTGGAAATGGACGATCTCCACAAATATCAGTTTAGCTTCCATTGCATCACATTCCATGACATGTCACCCATTTCCTCTCTGGTGAGTGGGATCTTAGTATAATTACATTTTTCTTACTTTCAGTCAGAAACTGCTTTCCTGTAACTTCTCTAATTCTGTGTTCATCTTCATCGTCCTTCTCTGAACGTCTTCTAGTTCCCTTGAATCCTTGAATTATAATGTTCAAAAACAGACACAATATTTGAATGGGGATACAGGTACTCCTTGACTTATGTGGCTGTTGGGACTAATATAATTGAATCCATCCACCTTGCTGATGGTTGTTGTTTTCTTCTCTTTCCTTTCACTGTTCCCAAGCATTCCCAGATTTCTCAAAGAGCTAGCATAATGTGTCTGAAGTGGGATAATTTGAGCCTGATCATTTGGGCCAAGAATGAGAATACTTTAACAGAAGCTTTTAACAGATTTGGAAGGGACCTTGTAGGTCATCTAGTCCAACCCCCCACCCAAGCAGGAGACCCATCACCATTTCTGACAGATGGGAGTCCAATCTCTTCTTGAAAGCATCCAGTGATGAAGCTCCCACAACTTCTGAGAGCAGCTTCTGTTCCATTGATTGATGGTTCTCACTGTCAGAAAGTTGAATCTCCCCTTGCTCAGTTTCCAAAATAAGCACAGGACAGTAATAATGCAATATCAATTTAATATGAAAATAAATATGGTATATTACAAAAGTAGGCAGCCAAGTTCTAAAGATATAGAGCAGAATACAAGCAGGTACTTACAGTTAAAAAAGTGCATCCAGTTTTGGTCACCAAACTATAAAAAATGATGTTGAGACTCTAGAAAAAGTGCAGACAAGAGCAACCAAGATGATTAGGGGACTGGAGGCTAAAACATATGATGAATGGTTGCAGGTACTCGGCATGGCTAGTCTAGTGAAGGACCAGGGGAGACAGGATAACAGTCTTCCAGTATTTGTGCCGCTGCCACAGAGAGGAGGGGGATCAGGCGATTTTCTAAAGCACCTGAAGGCCAGACAAGGAATAACAGATGGAAACTGGGTGCTGGATTCTTTCTTCAACACTTGTTTGTTTTCTTGGCTACTACTACCCATATTATTCCCCAAACCAATAATTTCAAAACCATCAATATACCTTCTATATAGCTTTATCAAAGTCCATGTAGAGCAAGGGTCTTCAAACTTGGCAAGTTGGCTTTCAACTCCCAGAATTCCTGAGCTAACATGACTGGAGAAGGAATTCTGGGAGTTGAAGTCCACCAGTCTTAAAGCTGTTAAGTTTGAAGAACCCTGATTTTGAGTATCATAGGGGAAAGCCTCACCTGCCCAGTTCCAGTCTCTGTGGATATATAGACAGAACCTGGCACCTGAAGATCTTTTCCAAGTCCTTTGTGGGTACTATGCTATCAAATGGGAGCCTGAGGTACATTCAGCACTTCAAAGTGATTCCTGATATTCTCCTTGAAAATCATGAGTATGTGCTCAATACAGTATTACGGAAAGTTACTTTCTTCTTTGGTTTAGCTTAACTTAAAACCTGAGTGCAAGCAATTCACAGTCCATTCCATGATCAGTTTGATTTCCATGAGCTCTGCGTGGCGATGGTTACCAACAACATTCTGGTTGTTGGAAAAAAATACATTAGCAATGAAGAAATCACTCGATTGGCAAAGAATTGTAAGTTGTTCTCTTCTCCTTTGTTTCGTAACCCAACTACATTTTTCACTTTATATTTCCAGCTTTGGTTTTTCCAGGTTCCCAACCTCAAGCAGCACAAAAGAATCCCAGTGGTGGGATTCAAATTTTTTTACTGCCAGTTCTGTGGGCATGGCATGGCTTGGTGGGCATAGCAGGGGAAGGATACTGCAAAATCCCATTCCCTCCCTGCCCCACTAACCTGCTTTCCAGCTCCATTTTCCTGTGCAGGGCAACCAAAGAAGATCCAGCCAATCAGCTGGGACTTGGGAAGCAGAGAATAGATGGAGGTGGGGCAAGTCAGAGGTGATATTTGCCGGTTCTCCGAGCTACTCAAAATTTCCGCAACTGGTCCTCCAGAACTGGTCAGAACATGCTGAATACCGCCTCTGGTTTACCCTCTTTTTCTGTATGTTTAACATTGTTAAGCCTGGGTTCCCCAACCAGGGTTAGGTAGACAAGCTAAACAGAATGTGCAGCGTTAGTCAGATAGGCACACAGATAAATGAGTGAGCTAAGCTTGTATGTTTATTAACATACAGTAAAAATAACAGATACGCTTGTGCTATCAAGAATATATTTTATTCCAGTATAAGTTTATAGCATAGTCAAAAACAGTCCAATATTCATTTACCATGTAGTCAGTCCATTCAGGGATATTCAGTTAGCAAAGTCCATGTAGAATATCCTATTGTCAGTTCACATAAATCAGTCCGTTGTTGTCTCTCCCGTTCGAGCAATGCAGTCTTGCTTCCAAGCAGTAATCAGGGGTCATCAAAGCCAGAGAGAGAGAGAGCAAGCTGTAGCCTTGCTACTTTTATATGGTTTTCATAACCACACCCACAATTGCTATTTTACATTTAAAGCTGCATACACTAACTATGATTCATAGTTAGTATTTCACCTAAAACAGTTAGGGTGAACAATGTTATCCCTAACAAACATGATTGAGATGGAACACTCTCATTTTCAGGAAAAAAAAAAAGAATGAAACATAGGATGCCATTTGCTAGATAACTACAGGATGTATGTATTTTGAAGAGAAAACTATTTCTCATGGAAATTACAAAGAATAGTTTTTAAAATGTAGCATGTTCAGACCCCAAATTTAAAATAAGTGAGGAATGTATATGTGAGATTAATTTGTATTTTTTCAGTCCTTCATGAAACTAATGAAGCAACAATTGTTTTGCAAGTTCTATAATGAAATGATTAAGTTGGCTCAAGATAATAGAGCAGGGGTGCTGGCATGTTTCCTCTTCACATTAAGTAGACGGGAGTCGAAGCCAGGCTGGCCGGATCTTTCCCTTTGAGTTTGACACCTCTCTTTGTAAAACAAAGAACAGAGTTTTAGTATATGAATAAATGTGCTTGGTTTTATTCTCCAGTGAGCTGGTTCTGTTTAATTCTAGCTATTTAGAGGTTCCAATAAAAAATTTAAAGACAGACATTTTAAGATTGTAACAATGTTTAGAAGATGCCAATAGGAAAAAAGGGAAAAAAAATAACAGCGGTTTCAGGTTACACAGTATTCTGAAAAATCATGTCTACAGAATAATTAACTGTGGAATCCTCAGGCTCATAATGTTACTGAAAAGCGTATGTTTATGTTTGAGAAAACCGTGAAGAAATTGTTTAATTTTGTTGCATTTCAAGAACATCCACAGCAGAAAACCATACAGGTCCAGATTCCAAAAGTGAAATGCAATGTTTCCCTCGAAAATCTGCATCTTTAGGATTAATTTCAAAGCCAGCTGCCATTGGGAGTCTCCTGAAGTAGTCAATTTTGGATTGGGAGCTGCCCAGAATTAGCCATAAGACTGGGGTATACAAATATTTTAAATAAGTGAGTGAGCGAGTCATACAGCAAACTGGATATGAAAGAACAGTGAAAGAAGTGTGAAAACTGATACAGCCCCTGAGATAATTGTTGAGCTCTACAAGCCTTCTTGCAGTTTGCCTGTTCATCTGTGATATTCAAATTCCATTTACAATATTCATCCAAATTTTATTTGATGCTGAAATTGCCCAGAGGGCTTCCATCCACTGATTTATACATATTTGAGGTTTCTCTGTATGGTTTACCATATTTTTTAAAAATAAAAATCTTTAGCCATATGTATCTGACACTGATATAACATTTATCTGAGATCAGCGCTTCTTAAAGGCTATTCCCTTGTCAATATAAATTTAATGCAACGATTCCGTTCCATTAAAAGAGAGAGGGACATAATGTTGCTTATTTTCCGTTTGCACCAAAAGTCATGTTCACATCAAATCCAATTACGGAGTTATCCCTTTAAGGAAGCAGCTTTCCCCCCCCCCCACTCCCCCACACACCCCCAACCCCGGCCAGAGTTAGGAAACAAAAACATGAGTCAGACTATTGGATAACTAGAATGAGTAACAGGATCTATAATGTTATCTGCCTAGAAGATAAGAGGACTGATTTGTATAATTAATGTCACACTGGGTTTTTAAAAAGATGATAGAAAAGAGAAAAAAAACCCGGAAATGCTGCGTGAGGATCTGTATAACAGTGGGAAGCATGAATCCACTAGGAAATATAAAATAAATATATGTATATTTATGATGCCAATGAAATTGCATTAAGTTGTGGGTTTGCCTTGTGTGTGTGGTTTTTTTTCTTCATCCTGATTGGTTGGGAGTCTTGGTCTGTGTTTATTGGTCTTGTTAAAAACCATTCTAACACAGCAGTAGGCTAGCACCAAATTTAACACAGAAATGGCTGTGAAAGCCTGACTCACAGACGAACACAATACAGAAGCCTGATGATGGCAGATGAGATTCTGGTGAAACGTCGCTACAACTTTAAAAGCACAATTATAATGATGTGGGAAAATACCCGAACAAAGCTGAATACCATACATGTAAGTACCCGCGAAAACTTAAGAAAACAAATATATTATGATATATTATATATATTTATGCTATAATGACTAGGCTTATATAATTCTAAATGTCATAAATATCAGTCTTCAAGAGTTCCCCTGTATTCTCTGCAATAAATTGTGGGTTGCAATCAAAATGAAAGAAATCAGGTTGAGTTTATACTATGCTTGGGTGTGATTTGTTTAACCAAGGTATTTCCAATAAACCACAATGAATGGGTTTCATATGACAACCTAAGCCATAAACTATTGCTTATAAATCATATGGGCTGCCAAGCTAAAACAAAGCACAATTTCTTTTCTTGTCACGTGTGAAGCTAGTATAGAATGTATGGCCTGCTTATCCTTTCTGCAATTCCCATATTAGTGAGGGAGGGACTTTTTGGGGTGGGTGGGTGTTTCTTCATTGTCTTTTAAATTTGAAGGCTGGTGAAGGGCAAATTGTAGGAACCAGTTTGGTGCAGTGATTAAGGCATCAAGCAAGAAAGCGGGGAAACTCTGAATTCTAGTCCTGCTTTAAGTTTGAAGGTAACTGGGTGACCTTGGGCCAGTCTCTCTCTCTCTCTCTTTCTCAACCCTAGAAAGGAACAAGCAATGGCAAATAATTGCCAAAACCTTGCCAAGTAAACTGGAAGAAAATAGATCCAGGCAGTTGCCAGAGTTAACACTGACTCTAAGGCACAAGAAAAAAAATAGATTAACCAAACAAACCAAGCAAAATACAACTTAATAGAACATAAAGCTTCTAGTTCCCTTGGCTGGATGTCACAACGGCATAGGGTTCCCCTTGCAGTGTCTTTGTTGTATGGACAACTTTGAGGTCTGTTCTCAGTCTGTTCCCGGTGTCCATAGGGCAACAACTGTTAGGCTAGTGGTCCAACCTCCCATCTGTATGCAGATTTATTAATCACTGTTATATCATCTGCAAACTTCAGTACTTTAACCATTTTTTGAGATGCAGTCATTGATATAGAGAGAGAAGAGAAGTGGAGAGAGTACATAGCCTCGAGGGGGGCCTCCTGTGCTGATTGTACAGGTATCAGATGTGATACTGCCTAGCTTCAGCTGCTGCTTCCTGTCTGTTAGGAGGCTTATGATCTTCTTACAAGTACGTTCAGGTACCGCGAGCTGGTTTAGTTTAGTTAGAAGAATATCTGGAATATCTGGTATTGAAGGCTGAGCCAAAGTCTACAAAGAGGACCCTTGCATAAGTATTTGCCATTAATCTTATATAATATCATCTCATCATTATCCATTTCACTCATCTTTAAATAAATTTGCATTTCATATTTCAATTCATTAATTCAATATCAATATCATTTCATCCACACATAGGTTTTCAATTCTTTATCCCCTATTATTTCCATTTTCGGCTTACCACCTGTTTTATTTTACATTACACATCATTATTATCCTTTATTTTCTCTAAGCATGTATATAAAAAAAACATATAAGAAGTTTTTAATTTTTTAAATTTTTACACATCTCTTCACGTGGGCAACATGATTCTGGATTATAACACTTGTACATAGTCAAACTTTCATTTCCATTAATCTTATATAATATCATCTTATATCATTATCCATAGTATTTGGAGAGTCAAGATTTACATTTGTCAGCTAGGTCTTGTCAACAGTGATTTTTGGTTCTGGGGGTTGGACAGGCCAGTGAAGTGCCTCAGTCTTGTTCAGGCTGATAGTCAGGCCGAAAGGCATACTGTTGCATGTTACAATTTGTTCGGCATCAAATCTAGATCCCTATTTTTATGCGCCAGGAGCACACAGTGTCCTATTTAATGGCATCAGGAACAAAGAGTCATAGCAAAATGGGCTTCTTGAAAGATTGTATAGAGGCATTTTGGCCTTGTGTTCAAGTAGACTGATATCTGTTTGATGAGATTTCAAATCCATATTCCCACGAGAGCAGAATAAATAGCTTTTTAAACCTTCCCCACAAGCCATGAAGGTCTTGTTTTTAATGTCAGCAGAAAAACACACAAAAAGTAGAGTCAGGATGAAAATGGAGGGAACCGGTGGGGCAAGTGAATTATTTCATCTCTTTCAATGAATGAAACAAAGTTCTCGTTCGTGGAACAGATTTTTTTCTCTGCCCCTTTTCCTTTGTTGTTCCATAAGTTTCTCCAAAATACATCCTTGAGATTGAAGGACTTTGTGAGAATAGAAACAATAAGCTAGCCAAGAAAAGAGGGGGGATTGAAGATGGGTTTCCTGAAGTCTCCTATTTTGATGGCATCAAGGTGCATGTCAACTTTTTACTTTCCTGAATCTGATTTGAGTGTGGAAACCCGGACTGTCCTCATTTGCCGTTTTCACTTGATTTCAACTCTTTCTTCTTCATTGGACTTGCTCCGATTTTTAATTGTGTAATAGTTACTTCTAACTCTCGATGTGGATTGCACCCTTGCTCATCGATTAACTGCTCCGGTTTAAGCTAGGGAAGAATTGGTACTCCAGCCTAAGCTTCCTATGCTTTAAAGTTGGAGGAGAATAAATTTGGTAATTGTAGACTTTGAGCATGGGGATCCAAGTTCTTCATACTGGGACTTAGGGGACTGTCCATGGCCATATTAGACCCAAAGCATGAATGCTAAAGGACATTGTTTTCCCCCTCACCCCCAGACAAACAAGCATGAGCTTTGAAGGGTCTTCAGTGCCACAAACTTGGTCTACTCTGATGAGACCCTCCTTGTTATCTCTGATAGCCCTTTCATGATGCTGTAATAACGTGGTTGAAGGAGTTTACTGGACAACGTCCATTTGATTAAAATGGGAGACGATATAGCCTTTAAACATGAATAAGAGGTTGCTGAAATGCAGCTCGGCCCGCGATGTATTGCATGCAGTCGTTCTGCCAAAAGAAACCTAAAGGTTGCACGAAAATAAAGAGCAGAAGGGTATTAGGCCATCCAAGGAAGACCACACAAGATTACTTCATTGAGGCCGTAATGGGTTACCTTTGTGCCATTCCCATTCTCATTACAATCAGTGCCACTAGAATGGATTCATGTTGTGCCATTTTCTGCTCTAGCTGCACTAAGAATGAAGTATTTAAGCCCACATACAATCCGTGATTGGTTGATCACTCCTCCTGTACTCTCTTTCATGAAGGCCTGGCAGCTTGAAATAGTGAAATTGTCAAAGGATCAAAATGCACATTTGGGAAGGAAATTTTCCTTCTTTGTTTGCTTTTTTTCCCCCCTCCTTGAAAAAAAAAATCACTTTTGCTGTTCACAATATCTCTAAATGATTTTTTTTTTTTTTTTAAAGCCAACCACTTCCCTTAATTATGTTACTATTACTTCCCTTTACAATTTCTTGGGCGTGGCACCCTTTTGCAGAAATCCGCGAAGTGGAACTAAGCGTTTCTCCCCCCCCCCCCCCCCGTCCACTAGAGGGCCTTAAATCTAGAAAGGAAACCCACCTCTTCTTCATGCCCTTCCCGCCACATGGCTCCATAGCAATAAAATTGAAACAAAGGGAGAAACTTTTTAAAACAAAAAAAAAAAAAAATGGGAGTTCAGCTCAACCACCACATGGTCCTTTTCAATAACCTGCAAGAAAATGAACTTTGCCTATTAAGCAGGGAGGTTTTTAAGATGCTGGAAATGTTTGCCCACTCAAAGTGAAAATAACTTTTTTCAATTTTTTTTTGCTTGTCCTGCATTTTATGGACAGCAAGTTCTGATGTAGTATCTGGGAGCATCCTGTATTATACAAGGTCTCTGCATGATCATTCATATGATTAAACCAATCAGAAGAATAAAAGAATGAGGGCTACTGGGTGACCTCTCAGCTTGCTTCTTTTCTTGCAGACGCTTCATTACCCAAACTAGGTAACGTTAGCAGTGCTAGTAAGGAGTGGGGTTTGCTGTCAACTTACTACCACTGATGAAGTTCCCAAGTTTGGGTCATGAAACATCTGCAAGAAAAGAAGCAAGCTCAGAGAGCACCATGCACCCTTCATTTTAACCCTGAGCTACAAACATTCTCCTTTATTGGAATAAAAGAATCTTAGAAGAGAATGAGGTCAAAATTCTGTGTATTATACTGACCAAGTATACCCCATTAACAGGTATTTTAGATATATTGCAAGAATAGAAGCTACTGCTAAGGTCTACATTCATGAATTGGTCTAGATTCCTTTTTGTAAATCATGGTGACCATAGTCTTATGGATCCCCTCTCTTAAGGAGGTCCATCTAACTGGGACCAAGAAGAAGGGCTTTCTCTGTGGTGGCTCCTCCCCTGTGGAATATCATCAGCTACACAGAGAGGAGATTAATCCCCACTTTGAAAGGCTTTCCGAAGGGCCCCAAAGACATGATTTTGACAGTAAACCTGCAGATCCCAGGATAATATAAAGTCAATCAGTTTTATTATTTGTTATCATCAGGTAGGTGAAGGTTTATTGGGTTTAAGGCCCTGTCACACTGCCCAATGGATGCAAAATGGACACAACGGACGAAAAAAATGTTCCATCCGTTGTTATCCGCTCTCAGAAGGGGCAAAAATTTGCATAACCGGAGCGGATAACACGGACGCGGGGAGGACGCAGGGCAGATGGAAAGCGGATGCGGAACGGAAGCCCAGCGGATGGAAGCGGATGGGAGCGTATGGCACATCCGCTAGGCTTCCGGGGGACCTCAGCAAAGCGGATGCGGAACGGATGAAGCGGATGCACAGCGGATACACAGCGGATACACAGCGGATGAAGCGGATGCACAGCAGATGCACAGCGGATGCACAGCAGAAGCCTAGCGGATGGCGAGCGTTAACTGTGCATGTGGGGAGGATGCATTGCATCAGCCCCGCGGATATAACGGAAGCAGGTCGCCATTCAGCGGAAAGACCTGCTTCCAGACACATCGACTGCCTTGCCTGTCCTGCCTGCATGTCTGCCTGCAAGCCTTGCTGCCAGCCTCCCTGCCAGCCTTGCTGTCTGCCTGCCTGCCAGCCTTGATGCCAGCCAGTCTGCCTGCCAGCCTTGCTGCCTGCCTGCCAGCCTTGGTGCCTGCCAGCCTTGGTGCCTGCCTCCCTGCCAGCCTTCCTGCCAGCCTTGGTGCCTGCCTGCCTGCCTGCCAGCCTTGGTGCCTGCCTGCCAGCCTTGGTTCCTGCCAGCCTCCCTGCCAGCCAGCAACCCCACAACCATGCGGAAGCACAGCAAGCCTCAGCCATCTGCTGCCAGCCCTTGCAAGAGGGACAGGGCTACCATCCCACCCCCTGGTCCTCACTCTGGTTCTGCTGGGGCTTCTGCAGCACGGGCTTGCTCTTCTGGGGCTGGCGCTTCTGCTGCTTCTGCTTCTGGAGGAGCTGATGACAAGCACTCCAGCACCAGCCACCTCCACAGCACCTGCACCCTTCACCCCTGAGACTGAGCGACCAAGAAGAGTGCCAGAGACTCATTTTTGTTTCATAGCTTCTTGTTAGTAAAGTCTATTTTTGATTCATACACTTGCTTCGTTTCTTTTTTTTAATAAAGTCTTGGTGGAAACTTTTAGAAATGGTTTAAGCCTTTGCATGCTTGTGGGATGGGTTAAGATAGCAGTGGGATGGGCAGGGATACCTATGGGATGGGTAATAGCTGTGGGATAGATAAACCTCCAGTGGAAGCATAGTGGGACTGTATGGTCCACCCTCCCAGGTGCCACACCTTTGGCCCTTTATTATCAATAACAATTTATTCATTGATCCACACATGTCAACATAAACACAACTCTTTATTAAATGCCCTGTTCATTGTAGGCCCACCCAACATACATGGCCCAATCTCATCCGTGTGATGAGACAGGCTGAAGGAAGCATCCATTAATCATCTATCATCCTGTCTTGCCACTCCACTGCTCCAGCTGGGGAGTTGCACCAGTGTCTCAGGAGGTTGCGCTGCTTCTTCCCTTCACGTGAGGCTCTGTTGGGGCCTTGCACATCCTCAGTGTCGATCAGGTTTTGCCCTTGCTTCCATTCCCCAGGCTCCATGTCCCCATTGCCTTGCTGGAGGTCCACGAGCCTGTTCTGCAAGACTGGATAGCGGGTGCGCATGAGACTGTGCAGGATGCAGCAAGCTTCCATGATCCTCCTTACGGTCTCTGGGCAATGCTGCATGGTGGTGAGAAGTACCTGGAACCTGTTGGCCAGGATGCCAAAGGCGTTCTCCACCACCCGCCTTGCCCTGGACAGCCTCTAGTTGAAGATCCACTCTTCACGGGTGAGGAGTCTGGAAGTGTAGGGCTTCATGAGGTAGGTTGTGAGGGAGAAGGCGTCATCCCCCACGATGAAGTAGGGCACATCTTGTGTGTCGTTGGGCAGGGGGTCTGGATCTGGGAAGCCCATGATGAGGTAGGTTGCTTTCCAGCTCCTCCTTGAGGTCACTGGCGTTGTATACCTGGGCATCTGAAGATGAGCCGTTGCTTGAAGCATCGATGTACATGAACTTGTAGTCAGCATCGACCATGGCAAAGAGGATGATGCTGAAGAAGCCCTTGGAGTTGAAATAAGTGGACCCCGAGTTGGCTGGAGATTTGCAGGCCACGTGCTTGCCATCTATGGCTCCAACGGTGTGGGGGAAGTTCCACCTCTGATACCACTGCTCTGCAACTTTCTTCCATCCTTCTTCAGTGGAGGGGCACTGGAGGAGCTCCTCCTTGTATTCTTCGATGATGGCCTGTACCACTTCTCTGACCACAATGCTGATGGTGTTGTGTGGCACCCTCCAGCCATACTGCATGCTCCTGTAGGTGGTCCCTGAGGCCAGGTGGTGCAGAGTGAGTGCCACCTTGAGCCCAGGTTCCAGGCTGGGCCGGAGGTTGGTGTTTGCCTTGGTCAACCTGGGTGTCAGCTGCTCCACAACTTCGTCAAACATGGCTGGAGGCATCCTCATGAAGTTCTGGAATGCCCGAGTGTCTTCGTTCCTGAGCTCCACCATCAGCTTGTTGTACAGTCCGTCCTCTGCTCTTCTGGTGAACCATCTTCGGACCCAGACACTTCTTGGCCGCCCCTTTTTCTTCCCGTAGTAGAGTTCACAGAGACTGTAGATGGCTTCACACTGTTGCAGAAGGATGGTGGCTGCCGAAAGGACTTTGTTGCAATCCATGGTGGACATGACTGGATGCTGTGGAAGAGGAAGAGTCAGATGAAGGCTGCAGAGGTCTGCAGCAGGGCTGCTGGTCTGAAAGTGAGATCCAGATGTGTTGCTCCCCCTTTTTATAGGCAGTATAGGTGTCCCTTTGCATCCTCCAGGCATCCTCTAGACATCCTTAATATCCGAGATAGGTCCCCTCTGCAAACGTTTTTTCCGTTTTACATGCTTTGTTTCCGTGCTGCATCCACTAGGCATTCGTTCTGCATCCGTTCCACGTCCGTTCCGCTTCCTCCCTGCGTCCAAGCGGATGCCTAGCGGATATAGCAGATGCGTAACGGATGCAGAACAGATGCAGAACGGATGCCTAGTGGATGTAGAACGGACGCATTGGATACATTTTCCACGCAAAAGTTTTGAGCAGCTCAAAACTTTCTGAGCGGATGAAACATCAATAAACGGATGCTGGACGGATAGAGAGGAAGCAAAACGGAGGCAGTGAGTACATCACGTTTTCCAACGGATGGCAAGATTTTTTGTCCGTTTTACATCCTCTTTGCATCCGTTGGTGCAGTGTGACAGGGGCTTTAGGAATAGAGTAGAGTAGAGTAGAGTAGAGTAGAGTAGAGTAGAGTAGAATAGACAATGGAAATAGAATAGAATAGAATAGAATAGAATTGAATTGAATTGAATTGAATTCTTTTTTGGCCAAGTGTGATTGGACACACAAGGAATTTGTCTTGGTGCAAATGTTCTCAGTGTCCATACAAGTAACAAATGATAAATCATGATCGTAATCACAAAATACATTCATCATATTCATAAAATCATAAGATGCAAAACTCAGTGATAGTCATCGGAAACTAAATAAATAATCAACCTAAATCATACCAGGATACTGTGTAAAACAATTTTAAAAATTGATAAGATACAAGCAACAAAGTTATAGTCATAAGAAGATAAGGAAGTAGGTCATGGGAAAGATCAGAAGGATAATAGTAACACAGCCCTACTAGGTAGTTTGACATGTGGTGGGAATTAGTTGTTTAGCAGAGTGATATGGGGTTTTACTTCTGTAACCTGCCCAGTCACCCTGTATGAATTTGGTGGCCATATAAATGTTCTTAATAAATAAATAAGGAAATCAAATAGCAGCAAATTCCATTCTTCCATGGAATGATTCTATGAGTCTATGATTCTTCCTCTCATAAGGCTGGAATTTCACTGCATTTAGTTTTCATTGGATAACACGAGATTCTCACATTATGAATGGTGAGGAAGAAATGATTCCTATTCCATCAATGAAACAAACATTCTTCCCACTGACTTATCTTCTTTCTAAAAAGTTGCATATTCTTTTCAGCATATTTTCCATAGCGTCTGTTTTAGTTGTGCTGACCAGAAGAGTACATAATATTCCAAGTGTAGTAGCATCATAGATTTATACAAGAGTATTATTATATTCATTTTTTAAAAAAACAACTTTTTCTCATTATTCATTTTTGTTTGTTTGTTTTACAGATAATCACACACTAGATCAGTGCTTCTTAGTCGCAGCAACTTTAAGATGTGTTGGACTTCAATTCCCAGAATATCAAGAACTGCCACGACTTTTGAGCATTTGAGAGAGGAAACTCATCAAATACTTTTTAAAAATGCAAATATGTAGCTTTGGATCATCTCTATGAAGTGAATAATATTTTTCTTCAATAGCTATTACTATTTTCTAAACTGAACATATATAAGATTTATAATATTTTTCCCAATTTATCTCCATATACAATATGATACCATATTTCCCCCTTCAGTTGTTATTTTTTTAAAAGGGGATGGGGTTTACTTTGACCCTTCCTAGTCCTCGGAACGGATGACAAGTTTTTCGTTTGTATTTTCAACCCAGCAATTTTAAATTTAGGTCAAAGAACTCAGATGCAATCTGCCTAGAACTAATATTTATTGATTTATTTTCTTCAGTAAGGGCCATATTTTAATTTCATCAAATAATTGTTCAGAGTGCTCGCTTTGAAGAAACAGTTGAGGTATGGATATCTGCTTTACATTTTCAACAATGAAAACCAATGTTTGTTATTTAGTGCATATTATACATTTAGCATTTCTGCTGTTTCCTTCCTTCGTTAGTATAACTTTAACATCCTTAACCATCCAAAGAATCAACTGACTGGTTTCTTGCTTCAGATACAGTTTTATTCTTAAACATATGGAAAGTCTTTTGTTCTAAAGTCTCCATTTTTATTTTCAACCAATCCATCTTTGTTTCAGTCGATGAGTAGCATAAATCAGAGGTAGTCGAACAAATATATAAAAGGAAAAACACATCAGAGAGCTTCATTTGATATCCTAGATATAATATGTAACACTCCAACAAAATGTTATGCTAAAGATATAATATATATATGAGCCAAAAGCATCTCATGCCATAAAGTTTCCTCTTTTTTTTCCTTTGTTTCCTCATTTGATTAAATTATCCCCCTTTTTTGCCTAGTCATGAGCTCCATTGATATCCACTCAGATATGGTGAAACCTTTCATGTGCTGGTTAATGACCTCAATAAGTTAAGTATTAAGCACTTTTCACGAATGCAGTTGTGATTATCCATATGACCTTTAGAAGTAAAAACTGAACTCCAAAACCTTTTGTCAGTACTGATTGAGGAGAACTTGAGAACCTTCTTGGAAGTCTTCAGTGAAAAGTCTAAAAGTAGGAGGTGGATAATTTTGATTTCTTAGGTTACTTTACAGTAATTAAGCCTTTTGATGTTTGATGCCCAATGTTGTGTTCTGTTATACAATGTAATGTTATTCTCAGAAGATCCTAACATATCAATGCGTAATTGGGCAAGTAAGGAAGGGTCTGTTCAGCCAGGCAAGGTAAAAACACTCCTTTAACCTTTTTTTTTTTCTTCTTATCTAGAAAAAGCTGCATTTAAACTTAGAATAACTTTATTGTCACTTGAAAATTTCATTAAGCTGTTGATTTTCACTCAGCCTCCTTGACTGAGTCTGCTGTTGGTCCTTATCCTTCAGCCTAGCCTACTTCACAGGGCTGTTGTTGGTAGGGATAAATTCGCGCTCTTCCAGGAAAGCCAAGCTGTCAATCAAACGGCCAAACAAAGGAGGGATGCGAGCAATGAAAGGCTTTCTCGGGTCATTGACTGGCGCCTCTTGTGCTCCCCGACTGATGACGAGCCTGAAATGCCTTGTTGTTAAGTGAGACAGTTCTTCAGTGAGCTTCCCCTTCCACTATTAAAACCTTTCTTGCCACGGCCATTAAGTGAATCACTGCTATTTTCAAAATGGTAACACGGTCAGATGACCTGGAGCAGAAGGACTTGACAGAACCAGTTGCCAAGCGCCTGGGTTTTGATCACGTGACTATGGGGATGGCAATCATGGCAAATGTGTCAGACAGGTTTGTTTGTTTTTTCCCCTCTGGACTTTTGTAACGGTCACTAAACGAACCCGTTGTAAGTATCGGGGGAGCCCGCCCCATCCGAGCATGCGTGAGGCCGACAGCAGCCTGGCTGAGCAAGCCGTCCAT
The DNA here is from genome assembly GCA_015471245.1 of Laticauda colubrina. NCBI lineage: Eukaryota > Metazoa > Chordata > Lepidosauria > Squamata > Elapidae > Laticauda > Laticauda colubrina. The sequence goes on from BLBF01000039.1 coordinate 30,364,001, forward strand.
CACTCGCCCGGCCACGCCCCGTCCCGCCCACTCTTTTAGGCCCGCCCACGTGGAGGGTGGAGCCGCCTCGCTTCCTGCCGACGGCTCATGTGCGCGCGCACGCGCGCGTGTCTCCTCCTTCCCCCCTCCCCCTGTCGCTCCTCTGCTAGATTTCTGAGGGGAGAACCTTCGCCGCGGTCGGGCGTTGACCTGAGGGAGCTTTTTGACACCCGCTCCCTTCTCAAGCCGCTTGAGGAGAAAGCGGGGAGACCCTCAAGGAAGCGCTTTTCCGCCTTGGCCAGAGCTGAGGCGAGCGGCTCCTCGGTCCGTGACGAGCGCGCCCTTTTTCAACGAGGGAGGAGGCGAAGTTCTCCCTCCTCTTTCGGGGAAGGGGGAAACTTTTTTTTTTTTCCCTGCCGCCGCCACCGCCGCCCCCTTTAATATATTCGCGTCGCCTCACACTTTCCCAATGGGTTACCAGCTGCAACGTTCCTGAATAGCGAGCTTAATTGGGTTTTGTCATGCAGAACACCGCCCGTCTTTCTTTCTCTCTCTCAATCTCTCTCTCTCTCTCTCTCCCCCCTGCGGGACAAAAGGGCGGGAAGGGCGAAGCCGCTTTGGGGCAGTGAGGCGAAGTTTTCTCTCCCTCGCTGCAGGCTGATTTGCACGCCTCGCCCCTTCGCCTGCCAGACCACCCTTCTCCCCGGAGACGGCACTCTTTCGGGCTCCCGAAACGCACTTCGCGTGGCTGCTCGTATTTGAGAGGCTTTTGAAGCGCTCCTTGTTCAAGTCCCGGGTTTTTTTATTAGGCCGCTTGAAGGGGGAAGCGCCGCTACGAGTCCTTTTTTTTTTCCCCATCCCGTGACTAAGGGGGGGGGGGGAAATCCTCAACGAGGAACCAGACCATTCCAACCCCCGATGGACAAGAGGGCCAATCAGCTGCTCATAATTTGAATATAGCTCCAACGGACAACCAATCACGGAACCGACTGAGGGGGGTGGTCCTTGGTGCGCTCTTCTTTTCTTGCAGACGTTTCGTTACCCTAACTAGGTAACGTCATCAGTGCTATCGGTAGTAAGGAGGGCTGTTTCCTTACTATCACTGATGGTCTGTGGAGATTCTCAGTCATCCAGGTCATGGTTGTCCCAAAGGTGTTTTTTTTTTTTTTTTCTCCCCCAAGAGGCAACTGGACTTTCTGTTTTTTCTTTGAAGACGTTTCGCCTCTCATCCAAGAAGCTTCCTCAGTTCTGGCTGGATGTTGGAGAATGGTGGGAATCCAGTCAGAGCTGAAGAAGCTTCTTAGAGGAGAAAAAACAGAAAGTCCAGTTGTCTCTTGAAAAAGCACAACCATTTGGGACAACCATGACCTGCATGACTGAGAATCCCCACAGACCATCAGTGCTAGGGAGGAAACAGCCCTCCTTGCAGCACTGATGATGTTACCTAGTTAGGGTAATGAAGCATCTGCAACAGTGATGGGATTCAATTTTTTTTACTACCAGGATGTGGCTTGGTTGGCATGGCAGGGGAAGGATACTGCAAAATCCCCATTCCCTCTCCACCCCACTTAACCTGCTTTCCAGCTCCGTTCTCCTGTGCAGGGCAACCAAAGAAGATCCAGCCAATCAGCTGGGACTCAGGAGGCGGAGAATAGATGGGGTGGGGCCAGTCACAGGTGGGATTTGCCGGTTCTCGAGCCTCCCCCAACCCAACAAGGGTCAATTTAGTGACCAATCTAGATTACAGATGTGACCACATGACATGAACTACATTTCCCAGGATACCTTAACTACATTTACCATGATGCATTCCCTGAAGGGGGCACCTCTTAATTCCTAACTAACTATCCCAAATCCCATTAACTCTAAACTGTCTGGACAGCACACTCTGAACTAAAAATTTCCACGACTGGTTCTCCAGAACTGCTGAACACCACCTCTGGTCTGCATGAAAACAAGTTCAGAGAGCACCAAGGACCCCTCATTTGAACCCTGAGCTACAAATATTCTCTTTTATTGGTACCAACTGACCACGCAAGACACGCTATAGAGGAATGCAGGTAGTCCTCAACTTACAACCACAGAACTGAGCCCAAAATTTATCTTGTCAAGAAATTTGAGGAATTTGCTGAGTTGAGTTTTGCCCCATTTTCACTACTTTCCTTGCTACATTGGTGAAGCAAATTATTGCGGTTGTTAAATTGGTAACACGGTTGTTCGGCGAATCTGGCTTCTCCATTGCCTTTGCTAGTCAGAAGGTCTCCAAAGGTCACCTGACCATAGGACACTGCAACCGTCATAAATGTGAGTCAGTTGTCACGCCTCCAAATGTAAATCACATACCGGTAACCATGGGGATGCTGCAATGGTCATAAGCGAAGAAAAAATGGTCATCAGTCACTTTTTTCAGGGCCATTATAACTTTGGTCACGAAACAATTGTAAGTCGAGGACAAAAAAATTCTGCTCATGATATTACCTGGTCTAATAGTGAAATGTTCAGAAACTACATTGACACAAACTTACAGAGCAAACCACTGACAAAATCTAAAAGCTACGGGTATTTTCTGTTATTTTTTGATAAACGTGTTCAGATTTGGAGAGCGCAATAGTCCAGGTGGTTCTTGACCTAACAGTTCCTTTAGTGCCTTTTCAAGTTACAGCGGCACTGAAAAAAGAGAGAGGACCGTTTTTCACACTTGCGAACATTGCAGCAACTCTGGTCAGGTGATCAAAATTCAGATGCTTAGCAACTGATTCATATTTATGGATCATATGTCCAGGATCAACTTTTGCAACGTTTCGACAAGCAAAGCCAGGTTCGCTGAACTGGCTTGCTGTTTCACTTTGACAACTATGGCAAGGACAGTTGTAAAATGGAGCAAAAGTCACTTCACAAGGGTGTCACAATTTTGGGCTCAGTTGTAGTTGTACGTTGAGGGCGAGCTGTACACAACCACACCTGGGGGAAATCAGACACGCATTTGGCTCACTTGTGCCCCTTCAGATGAGTGCAGTTCACCTCTCAGTTTCCTGGCTCTTTGCTCTGGTGAGCTGGGGATCCACAGGGTGGAATCGCCACTAACCATCATTGGCAGCTAATAGTTGCCGCTGGTTGGACAGTGCTGCCTTGGATGCAGCTCCTGAATGCTCCTTCAACTGCTGTTCAGCCTTCACGACTTAAGTCCCCAGGGAGGAAACACTTTTCTACATTTCTCCCTGTTCATAATCCCAGGGATATATTTCATTACCGGGTCTGTCTGAAGGACCTGGCGTGCCCTCACCTTCCCTGGCTCGAAAAGATTGCCAAATTAACCGTGGACCAATTGCCTTTCCCTTGTGTGCCTGCCCCCCCCCCCGAGCAATTGCTTCTCAGCCCTTTCCCTGCTGAAAGATCCCTGCAAGCCCCGTGGGGGGTTCACCTGGCCGGAGGATGCCCCCCTTGAGGCCCCCTCTGCAAGACCCCCAAAGGGAGCCCTGCGCCTACACAATGCGTTTCACTCACACGCACCTGCCCTCATTCTCACTTTTCCAATTTTGTCATTTAGCTTCAGAAAAGAAGAAGCTAATGTGATTCTATGGCATATTCCTGTTCGTTCTTCACTGCTATTCTTTCTTAATTGCATTGGTTTTTACTGCTGCCAACAAAAAAATAAAATAAAAAATGACTTCTTTGATAGTGATTGTGTCACTTGGCCGACAACATCCTCTCTCACAGATGCCATTGCACTTGTTTTTCGTTTTCAATCTCAAACGTGCTGGTTTTTGCCACAAGGCTGGAAATTCATTCCACACCCTTACATGCATATGCCCAAGATACTCAGGCTAGGTTTACCCTTACCTCTCATCCACAATGGGCTCTGTAAAGTCAGTCATCCTAGTTTTTAAACTGGGACCCGTTGCTTAGCAGGATTACTGAACTCTGCCTCTGTGGCTTGTTGGACAAGCCACAATTGGAACAGCATTTAGAGCAATGTGTAAATCCATCCATGCTGTCATTTCTCACATAGGTCTTTTCATCTGCTGCTTTATTCCAGACCATAGAAAAGCTTGCATTCCTTCTCTTGCTGTTAATCAGAGATAAATATGGTAGACAATTACTTCCATAGTATCTTTTCTGCAGTTAGATGATGAGGCTCTCATCCTGACTGCAGAAAGATGGAATTGAGCCTACCATTCTTTTGTCTTTGATGTTCCTGACTACCTCCCTTGTGTGGCTGTATCTCCTCTTTTTCTCATCAGCACTGATGCATCCCTTTTCTCATACATTCGACCTTTCATACATTTCTGCATAAATTCACTCATTTTCCACCTTCTACTTTTGGCATATCCTCCCTCCCCCACTTCTTTGCATGCACATATCTGCACTGGGCACAAAGTCTTAAGCCTTGCACGAAGCATACTTGGGCTCTTTCCTCACTAGCAATTCCTGGCATCTTCTGAATGAACAGTGCTGATGCAAGCAGGCATGATATCACTCCAGTGATGACCAACTGCTGCCCTTAGACCGATAATCAAGACAGAGGAAACTGCCTTGGAATCTGAACTTCAATAGTGGGAGGAAAGAATGAATAAAATCAATCCATCTGCCTGGGAATGAGAGAAGGTGAGCAATAGAAGTGCAGTAGATCTGAACTTTAGCTGAGGAGGGAGAAGAGAAGAAGAAAGGAAAGAGAAATGGTCCTTTCCAAGTTTAAGGTTAAAAGGCCCTCATGAACAAGAAAGGAAAAGTGAGAGGGGAAAAAATCCTCTCCTTTCTTAAGGCCAAACTTCCAAAATCACTTTTTAGGGGCAATTTTGGGAATTTCAGGAAAGCAAATCTGATCTCCCCAAACTAGTTAAACCACGGGTGTTTTGTATTCCTTCTTTCCCAGGCAAACACAACACTCTCTGCTTAAAGGCAGCATTCAATTTCTGCCTTCTCCAAAGCCATCCAATACAGGTGATTGGTGTGTGGGTCTGCATCCCATTTTATTGTACAACTCAGAATCCCTCATTTTGTTTGACTTTGGGAAGCCTAACCCAATGAAACCTGCAGGTCAAGTCCCCCATCCAAGTCCATTCTTTCTGTAAGTGGATTTTCCCCCTGGAGTGCCCTGGTTAAGGCAGCTTTGCTGGAAGTGTCATCCCCTTGAATTGCTTTTCAACTCCAGGCCCCAAGGGAGCCAGGCAGGAGTCACTTACTCAGAGCCGGGATGCTTAATACAAAGTCATCAAAGTGCTCTCTGCTTCTTGTCTTAAAGCGACAGGCCTTCTTTATTGGCCTGTTGGAACTAGGCCTCCTGCCTTTCAGGGTCCTTCTATCTATCTTTGTCTGCTAGTTTGGGAGAAAGCAGACATTAAAAAGCAAAGCCTCGGGCAGTGCCAACTTTGGCTCCCCAGCAGGCTGAATTTGTTGCTCCTTCATTAGTCTGGGGTGACTTCTTTTCCACAAGGTGAAAATGCCTGTCCTGGGTAGAAGTTTCTCCCTGAATCGGTAGATTTTGCAACACCAATGAAAGATTTTGCATTAACTCGGCTAATATGGGAGATCACAACTGAGTGCCCTTGGAAACTAAGCAGGATCAACTCTAGTTAGAGCTTGGATGGGAGATGGCCTAGGCATTTCAGTCTCCAAGCTACACTGGATGTCAGAGGTGTGTGCATGTATCCCAGAAAAAAGCAAGGGTAAAGCACTTTCATATTGACACCAATAATGCTACATTACATCACCAGATGAATCTCCTTGGAAGATGCTTGATTTTAAAGATGAGATAATTTTCATCTTGGCTCTATAGAAACTAGAATGATTTATTTTCATACTGTAATTCCCTCATCAACAAGTGGTTCTCAGTCAGACAAAGCTCATGAAAATCCAAATTTCAGTTACGGCTTAGATGGTTGCATTCTTAAACTCACTGATTATGTAGATCCTATTTACAAATGGAGTGGCTGCTGGATGAAGTCACTGAAGCAATCGGTGCGAGCATAAGTGGACTCCAGATAGTAGAGGACAGGAAGGCCTGGAGAAACATTGTCTATGGGGTCGCGATGGGTCGACAAGGTGGGACTAACAATGACAACAACATACTGTAAAGATACTTGGGAGCCATCTAGATTTCCACTGGTTCATTTGGATTACCAGTAGGGATCTATAGATTAGTATCAGAACATCTCTTTTCAAACTGTTTCAAAACCAGCACATTTGGTGGAAGCTTCTTTCTTCTGTAGAGTGAAAACATAAAATCTGCTTAGTTAAGACTCTACAGGGTTAATGAGGTTGAACTTTTAGCACAGTTGCACTACCAGTACAGTTGAAATCTGCTTTCTCAGGGAGATCTTCCCTTTAAGCAAGTTTAGGAATGCTTGCAGCATCTGACTAACTAGTACATGCAAATCTTGATTCCTATTTTTTGACCAAGCAGCCTGCAATTATAGTCATTAAATCCAGCGTTCAGTTTCATAACTCTATTCTATCTCAAAGTTTCTTTATATGCAGTGAGGAATATAAATGGACAACTCTTTCAATAGCTCATTCAAGCTACACTCCCTGTAACTCAAAAAAAGAGTAAATTGCTCTCAAAAAAAAAGAGTAAATCTTTTGAACAATTTCCAGTTGAAGCAAAAGGCACTGAAAGTGTTTGATTATGACTAATTGGTGTCAATTATAATCTGAATAGTTTTATTATGGTTCGGTAAGCCATAGATTAAAAAGTAGATACTTAACAATTGAAACTTATTTGCAACTTAACCCCATTGCCTTTGTTATACTTTGTAAATAATAATATTACAAATTATTAGAGAAAAGTAATTCAAATCATGGAGAAAAGGTTCTTTGAGGAGAAATGCCTGTAGAAGGAATAGCCTCGAGTTATGGACTGAATTCAATTTGTGAAAGCTTTTTCTTATATATGAAGCATCGCTCAGCTTAGTGTAATTAAGTTATAATGGGTAATTAGTTGTCTGCTGACAACCTCTTGCCAGAGTGGGAACATGATTATTACTGAGAAAAGAGTTTTGGCAGCCAGAAAAGAAGTTCCCAATTTGTGGACCATGAGACAAAAACAACTTTTGGATATTTGCCCAGGGGCATCTAAATGGGCTTTCTACTGGGGAGAGACAGAGAGCACAGCTGTCTCCTCATAACTTGCTGGTGACCCTACTTGAAGCTGTAAATCTGACCACTACCCTTTCTCACACTGGTCATATGGGAGTTGGACATGGTGCTTAACCACGGTCCAGAAAGGGGCCTTGATGCTGAACCGAATTATCATCTCTGTTCACCATGTTAGTTGGATGTATGGAGGGCTCAAGTCCAACAAGATCTGCAATGTTGCAACCTGAATTTAGGTTTTAAAGAAAAGATCTATTGCTCTTCTCAGTGACTCTAGAGACTTGATTCTGCCCTATCTGGTTTTATAGAAACCATGGCAAAGAAAAGCATAGGAAGATTAAAGACCAGGAAGTTAACCCTCAATGGATTAGATCAGTGTTTTCTGCCCTCCAGATTGAGGAAGAAGTAATCTAAATCTAAGTTGGATTATAGATACAATTAACATTTTCATGAATGTAGCAATTTCTGCTTCCTATTATATTAGATATTCCAAGCTGGGAGTAGCCTCGTAGGGGGAGAAGTTCTGAGGGCACCTTGTACTTTTGAAGGGTCAATTCTACTTCTTTTGAAAGGGGAGACCGACCCCACACGGCCTCGGAAATGGGGACAATGCAGCAACTTCACTTGTACTTTGAATCAAAAAATGGGGAAGGGAGACATAAGATAGGTTTCAAAAACTCCTGCAAGTGACCTGATTTATCAGATTTTACATGCTTTTTTTTTTTTTTAATGAAGTTTGGATCAGATCAGGATACCTACCATTTTGATTTTTTAAAAAAATTTGATCAGTGCCTACCATCTCCTGCAGACACCACTAAATCAAGCAGTTTTGCATTTTAAGCAGCGTCCTGTCTGTTTTTAAGCAGTTTCAGAAAAGGCTGACTATAAGACCCTTTGAGCATAATTTACCTGAACAAACCAAAATAACGGCCTTTGTAGCAAGCCAGCCCTTGATGGAAGCGGATGCACTTCATAAATCTGGCTAACACAGGGGGGAAAAAAAAAAAAAAACAACTTCTGGAGTAACCGAAAAGGGAGAACTCTGCAAAGTTTTTTTTTTTTTTTTTTTTTCCCTTCACAGAGTTCTCTCCAAAGGCCAGGATTTGGCGCCTTTTATTTTACAAAGTCGCTGACTTTTAGGGTACTTTCGTTGCCCCTTCTTTTTTTTTTTTTCTTTTTTTAAAAATTCCACCCTCACTTCTGCTCCGACCTCCTTTATTTAAATAAATATAAATATACATTTGATATAAAACTATTTCCCTACAAACCAGACCATTTCAAGCAACTCTCTCTCGAAGAATCTCCCCCGCCCCCTTCCCATTTCAGATAAAGATCGGTACAAAACAGGTTTTGAATCGAGCTTTTTTTTTCCCCCTCCTCTTCTCTTTGATTCCCTTAAATCTTCTCTCCTAATTTTTTTTTTTGGGGGGGGGGGTGAAGAAGGGGGCGGGGGCCCTTTTCCCCCGCCGTTGAGGGGGCAGGGCGGGGGGCTCGGGGTGGGGGTCCCCCCAATTTGGGGGAGGCAAACCCCCGGGGGCGGGGGCGGGGGGCCCGGGGGGGGGGGGGGGGGGGATGGTATTGTTTTCGCCTTCTTCGAGTCCGGCAGAGTCCGGCTGCGGGCTCTGGCCACGGCGATTGTCAGTCCGGATGCGGGGGAGCCCCCCTCACAACGGGGAGACCTCCTTGTCTTCGTTGGCCGAGGCCGGGGAGAGCGACTCTTCGTCCTCGGATCTGGGGAAGCGACCCGGGTTGCCGCCGGCGCAACTGCAGCCGCCGTGCGTGTTCCGCTGGGCGCCCTTGCCTTCCTTCTTGTGCTTCACCCTCCGGTTCTGGAACCAGATCTTCACCTGCTTCTCCGACAGGTTGAGGTACGTGGCGATCTCGATCCGCCGCAACCGGGACAGGTACATGTTGGCCGAAAACTCCCGCTCCAGCTCCAGCAGCTGCGTGCTGGTGAAGGCCGTGCGCATCCGCTTGCCGTTCTGCAGCGGGCCGGCGCCGTCCGAACCTCCTGTGGATGCGGGAGGAGGAGGGGGAGCCCAGGAAAAAAAGAAAAGAAAAAGAAAAAGAGAGCCCGGTTAAAAAAGCCCAAGCGAGACTTAACGCCAGCCTTCTCCTCCACCTGTCCTTCCTGGCATCCTGGACCACAAGCCCCCTTTACGTTCCCCTTCAACCTCCGCCCCCACCGGGAGAGCAACCGGACCCGAAGCCCGGCAGCGGGACGGGGAGGTACCCCTCCCACCAATCGCTCCCCATCACACACACACACACCCCGCACTCCCGAGTCTTCCGAGTTACTGCTTCCCAATTGCAGACAGAGTGTCTTTGAACACGGAGGCTTCAAACGATCCTCTCGATTGATCTAATAAAAACCCTTTGCGGTCAATTTGGCTTAAGGCCGCCTTCTCTCAGCCCTGGAAGTTAAAGTGTTTCCTTGCCCCGGGGCTGAATCGAGGACTTTCGCTCGCAATCTCCTCCCACCTGCCCGCTTCGCTAAGGGGGGCGCGAGTTTTGCTATGGTGCACTGGAAGGGCGGAGGCGGGGGGGGGGGGATTTCACCTGTCTTGACGCTTTTTTGTTTTTTTTTCGGCCAGATGGAGATTAGGCGGATTCCTTTCCTTGATCCAAGAAGACAGCCCTTACCTTAAGACAGAGAGGTCTCCAAACTTGGCAACTTTTAAGACTTGTGGACTTCAACGCCCAGGATTCTGGACGTTGAAGTCCACAAGTCTTAAAGTTTCTAAGTTTCGGGCACCCCTGCCATCAGACCTTCAGAGCCACCACCTCTTCCAAGTTAGAAGTCCTAGTCCATGCTTCATTTGAAAGAAAGAAAGAAAGAAAGAAAGAAAGAAAGAAAGAAA
>BLBF01000039.1:30380334-30421393 GCA_015471245.1 Laticauda colubrina
TTCTATTCTATTCTATTCTATTCTATTCTATTCTATTCTATTCTATTTATGAGGGTAGTTTGGGGATGAACACTGAAAAAGTGAGAAGGATGGACTGAGCTCTGGAAGAATAACAAGGAATTTAATCAAGGGAGGAAGTCAAAACCCTTTTTAGGAAATATGAACCAGTCGGCAAGCATCCAAATGTAAATCACATGACCATGGGGATGCTGAAATGGTCATAAGTGTGAAAAATGGTCATAAGTCACTTTTTTCAGTACTCTTATAACTTTGAATGGTCACTAAATGAACTGTTGTAAGTCGAGGACTACCTGTATTAGGAAGCACTAACAAAAATTGTCTCTTAAACAAGGCCTTTTAAAGACTGAAAAGGCTGGGAACAGAATTCTCATGTCAGCATCCCCTCATAGAGACTTTGTGATGACCCAGAGTGTAACACAAATGTAACAAAATCCAAGACATAAATAAATGTCCTTTAATGCCTCCAACTTGGCCCCACTGTTCAATAATTCTCAGTTGGAGATAAAACTTATTCAAAAATAGTCTTCAGAAGAAAGCAATACAATCTGAACTTAATGAGCAGATAGAGGTGAAATAAAAAAAATTAAAACAAACTACAATGAAGGAATTTCCACAACAGACCAGGATAAGTAATTACCAAATTCAAGGAGATAACAAGGCACAGTCTGTTGGAAGGACGCCAACCAAGATAACTTCAGCCCAAAATAATAAACACTTTGCTTCTGACAACACTGTGTTTGAACCATCTCTCTTATATACTCTTCTCCCCAGCTGCAGCCAATGAGGGGGATCGTGGCCTCTTCCTCTCTCGTAAGCCGAATTGTTTCCTTCTCCGTTCTTCCCTGCGTGTCCTAGGATACAGAGGAGTTAGGCCTGATTCTTCTTCTGACTGCCCAGCCGGCCTCTGCCCTTCCCCAGCCTTGTCCACAACCTCTGGAGCTACACTTCCACTCCCTGTTGGCTGTTCCTCCTCTCCCTCAGAGTCCGACTCTAACAAGAGCATGACAGACTTTCTTGCATTATCCTATATAAAAATGCAACTTTTCTCCATTATTTTCTTCCCATTCAAGTTAATGTTTGCGTAAATGGGAATGTATGTAAAGACTTCAAATAATGAAAAAATGTTGGGGATTAATTGTCTTTTGGCTGAATATTTTTATTGCCTTGAATGTGTATTGATCTACCTGATCAGAATTTTATCGTAAAGAGTAGGAGGACTTAAAAAAAACAACAACACAGTTTTGCTTCTAAGCATCAGTAGTGATGAAGAAGGGATCTTCTAAAGAAATTGGTCCACCACTACCAGGCCATTTCCCCTCTGAATAATTTCTTTAAAAACAGCTATATTGGAGTTACAGAAGGGTTGGCTTTACATCACTTGTATTCTGTTTTGATTATTCAAATGTCAAAGGGAGTAAGTGTCATTTCTCTAATTTCTAAAGAAATTAGAAAGAAAGAATATAAGGTCCTGCAATCTTCCAGGTGCATTAGGATTGGTATAGTGCCTGATGAAAATGGGAATTGCAATTCAACCACTTCTTCATGGCACAAAATTGATCTAAGGGTCTTTTAGATTTGTTTTTTAATTCCACCTTCACTATTATTATAAACCAGCTCGATACCCATGCTTCGCTACAAAACTGTGCAATTGGGCTTAGTTTTTGGGGAGGAAAAACAAGGGGAAAATTGTGCCTCTGTGTAACAGCCTCTATCGGTATACATCTAGCTAGCATCCTGTCAGTGTGTGAGAGAGTTGAGGGCTGTTTGGAAACTGAAACAGTATTTGCTGTGTAAGCAAGAAGACAGCAAGGAGCCTGGGTGCGGCTTAACTCAATTGTTCTGGACTAAAACTGATTGCTGTTGTGAAACTAAAACGGAAACTCCTCTGCTTGTGTTTTGCATTTGGAACAGATTTCTTTTCAGGTGAGGAGGGTGCGTAGAACGTCTTAGCATCAGAGCGTGTTAATAATAATATACGAAATACTTATGCTCTGATGGTCAGTTTGAAAAATCCTTTCTTAGTGAGCACCTAGGAGCCAAGAGGAGCATACGTGCCAAATTTCAAGTTTATAGGCTTTACGGTTCTGGAGATTTTGTGATGAGGCGTGAGCGGTATTTCGCTTTTATATAGAAGATATGTCAATGCAATGAATGTATCTAACACCCCTTTTTCCTCAGTGAACGTATAAAGGCTTCGGGAGGCATCCAAATAATAAATAGGAGGGAGGCATCCATTAAAATAATAAATGATTTACAGATATTGGGCAAAGAATGTTTCTGAGAATATATACTCTGCATGGAGATGACCCACCTGCAAATAACCACAAGATCATATTCTGCCAATCTTTGACCACAGATCTGACCTCTTCCAGCAACATACCATACTAATAATGGCAAAGCTGATGTTAGGCATATCCTGACCTCAATTTGTTTGTTTATCAACCGCCTTTAAAAAGGCACAATGAAGAATATACTTCTGGCATCAACTTATAAAACTCAAGATTGTTGATATAGTTCGAAGGAGGAATTGTTGAGTCTGTCATAGAATCAAAATCACACCAAGTATTAGTACCACTTTATAAGGCTTTAGTAAGACCACAACTGGAATACCGCATCCAGTTTTGGTCATCACATTACAACAAAAGATGTTGAGACTTTGGAAAAAGTGCAAAGAAGAGCAACTAGGATGATTAAAGGCCTGGAGACTAAAACTTAGGAAGAACAGTTGCAGGATTTAGGTTTGGCCAGTCTGGAGAAAAGAAGGACTAGGGTGGAACATGATAGCAGCGTTCCAGTATTTGAAAAGCTGCCACAAAGAGGAGGGGGTCAGTTTATTCTCCAAAGCACCAGAGAGCAGGACAAAAAGCAATGGATGGAAACTAATCAAGGAGAGAAGCAACCTGGGATTGAGGAGAAACTTCCTAACAGCGAGGACAATTAACCAGTGGAAGAACTTGCCTTCAGAAATTGTAGGTATTTTATCACTGGAGGTTTTTAAGAGGAGATTGGACGGTCACTCGTCTGAAATGGTATAGGGTCTCCAGCTCAAGCAGGGGGCTGGACTAGAAGATCTCCAAGGTCCCATCCAGCTCTATTCTGATTTATTCCTCTTTAAATGTCTGGTTTTGTACCTGTCCCAAACAAGACAGGTACAGATTTCAAGAGAGAGAAAAAAAAAAAACTGCACCCAGCCAACCTACCTTTAATTGAGAATCTGTATATTGCATGAGGCAGAAAGAGAGCTCAACAAATATCTACAGACCCCTCACATCCTTGGACACAAATTGTTTCAACTCCACCCCTCAGGGCACCACAACCGAGCATTGCAAGCCAAAACAACTAAACACAGGGACAATTTTTCCCTTGTGCCATCACTCTGCTGAACACCTAATTCCCACAGCCCGGCCTAAGGATGTTTATCCATGTAGTAGGGCTGCAATTATTATTATCCTTCTCATCTTTCCTATTATTTTCTCCTATTGGTGTCTTATGATTATATTACTTTGTTGTTTACATGTATACAGAGAGTTTATGCACCAGAGACAAAATCCAATTGTGCAGTTGCTTTTGCAGATGTGAAATATGTATACTAGATTAGATACAACTGAGTTTTTTTTTAAGTTTTATTTTTATTTTTGTGATGCAACTGCCCAAGTTGTAATTTTTGAGTTGTGTGGAAATTATCATTGTCCTTCATCAACATTGTTAATGAATTCAGGATCTCAGGCCATGGTGAGAATTTTCTTCCAAAAGTGGATTCCATTCCCACATTTGTGATTACCCCGGGGTGTGGCATAAGGGCAATCCAGTCAGATAATCAGTAGGAGTCCCTTTATTAGCTTCAACTTTGCCCCCAATGTCCTGGTTACCTTCTGGCTGGAGAAAGACTCTCCCAGGAACAACCTTTGGCTGCAGAGAATCAAGTCCAAAATGTAGTCAACAAAAACTGTAACTATAAGTCTAATCAAGGCAAAGTGAGGTAATTGGTTTGCAAGGCAGGAGCAAGAATTCCAGACATGAAGGCATGGCAAAACTTCAACGTGGTTGGAAAGATGCCAGGAACACAGATAAGCAAAGCCAATATGAAGTAAATTCATATTTGTTCCCAGCACTGCCACACTCAGCTTGCATCTCTTTTAAACTCTCTTCCCAGGTATTCCTAATGAAGGGAATCAGGGCCCTTTCCCCCCCCTGTAAGGCATGCAACCCATGTTGCTCCCTTCTCCGTTCCTCCCTACGTGCCCTAGGATGAAGAGCGGGTAGGCCTGGGTCTTCCTCTGAACTCCCTCTCCCTTATTCTAACTCTCCTCTGCTCTGCCCAGTTGGACTTGCCCTTCTCCAGTTTCCTCCACAGCCAATGGAGCCATCCTCCCATTCCCTGTCAGCTGTTCATCTTCCTCCTTGGATTCAGACTCTGACAGGGGCATGACAGCATTCAGCTGCCATTTTGGCTCACAGATTACAGATTGCTCTGTTAGTCATTGGGCATCTGGATACATTTAGGAGATGGTCGAAATCTGATAATATGATAATTCTAATGTTCAATATTAATACTGTATATCTTAATTCAATATATCACATAGGTAGTCCTTGACTTACAGCTGTTCATTTAGGGACAATTTGAAATGACAACAGCAATAAGAAGTGACATGACTGTTTTTCAGACTGATGACCATTGCAGCATTCCCTATGGTCACATGATCAAAATCCATCCACTTGGCAACTGACTCATATTTATGACGGTTGTAGTGTCCTGGGATCCTGTGATGACCCAGGGTGGGATACAAAACAAACACAGTCACAAAAACCTGGTGAAGCCCCTTTTATTCCTTCTCTTTGCTTCCAAGCTCCAAATATTCTCAACAGAAGCCAAAACAGTTTCAAGAAGAAGGGGAAAAAGCAACACAAACCAGGCAAGATAAGGGCTGGAGGACGTCCACTGATGACACACACTGGGAAGGATGCCAAACTCAGAGAGGAACCATAAACTAGAGATATTTCTATGCTTTGTTTCCAGCACTCGCCCGTACACATGTCTGTCCTCTTATTCAGTTGTCACAGCTGCAGCCCATGAAGAGGATCAAGGCCCTCTCCTCCCGAGGAGACCATCTCTCTCCCTTATCCTCTCCTCCCTGCGTGCCCTGGGATGGAGAGGGGATGGGCCTGGGTCTTCCTCTGATTGCTCAGCTGGCCTCCGCCCTTCCCCAGCCTCCTCCACAGCCTCCGGAGCCGCACTTCCACGCCCTGTTGGTTGTTCCTCCTCTCCCTCAGATTCAGTCTCCACCAGGGGCATGACAGATTCCCTTTTGGGACCTTCTGACAAGCAAAGTCAATGGGGAAGCCAGATTTATTTAGCAACCATGGTACTAATTTAACAGCTGCAGTGATACATTTAACAACGGTGGCAAAAAAAGTTGTAAAATGGGACAAAGCGCATTTCATAAATGCCTCAACAAAAAGTTTGACCTCAATAGTGGTTCTAAGTCAAAGACTGCCTATATTTCATTCCTATCCTGTAATTACAAAGTATTTGGAATGTTAAGAAGAAGGTCGTGGTCAGTTTCTAAAATAGGTTTTGACTAATTGATTCCTTCCATCTTTTATGCGTTATGTCAATAAATAAAAGGGTTGGATATTCATGTCATAAATTTCTTTCTGGACCCTTAATTCTTTAATATAAAAAAAATAGTATCTTGTCCAGTTACTCCATAAATTAGGATAAATCAGTCTTGATGCCACTGGGCATTAATAATACTTCTAAGAATTTTAAGAGTATGTCCAGAACAGCTTGACTGCTACAAAGCTTAGTTTTGCATATCAAAGGCAATGTCTTTGGCTCCAAGGAAAAACTTGCTTTCCTAAATTTCAAAAAGAAGCATACTAAAATCACCTTTGTGCAAATTAACATTTAATCAATTTATTAGCCACCTCTAAGAGAACAGCAGGAAACCAGAGCTGTAAATGTTCCGTTTGAATAATAAAGGTACGCAAGACCGGTATTCCGACAAACAGCTCTTTATTTAAACAATTTAGTGACTTGTAGCGGAACATTTGCCGAAGCCGCGGCAGCCCTTTTTATAGCGGCTGCTCGCGGCTTGTGGCCAATGACAGTTCTTTGAGAATTCCTGCCATCAGGCGGGCCAATCGCAATGGTGCTTTATTGACCAATCCTAGTGCGGCCTGCTCGGGCAATCAGATTTAGTTATTTGGACTCTTCTAATTTCTATACACAACAGTAAACTAGCTGGGGAAGTTGAAAATACCTCTGAGGGGTCCTTAGTGCTTGCTTGTTTTCTTCCAGACGTTTCATTACCCAGCTAGGTAACATCATCATGGCTGGTAAGGAACAATGTTTGCTATCAGTTTACAGTCTGGCAATTTGCCTTGTGTGTGGGTGGGGGAGATCTTAAGGATTCTTTGGTTGGGCTGTTTACTTTGGCAGTTTCTTGACTGGGGTATTGCTTACTAGATTATTGGTCTGAAGTTGACTTTGGAGTTAATCTATGCTGATCTAGTGCTTATTCCTGCTGGAGTTTTTTTTTCCCTTTGGGGCTGGTTGATTGTCTTTTTTTGCATAATCTATAGATGTTGTTAATGTCTATGTGTCAAGTAACCAACACCCCAATCAAGAAAATGCCAAAGAGCCATCAGTAAACAGCCAAACCAAAGAATTTCTAAGTCCACTCCCACCCACAGAGACCAGAACACCAGAATATAAACTGACAGAAAACTGCACTCCTTACTGGCACTGATGATGTTACCTAGTTGGGTCACGAAACGTCTGCAAGAAAACAAGGCAGCTCAGAGAGCACCAAGGACAGTTCATTTCAATCTTCAGCTTTATTCTCCTTTAGTGTTGTGGTTCGCCGGCAGCAAGTGCAGACGGCTGAGATCTCCAACAGCGTGGACTCAGATGAGGGGCCTGTGTGTGATGCAGGACTATTGGAGAGTGGGGTGCTGCCTTCGGAGGTTGTGGAGTCTGGCAGCAGTGACAAAGAGGACCCCGCTGGAGCCTGTGCTCAGGGTGTGTGCACGAGGGCTGCTCGAAGGAAAGAGCAGCTGAAGCACATGGGCGACTTGGCAGTGAAGCTGGAAGGTGATGGCCCCTCCCATAAGGGATAAAAACTGGCCCTTTGGGGATGTGTTCTTTGCAGGAAGCAAAGAAGTTCTTTAGACTCAGAGTCCTCACTGAAGGCTTGCTTACTCCGGTTTGTCTTTTGAAACTTTTGGCTTTGGATATTTATCTGCAATTAGTCTTTTGTTCCTGGCATCCTTTTGCAACCTTTAAAGGGCTTGCTCTTATCTGGGACAATTAGTTTTGAATGATGCTTGGCTGTGAATGCACAGAATTCACAGCGCCGCGTTAAAAAGGTTTGCTTTTATACATACTTTGCGTTTGTTTGATTTGAACAAGGCTTGGGTCAGAACATTTAGACTTAGAATAGTTTTACTGTCACTTTGAATGTACACTAATTGGCATACATTAAAATGAAATTTTGTTGCATACAGTTGTGTACAGTTCTCAGAGGGTCACCATCTCCAAAACACACTACATAAACACAACAAATAAATAAAAACAAAATTATGCATATACTCACATATATTATATGACACAAGAGAAACAACATAGTCTAGGTTGGATGCATATGTACATGTAGAGAAAAATGAATCTTGTGAGTTTACCAGACGGATGGCAAAGGGAACCAATTATTTATTGGAAATCTCTCTAAAACAGTTTCTCAAACACGTTTGGCTGGGGAAAGTCATCCATCTTGAAGCAGCCAAGTTTGAAAAAATCACTGCTCCAGAAGATACATAAAGGCAAATATATTGTGTAGTCAAGTGCCACGAAGTCACCCGGATTGAGCTCAGTGCTTAAAGCACAACTGGCTGGGCTGGATTCTACTGCTAAGCTTGTCTCCCAAAGGAGCATCCCGGAGACTCACACTCAGAGCCCAGTGTGGCAGCTTTTTCCCTGGTTGCAAGAAAGGGCTGCTGTCCTTCCTCCCTTGCTCTCCGGTCATTGCCTCCCTGCACTCCCAACCCAACTGACCCCCAAAGAGGCATTTATTTATTTCATTTTCATGTATTTTATTTTATTTTTTCATTTTATTTCATTTTCATGTATTTTATTTTATTTTTTCATTTCATTTCATTTTAATGAATTTCCATGTATTTTATTTTATTTTAATTTATTTTTTCATTTTATTTTAATGTGTTTTGTTTTATTTTATTTTATTTTAATTCCCCAAAAGTCAACTGGACAATTCTCTTTTTCCTGGAAGACGTTCCGCTTCTCATCCAAGAAGCTTCTTCCGTTCTTGCATGAGAAGCGAACTGGAAGAAGCTTCTCGGGCGACAAGCGAAACGCCTTCCAAGAGAAAGCAAGAAAGTCCAGTTGAGTTTTGGAAAGGAAAAAAAAACAAAAAAAAGCGCCCCTCTGGGACAGCCAGGATGACTGAGAACTCTATATAGAGACATTCGAGCCCAACGGACGCGACAGCCAGCGCATGCGTGCAGGAGCTCTCGCGCGCGCCCGCAGGCCGGGAAGAGAGGCGGGCCGTTGACTTTTCGCAGCTCCTCCAGCCAGTAGCTCCCGAGGCCCCCCGACGGCCGGATGTTGTGATTGTGACCGTTCATGTCCCGCCCCTTCCGGGGGAGCTCGACGGGCGCTTCCTTCCCGGCGGTTCTGAGGAGAAACATTTCAAGCGAGTCATTTTTTGGGGGGCGGACCCGGGCGGCAGCGGCGGCGGGATCCGGTTGGGCTGACTGTCTCCCCTCGCTTCGCTTCCCTTCCCAGGCTCTTGAGTCTCTCCCTCCTCGGGAGAGTCACCGTGGCCCGGCCTCGGTCATGGCGGACTTCGACGAGATTTACGAGGAAGAGGAAGACGAAGAGCGGGCCTTGGAGGAGCAGCTGCTGAAGCACTCGCCTGACCCGGTGGTGGTGCGGGGCTCGGGCCATGTGACCGTGTAAGCAAGGGCCGCGGAGAAGAGGGCGAAGAGGGGCGGCGGGCATTAGAAGGCCGGCCGGGCAGACTTTTCCGGGGCTGCTGCTCCTCCCTCGTCCCCACTCGACCTTTAAGGCGGCTTCCTTTTAATCCGGTTTGAGAGGAAACCGGCCTCTCCTTTCCATAACAAGCCTATCCGCAGCCAAAGACCGCCGCTAAAAATCGCTCTTTTTCCATTACAAAAAGCCCGGAGAAAAACTGCAGTTCGGAGTTCCCCTAAAAAGTTTTACTAAGCGGTGTTTTTTTTCTTTTTCCCTCCCTTCCGCCGCTTTTTAACGAAAAAACCGCGGAGCCATTCTTGGGCTGTTTTATCACTCATACAGGTAGTCCTCGACTTACGACCGGGTGGGGGTGGGGGTGGGGCAGAGAGAAGCCCTGAGTGTATTTAGGTTGCTAAGGGAGACCTTTGGTGAAGAGAGGTTTGTTTGCCCTATTTTACGACTTTTCTTTATATGTTAGGGTCCAGGAACATACATGTTGTATGTATGTAGTGCGTCTCCGGGTGTGTTGTACAGGCGTGCACTTTTGACGGCAGGGGACAGAATATTCCTTTTCAGTGGCTGCCAGAAGGATTAAAAAAAAAATGACAAGAAAGGGGGTCTTATCTTTGTTAAATGGATCACTGTAGTTGTGAAAGTTAGTTGATTTTTGTCCTGGAGTTATAAGTTTAAAAAAAACACTATAACAGAAAGACAAAATATCTTATATTGCATATACTAACAGCAGCAAGAATTTCATATGCTCAGTACTGGAAGGAAAATTCCATACCACCTGAAGGTTTAATAATCATAAAAAAATGTTAAGGTGTGTGGAAATGGATAAATTAACTATGGCATTAAAAGGGAAACAAGACACAGAATACAATGCAGTATGAGAAACATGGTTTATTTGGATTGATAATAGATATAAGAATAGGAAATGTGAATAATGTATATGATAAGAGGGTATGAAAGCATCATGTATTGTAAGTTTTGATAGGACACATAAATGTATAATGTCACAGCGCTGTTTAATAACTATTGGTGTTATGTATAAATGGAAAAAAACTGAATAAAGCATTATTTTAAAAAATATAAATCACGTGACCCTAGGAATGCTGCAGCAGTCGTAAAGTGTGAAAAATGGTCGTAAAGTCCCTTTTTTCCAGGACCGTTGCAAACTTTGAAGCAGATTGTTGTAAGTTGAGGACTGCCTGTACGTTAGAGGGGGTTAAAGTGGAGACCTTACAGAATAGAATACAGAACAACAAACAATTGGAAGGGACCTGGGAGGTCTTCTAGTCCAACCCACCTGCTCAAGCCAGAGACCCTATAACTTGTGGTTTGGTCTTCAGACTCCGAATAAAAACCTACTCAAAGCCTTGGTGGAATGAGAGATACCTTTTATCATCTTCTCCCTAGTTGTTAGCGCTAGGTCAGTACTAGGTAGTCCTTGACTTATGACCTCAGGGGAGCCCAAAGTTTCTGTTGCTAAGTGAGAAATCGGTTAAAGGAAGTTTGCCCCATTTTACAACTTTCCTTTATACATTAGAGCAGTGATGGCTAACCTTTTCATCCTTGCATGCCTGACCCATAATGCACTGCACGTGTCCCCCCTACACATGTGTGCCTGACCTGTGCTGCGCACCTCTGAGCATACTTGCACAATTTCCTGTGCTGCGTGCCTCTGCACATGCGTATGCAACCCCCCTGCAAGCACTACGTGCCTCTGCACATCTGCATGCCCCTCGTGTGCGCGCCCTGCCCCGCACGCATGCGTGGCAGATACACCAACAATCAGCTAAACATAGTTTCCCCCCACACTTAATTCCCACAGCACTGTCTCATTTCTCATCTTTCCCGCCATCTTCTATTGATTTCTTATGATTTATCAGTTATTTGTAACTTATGATTAATTATTGTAACTATGATTTATGACCTATGACCTATTAGTATTTATATGTACACTATAGCTTATGCACCAGAGACAAATTCCTTGTGTCTGATTGCACTTGGCCAATAAAGAATTTTATTCTATTGATGGGAAGTCTGAGGCATATTTGATTTTTTTTTTTTATAATACTGTAAAAGAAGAGGAATGGAGATGGAAAAAATGTGGTGCAAGATTGCATTGTAGACCCAAGTTTGAAGGAAGGCAGGTCTTCAAAGTATAGTTCAATAATCTTGTCTTGCCCAAACTTTAATGGGGGAAATCAGAGAAAAGTATTATTGGGAATAAAAAACTTCAACTTCTTATATTAAGTTTTGAATTTTTTTCCCTCAAACTTCATGTTTGTTCTTTTTTCTCCATCTCTTTTGAATTACTGAAATCTAACATAAAATACTGCAATTAGAAATTGCTGAATCTTTATCTGTTCCTCTCCTACGCTTTTCCTCTCCTGGTTTTAGAGCAGGTAAATCAGATTAAAACAAAATACCGTATATTGTATTTGCTCTGTATTCAATTTACAATTTATTCAAGTGCATTTGATGCACAAATGCCAGAGAATTGTTAGTTTGCATTGGACTTACATTTTTCATGTTTCTTGTCGGAGACTCCGTTTTGGAGTATAGGTAGTCCTCGACTTAAAACTAGTCACTTAACAACCATTCAAAGTTACAACAGACATCCCACCTCCCCCAAAAGATACAACCTGGATTCGAAGTTCCAGTGCTCTCCCCACAGTAATGTGACCACATTTAGAGAACTCGGCAACCAATCCACATTTATGACCATGTTCCCTGCGGTCATGTGATTATAGACAACGGGTTTGCAAAAATAATGTAGAATCATGTCAGTCACATAGGTGTCTTGACTGGCTTCATTACCATCATGTCAAATACCTGTACTTTTCAGTAGTATATTAAATATTGTATAACAACCTGAAGGCAAAAGATCCTTTGCTACGTGCTATCTTGAAATCCTGGGGAGAAAAGTGCTTGGTTTAAGAAATTGCAGAAAAGTGCTATGTTGGCATAGACTACAATTTTGCTATTGCATTCAAAAACATTATTTCATATAGCTAGTGAAGACTTACATGGTAGGTTACAGGATCTAACTTAATCTGGTCTGCTACTGAAAAAGCTCAGTATAGGGTCAGACTGGGCTAGTATTTGAGTAGAGACCATTACAAATCCGAGAATTGTAGATTAAAAAGTTTTTAAAAATGTGAAAGAAGGCAATACAGTAGTCTTCTGTATTGCTGTATCTGTCCCATGTTGAATTTGTCTTGAAGGAAACTTTACTTAAACAGGATTTGAGTCATTTTGTTTAAAATTCAGAGTATATTCTACATATACCCATATACACTTGCATTCAAATTGTACACTGTGTGCAAAACCTTGCCTGATTGTTTAGTTCAGGCCGAGGAAATATTAGATTGTACACTACTATGATTGTTCATTGCCTGGACTTATTTGTAAAAATAATAAAAGCAGGATATAAAGAAAAGAAAACAAACAAACAAGAAACTACATTGTCTGGGTAAGTAAGGAAATTCAGCTAATTATAACTAAGGCAGCATATAAAGCATTCAAACAATATAATGATAACATGTCAGGTGAATGCTTGGAATATATAGGAACAGCAATACCAAAGCTAAATGTAAAAACATAATGCTTCTGTTAATCACAGCCCTGACCTAACAAGTTGGACCTTTTTTCTAAGGCATGAAGAATTCCCTTTAATATATAGTTTGTAAATAGGACATGTTTGGTTAGTTCATGATTACCCTTATTATATGGAATATAATGTATAAGTTGCTCTGTTTTTTTCTTTTAACGGGTTCATTTTTTGTAGCTTTATTAATATTGTTTCTCATGATCCTTAGCTGAAGCATTTTCAGGATATTAGCGTAAGAAATAGTGCAAAATTATAGATTTAATGTGGATTGTTTGAAATTATTCTGGAAAATGACATTTAAATTATTGGTTTAAATCATATTTCCAATACTTGACAGCTATTACAAATAAAGTACAATATTTTGCAACTAAACATGCTCTTCATAATATCTAGGAGCATAGTAAAATATTGTAAGCAGCTCATTTATCTGTTGCATTGTGTAAAATATTTGTGGAAGTGAGTTTGAGGGATTACCTTAACATGATTTTCTGTTTTGCTGGTGATATATTCAGTGACTAGTAATGTATATCCTTATCTAGATTATTTATTAAAAGTAAATACATGATTCATATACAATATGATATTTTATCTGAGACTTCAGTTCTGAAAACAATAACAAAAAAGTAATACATTCCAAAATTAAGTTAATCTGCTGCTAACTTCAAACTGGACATTAACTGGGCTGACAAGGTAGTGGGCAAAGAGAATGTGAACTATATAATTTCAGTTTTTCAAAATGTACAAGGACACTAATAGTGAAAATGGGGAAATCATTTTTTTTTAAATAATGAATCAAGAATTACCCAGGAATAATAATATGTTTGCTGGAATGCTCACTGAAATTAAAAAAAAATATTGAAGTTTAAAGTTAAAAGTAAATTACTTAGATGCAACTGGCCAGGAAGCCTTGCCTGCATTCCAGCAACTTTTTTTCTGTTGATTTCAAAGACAAGAAATGAGAGCAGATAGGAAGACAAATTTTCCAAGTGAATAGATATTTTTTTATTACAGCCACTGACCAGAATTACAAATAGAAACACATTTAAAGTTAAGTCTTCCAAGTGTCATGTTGGTCATAGGAATTTTTGTTGCAGTGTTTTTGCAAGCCAAAAAAGTGTTCATGATAGAAGTCTGACCTTGAGATAATTGAGGTACATGTCACTTAGCTGTGTCATCCTTATGAAGAATACATTTGACCTACTTTCCTAAGGTTAATACCTGAAATTTAGTTACAAGAAATTAACTGATTACAAGTGTGTTTTCAAAGGGAATGCTACCCCAATTTAAAAAGTCTGAAATACTGTTCCCTGATTCAGTTTCTACAAAAAGTTTGGTTTATTAGTCACAGCATCTTTTCTCGATCTCAGAAGTTATTCAGATCCTGGATACATTTGGGATCTTGTGAAAAATGGGAAGAATAGACTACTAGTTCTTGATGATATTCTTTAGCAATAATTGTCTGGTTCAGGCAAATTGTTCAACCAAATATTTATAAATTAGAACTTATTAATGCATTTATTCAACTTATAAGTTGCTCATCTCACTCGATGACTTATAATCATTATTATCGGTTTGAAGCCCTGTTCTTTCACTTTTGAAGGGGATAGTTTTTATCATTTTGGAGGTACTATTTGTTGAGCTGAATCTTTTGAGCTGAATAAAATCCTTGATTGTAAGTATTTTGTAATCCAGTAATTGTCCAATTTTCTAGGGGTGGAAATGCTTAAATATCCTAAATATCTATTAGTAGAATACTAACTCTTTTAATCTTCCCTGATAATTCTTTGCAAAGTCTATTGCAAAACAAGATATTTCTTAAAGTTGTATTTACTACATTTGACCTAATAATCTCTTTCTTTTATTACCTTATTGCTGCTTTATTGTCTTGGAGCACAACTGTTTCGTTTGTATATATACCACAGAGATTTTCTTACACTGTTCTATATCATGGTTATCTTCTGGATGTTTGGAATTATAAAGCTTGCCACAAAAAGGAAATATAAAGAGAAGTGAATATAAACAATATAAAGGTTTTGTATTGTATCCATATTATACATTTGTTCTGTTCAACACTAATTGTGTATATATTTCCTTATTTTTTCTCTGACAGATATGTGTCTTGATTCTTTGAAGTTGACATAGGGGTAAAATAGTGAAGTTCTGAAAAATAGTTTTTAAATAGAAGGCCTACTTCTATTTTCTTAAGAATAGATAACACTGTTTTTCATGTAAGAGTTTCTATTATTAATGCTCTATAATGAATCATGATAATTGGTTTTAATGGATAAGGGAATTATAAGATTATCAGAACCAGGTGATCCCTAGAGTTGAGTTTCAGTGTTGGCTGAGAATAGGGATAAACTGTAAGCAGTATATTTTTTCTGTAAGTTGCTGTTGATATAAAATATAACGTTTGTCTTCAGGGTGATTTGTCCTTAGAATAGCTTTTAAAAGTCATTTATAATTTAAACAGTTCCTTGTAAACTGTTGGGATATCCTTTGGGGCTTGTTTATTTCTTTAATAACTTTCAATTGAAAAAGTTTCTCCAGAATCACCTATAAAGATGACATCTTTTTCCTCAACTTTACAACCAAGACGATTGGTGCAAATTTTAAAAGGCACCGAGAAGGAGGAGAAGGCGGCAATGTTTTTAGTTACCAAGTTCTTGTAGCCATCAGTTGAAACGGCCTGGCTCTGGCCATCAAAGTGCAGTCAGGTCTCCTGCTTTCCTATCCTTCCTTCATAAAGCTTTATGACGTGGCGGCTGCCAGGAGGCTGTTGTTGGAGAGAAGCTGGCTGCTCCGTAAGACTGGTAGACGGTGGCACAGTTTCCCTTATTGCAGTCTCGTGGATTAGCAGCTGCAAGGTTTTTATCACGGAGTCTGCTTGACCTCTTCGATTGCTTAGCATTCTGCACCATAGTGCTGCTGTCATTTTCTAAGAGCAAGGACTTACTCAAATTCACAGTGTCTCCTGTTAGGCTTAGTCCTTGTATCCTCTACTTGCAATATAAATTGTTACTGAACCATTTTAGCAGATTCTGGAAAGGTAACCATAAAGTCTTATTTGAAGTAAATATACATACATGTATCTTGCAACATATAAAAAGATTGCAAATTGCCATAACTTTGGAGGACTGCAGTCCACCTCATGAAAATGGAGGCTTTGTTTTCACTTGGCAAAAGTTTACACACACATACACACACACACAGCTATGGAATGTTTCATATTTTGTGCCTGTGACCCATGCTGTTTAGTCTACAAGCCAGTTTTGCAAAGCTCAGATGCGTGTGAAATAAGTGCAGCCAGCAAGTACAAAAGTAGAATTTGCCCATATTACATTTTTCCAGCTGTCTGATGTTACTTTAACATCTATGGCAAGAGAAGGGCTTTTCCCTCTCAGTAGAGATGCTTTTGCACAATATGAGTTTGTTAACAGATAATGCTGAACATTTTGAAGAAATGTAGAAGTGTAAGAAGTATAACTATATATGTTATGTGTATAGCACTGTATGCAAGTTAAAATTATATGGTAACTATCAGAATTACTTCTGATAATTTACTTCAAAATAAAAATTTTAAATTTATGCTTATTATTTTTTAATTAATAAAAGAAAAAAAACATAATGGACAGACAAATTGTCAAAGAATAGAGGAAAAAATGCATAAAAAGTGGTTTGAACAAAAAATAAAAGAAATACAGCAAAAGAAAAAACACTATATGTCACAACAGTAAACAGTTATAATTCTATATCTAATGCAAATAATATTCAGGTACATACATATTTCAAATACATTTATACAATGATCATTTTAACTGTGTTCGGGACAGATTTGGTACAAATGTTTCATTATACTTGTCTCTACAAATTCTGTGGGCAATCTGCTTCTAAGTGGCAAATGCAAGTAGGTCTTCAATCCATTGAATGAATGATTAACTTTCCATTGCTGCACCGTTAGTCTTTTAGCTACAGTAAGGACATGGAAAATCTATTTATGGTGTCCATTAAATACTGTCAAATTACATTTATTTGGTATATGGTTCAAATGAATACTATATGATCTTCTGAAAAATTTAACTTGTCATGTAATGATATTTATATGATCTATACTACTTTCTCCCCAAACTTGATAAGTATAAAACATTGTAGAAGTATGTGATTTTAAAAAAGCATTATCTTTATTACATCTCCAATAAAGTGTTGTTTTTCACAGTCTTTTTCTATACAAATGTAAATGGAATTCTAAATATTATTTTTATTGTCATAATTTGACGCTCCTGGCTTCAGAAGTTAAGACACTCTGCCATTTTCTGGGGACAATATCTAATACTTTATTCCACTCATCATTTAACTTGTATAAATCAAATTTATTTTTCATAACAAATATCATAACATAAGAACTAACAGTAAGTTTTCTAGTTTTAAAGGATTTAATAAATTCTAGTATCTCCAGTATTTTCAGACTCTAAAAATACTGCTAATCCAAGCGATGTTGTAAAGAAATATAATTTGAAATTTATTTCATTTCATTTCTATAGCCACTCAAATTAACCAAGTGACACTGGTTAAAATTATAAAATTTGTAATTCAAAAATTGCAAAACAGTTTAAAAAGCATTCAAACAATAAAAACAAGCACAAAATAAATATTGCTATTAAGTGCTATTTATGTTAAAACTTCATCATTTGGTCCACGGTCGAATATCCCTGCTTTCACATCATTCCCCCTGCCCCAATTGCTAAAGTTAGGTTTCCCAGTAAATTTGGCATGGGAAGAAGGGTCTAATCTACCACCTCATCATCTATTAGTGTGCCTCAGTGACCAGTCCTATGCCTTATACTTTTTAATAGGTTAATGAATGACATAAGTATTAGAAGTACTTATTAGAAGTACAGTAAACATGCAGGCGAATGTAATGCTTATCACATTTGCAGATAATAAAAAAGGCTGAAAAAATTGGGTGGGATAGCTAATCATCCAATAACAGAAATGACATTTAGTAATATCTTGCTAGATGGATGAAGCGAGATCGGTGTAGCAGAATGAAGGATAATTGGTAACTGGGGAGAAAAAACACCTTGAAATAATGGCTGAATGAAAACTGATGAGCCAGCAAGCTATGTGATAAGTCTACCAAAAAAAAAAAGTCACCATTCCATTTGTTCTGCTTTGATTAAATAAAACTCAAATACCTGTTCAGTTTGGGTTATCACAACCTTTTGTCTTTACCCCTTTGGAGATTCCCTCCATAGCAGGCTGAAAACCTTATCAAAAAGGAGCTTCAAAATTCAGATGTTTGGTTGAAAATTAAGAAATTAAGTTACTGTTTAGGAACAGTAAAGCTAGGTGTGGTGTATATTTTGCTTTATTTTTTGGACAGTGATCTAGGATCTTATATGACTGTCTGTGTGTGTTTGTGTGTGTGTGTATGTATGTTTGTATGTGTACAGCTAGAGTGGAATCCTGGATAGTTTTCTGAAATTTTCTTCCTCCTAGGAGTCATTCTTAAAGGAAAAAAAAAGAATGGGGGCGGGAGAAATCCCTTTTTAGACTAGTTTCATAGATTAGAAAGTTGTTGAACTGTTGATATGTTAGGCCAAGTTGCAGTTGAATAAATCATGGCAGACCTTTAACGAAGATGTGAATGGGATAAATATGATTAAGATGATGTACAATTGTATAGATGCTTACTGAGAAGTAAGTCATACTGAGTTCATTAAAGCATATGCAGCCTTCTTTTAGATGCAATTGCTTTTTAGAATTTTTTTTTGCCATAAAACATGACACGTAAGCAGAACAATAACACTGCACACTTGTAACATGGCGTTAACAGTGCTTGTGATCTAGGAACTAAGGCTGTACTGTTATTCAGCACAAACCAAAAACAACATGGCACAATTTAGAGTGATCGTTAGCTCAGTGGACGGTAATAGAGTTCTCAATCTTTCCCTTTGATAATAAGTTACTTGAAAGCTTAATGTACAATATAGAAATGCAACATGATGTGCCCCTAATAAGTGAGAAAAAAGAAACTTTAAACATGATCATCTAATGCTTGTAAGCTTTGGCGTATAGGAATATTGGATTCAGTGATTTACTAATCTGCTCAAATTGAGTGAACTTTATAATAATGTTAACATTGTTCATAGCATCCAGTGTCGTATGAATGTGGAGACAAGAATCAATCTTGACTATCACTTCACTGTGTCCCATCACCTGTCCTTAGAATTTGTAATAGCTAATATATTTCATAGGCTTAGGGATATTGCTTTGTTTTGTGAAAAAAACTGTTTGCTTGTTTGTTTGTTTGCCACCCATCCCATCGTCCAAAGTGAATCTGGGTGGCTTACAATACAATAAAAGCCTAAATATGAGAACATTCATGAACATTAAAATGAACAGGAATTACATAAAACCAGGATCTATGTATATAAGCATATATTTTATAGAATGATTGAAATAAGATTTCTTGCGGTAAATTACAATATACATTTTCTGAATGAGTGAAATATTGGTGTGCAAATAATGTAGCCTTTCCAGCCAATTTGGTCTAGTGGTTAAGGCACCGGGCTAGAAACTGGGAGGCTAAGTTCAAGTCCCCTAGGTATGAAAGCCAGATGGGTGACTTTGGCTCAGTCTCTCTCAGATCAATCCACCTTACAAGAGTTGTTGGGAGGAAAATAAGATGGAACATTAAGTATATTTGCCTTGAGTTATTTATAAAAATAATAAAGTTGGGATAAAAGCAGATAAATTAAAATCTCTAGTATACAGCTCCTAAATGTTTTGTGAAAGTAAAGTAACTTGAAATTAATGATTGGGAATTCATGCGAACAATTTCATTTTACTTGAGGATAATTCTCTTCAGTCAAACTCTATTGTTGGCTGCAGTGGGAAAAAGTAGGTGGGGTTAGAACAATTTGTGAGGGGACAATGGATGGAGTGGCAGTAATAAGATCCTGAGAAGTTCATTTCTCTCATTCACATGCCTCATTCATTCTCCCTCTCAAACACAAATTATTTCTGAAGTAGATCTTGGTCAAATGTTTCAAAGAATGCAGTTCATTTGACTTTTCTCTCCCCCCCCCCCCCCGTTTCCTTGAATTCATTCAATCCGAATTAATCTTTTAAAAAAGCAAGAGAAATGGGAGATAGACAGGTGTTTGCAAGAGCCTGGAAAACTAGCAGCAAAGCATAATTATAATTTCTTTCTGAAGGATGCCACAGGGCTCTGCCATTCAGCTTGGCTTTCTGAACTCGTGTGCTCTTGGCTGCTCTTCTTTCATACCCGAAGTGACAGTGAAAGCAAGTGATCTATAGGGATGATTTTATGAAGGAGTGACCACAATAGCTAGAACATCTTTCTGAAGGTCATGGTTGTGTCTGCTAAGTTATGCGTACTTCTGGGTACTTATTCTGAAACCTGACTGTTCATATCTTTTTCCATCTTCAGCTCTTTGTACTGTGTACAAAGTCCTATAAGGTCTTCAACAAAACTTCTTGTCAGAGAAATCAGTGCAGTTCTTTAATAATAATCTGCATATTGCTTTGCATCTCTCTTCAGTTTCTGATTTACCCCAGACAGTTTTTTATTTCTAGATTGAATATCTGCTGATACTGGAGTTGTAAGTATGTTAACTGCTTCTTCTCCTAAAGCTTAAAAACTTCTGTAGATGTTTCTTATAAAGTTTTCCTCTTTGATAGATAGTTCAGTTTATTTTCAAGAAAAGTTGATTATTAAATACATATGCATTCAATAAAAGATTGCATCATTTTACAATTCTATTTATAAACGGATACAGTACAATCTTTCCTTTTCCTTTTCTTTTAGCCTCATACCCAATTCAGTGTTACTTTTCATTATTTCTTGGAAATAATCTTGCTTGGAAGTTCTCTTTTCGGATTAAAAATAGATCTTATTTTCTTTTTCTTATTATTTGCTAATATTCTGGATTGAAATATTTTTTAATTGTCTTTTCCTATTTGATTATGGAACTCTGGGTTGAGTCATCATACATGCTTTTTATTGCCCAAGGCTACTGTCCTCTGTCATTCTCTGGGTAGGATGACATCTTGCTTTGAAAGCATTTGAATCTTTTCTTCTTTGCAATGCTAGCAATGATCTCATCTCCTACTTTTGAGTTTTCCCACCCCAAACCTATCTATTCTATATTCCTTCAGGTTCTCTTTCATATAAGTTTAATGCAGGAAATAAGGTAGTAAGATCTTTTTTGCCAACGCTGTGAGTTAACATACATACAGGTCTTACACATTACTAGATGGATAACACTGAAATCAAATAAATTCAATAATAGGGACTAGAATTTCTAAATACAACATTCAATCTAATCATGTTGGTTATATCTCTGTGAAGATTAGGAAATGTATCATAAATTACTCATGTCAAATATGTAGGTTGAATTTTGTTCAACAGGTGTTGAATAGATCTTGGTGGGAGATGGGCGGTTAAGAAATAGAATATGTACATACATATATACAGCATTGCATTTAAAGTTTATTTTAAGACCAATTAGCCTTTTAAACACATACATATTTTTAAAATGAAAAATAGGGTTTATCAACTGATTGATATGTATTAGGTAGGTACTGTAGAAGCTTTTAATACTTCATTAGTGACACATGAATTGCAACATATATTCAAAACTTGGAAGGTATCCGGGCCTCAGTTCTTGCAGCATGAAATTGCTTATCATACTTAAAAAGAGTTAGTTAGACATGGAGTGTGAGGATGAAAACAAAAATGATAATAAAGATAATGACACAGAAATGCAGCCCCAGTTCCTGAGGCCTTGCACTCATGCTCATATTTTCAGGTTTTGTAAAGTACTTATCATCGTTCTATGTTCTTATTCTCAGCATGGGGCTCATTAGTGGCTAATTATCAGGCCATCATGGTTCATTATGAATCTTTTATTATAGTATAATCTCTTCTCCACAGTTAATTGTGTTCATGGGAGCAAAAGGTCAGCCTTTTTTGCCTACTAGAAAAAGGGAGGTCAAGATGAGAGAATAACACATGCCCCGAAAGCTTAAGATACTCGGAATGAAATCTCTTGACCTTGCTGAGTCACTTTTGGTTAAGGATGACATGATTACTTCCAGAACCTCTCCTGGAGTTCCTGGGTGTTTTTTTCCCTTCTTCCTCCTCTTCCTCTTCCTCCCCCTCCCCTTCTTCCCCCTTATTTCCTCCTCCTCCTCCTCCTCCTCCTCCTCCTCCTCCTCCTCCTCCTCCTTCTTCTTCTTCCCCCTTCTTTCTCCTCCTCCTCCTCCTTGGATACTTTCTTCATAAGTCTGCTTAACAGCCTGAATGGATGGATATTATTTAAAATTGTATTGACTTTATGGAGCTTTGAAAGGAATGTAAATTGTATAGTTTCAATTGTAACATTTTTCATCTTAACATTTTAAAGACAATTCTTCGTCTTATGTCCATCTCATAAAAAGTTACAAAGGTGAAGGACAGCTGTGGGAATGGGTGGGCAATGAAAACAGTGTTCCCACACAAAAGTACTTTTGTAATTTTGAATGGTCACTAGATGAATGATTGTAAGTTGAGAACTCCCTGTATATTAGGACTAAACCATCTGAGCATACTATTGTTTGGGAATAAAATATCCAGGAGAACTTTAGATTACAGGTAGTCCTCAAGTTACGATCACAATGGAGGCCAGAATTTATTTTGCTAAGTGAGAAATGTTTTAAGTTTGGTCCATTTTATGACTTTTCTTGCCCTGTTTGTTAAGTGAATCACTGCAGTTATTAAATTAATAACATGGTTATTACTTTGCTTGTCAGAAGGTCCAAAGGGGGATGATGTGACCCTGGGAAATGTCAACTGTCATAAATGTGAGTCAGTTGCTGAGTGTCTAAATCTGGATCACATTACCATGGGGATGATGCAATAGTTATAAGTGTGAAAAATGGTCATCCACCAACTTTTTCAGTGCTGTCGTAACTTTGGTCAATAAATGAACTGTTGTAAGTCGAGGACTACCTGTATATATAGGTACATATGAAAATATTTTTGGGTGAGCTAACCTTACAAATACAATAATTCCAGACTTTTGAAAGTTACAAAGGAGATAGAGCTGTATTCTGAGGAGACTTCAGGCTAATCAAAATTGGATAGAAAATTTATTGGGGGTTGCAAGTACTCCTGGTTTCCTTCTCAGTGGAGAAGCCTGTTTTGTCAGCACAAGTATGCTAGGCACATGTTGGGAAATTGTACTTAGCTAGCAGGTGTTGATCACATGCTTAATGAATCAAAATTTCTCATCCAATAATGCCTTTTATAGAATGGCTTAACTCACTTATTTCTGCTTTCTTCTTTGTGGTGTGTCGTCGTAGATTGCAGCACTACAAAAGTAAATAAATACAAAATACAAAAGTAAATAAATCAAAGGTACTCTATATATTTATAGAAGTGCTTGTGAAGTGTATATTGGTAGATGTATATTATTTTAGCATAGCATGAAACATCATTGAACAAATGCAACTATATTAAACCAGTTAAAGCCATTAATTTATGCCATCATTGATTCCTGGCTGTTAGGCAACCTTAATGACCAGATCTTTACAAAAGGATCTGCTTGAATAACTGCTTTTATTGCTTTCCTAGAGGCAGGTAATGATGGCACCATCCAGATTTTTGCTTCCATAGAATAAATGCTACCAGCAAAACATAGTCATCATATAACTGGCATCTTGCTGGTTGCTGCTTTGCTTGAGACTATTGCTCAAGGCTGAGCTCTTTCAGTCAGTAAGACTATATATCTGTTGAGTGGTGAAATAAAAGTATTTTTAATTTGAGCTTCATTGTCCCAAAGGTACTTTTTCAAGACTGTTTTTTCTTTGAAGACATTTTGCTTCTCATCCAAGAAGCTTCTTCAGCTCTGACAGGACAGCGGGGAATGGAAAGATTTATATTCCTTGCAGACAGCTGGTCATTTGCATCCTTTTAGAGGGTCTTTGAAGCGCTTGGAGGTTTATCTGTATCCTCAGGGTCACCTGAGTAGTTCTCCTGGTTACTGTAGTCTGCAATTTTTTTCTCTGGAAAGCCATTCCTAGAGACTTTTAGCTATAACAATTTGGGCTGAACACTGTTTGAATGATGTGGGAGTAGGAATCGTCAGGGCCAACTTACCATAGACAACTCGCCATGGCCAATTCACCGCAGGACAAGAGTTACACTAATATCAAAGAAATGGTGGAATAGAATCATTAAACCAAGGATGCAAAAGGAGCAACAAAATCAAGTCCGAATGATAAAAATTAAAGTAATGGTAAAGTAATTTAAAATGCTTGAATTGTTGAATTGTCCCAGAACGGGCCACAGCAAGTTCTCCTGTGACAAGTTGGTAATGATGAGTGGCCCTTCCTACAGGTCTGATTTTGTTTTGATCTCCCATCCACAGACTAACCAGACCCAAAACTGCTTAGTTGTCAAGCTTGTACAAGGTTGGCTAGGTATATCCACCTGTTGAGACAGGTGCAGCAAACCCAGGCAAACTTAGTAATTAGAAATGTAGCTGGCTGGATTAGATTTCAGACTGCTATATATGATTTAGTGAAATATGGAAAGTTATTTGTGAGTAAAGGGACATATAACAACATCCCTGCAACGATGAAGGTCTGATGAAAAATATTGTTTCTGATGTTATAAGTCATCAATAAATGGAAATCCTGAAGCTATAGAGAGGTTCTGACATGTTATTTAGTATATATATATTCCTTCACTTCATTTAGTGGGAAGTTGTTGTGAGAAAAGATTATGTGACTTTTGTTCATTAAATGGAATCCACCTATGAGCATGCATTATTCTGCTTTAAACTGGGATGTAATTTCTGATTGCTGAATTAGAATTTACTGCCAAATACAGATTATTTATGATAGTGACTGTGTTGAAGTCAATTCAGATGTAAACATGTGAACTGGGAACAGCTGATTGATGTGATCAAGAACAAAGTGGCAGCAACCAATGAGTTGCACATAAGAGAGGCTGAAGCACAGGCTAAGAGCAATTCAGCAAAGGATCATTGTTGTCAAGTTTGGCATTTCATCAAGAGTGTATATATGGGTAACATTATTGATCTTCAGCATCAGAAGGCTTGGGCAAGATGGGCTTCTCGCACACTGACGGCAGAAATAAAACCCCCAAGAGTTGGAACTTGCCAACAGTTGCCACATTTGTGAGAATGGAGATGGGGAATCATTATGATCCAGAAACAAAGTGCCAGCCCATGGAATATGGAATATCATCGCAAAGCTTCCCCTGTACAAAAAAATTCAAAACCTGGACATTCTTAAACCTGGCAGCTCAGAGCATCATACTGCAACACTCAAAACTTTGAATAAAAGAACAACTTTGCTGTAACGTGGTAATGCTAGGCCTCGCACCTCATGAATCAGGTTGGATTTCGTTTTCCTATCACACCTGTCTCCTTAGCCACATGGATCTTCTACTCTTTTCTAGAATTGAAAAAAATGCCTTCAGGGGAATCTGTTTGACTGAAATGAAGAGGTGAAAAGGAGATTGTCATGACCTGGTTGAAGGGACAAAAGTATAAAGTTTCATGGTGTCTCTAAGCAACTGGTTTATCACTGGCAAAATTGTATGGCAAATGGTGGTGATTATGGGTAGAAAGAAATACAGGTTGACCTAAGTTCTCATTTCAATTTATTGAAATACCTTTATTTACCCTAAATATGACAATGGGAGCATTATAGAAATAGCACTTAGACTTGTATACCACTTCACAGTACTTTACAGCCCCCTCTAAGTGGTTTACAGAGTGAGCATCTTGTCCCCAACAATCTGAGTCCTCATTTTACCAACTTCAGAAGGATGGAAGATTGAGTCAACCTTGAGCCCGATGAGATTCGAACTGCCAAACTGCTGTCAGGCAGCAGGCAGCAGAAGTAGCCTGCAGTACTGCATTATGCTTCATTCAACCTCTCTGTGATGACCCGGGGTGTGACACAAAAATAACCAAGTCACAAAAATAGAAGAAAGTCCCTTTAATGCCTCCAACTTGGCCCCAATGTCCAATTATCCTTGGCTGGATATCAAACTCTTTAAAAAAAAACAGTTTATGGAGGAAGTAAATGCAGTCCGCACCCAAAGTAAAGTTAATTCAAAATAAAAAACCCAACACAAACCACACTGAAGGAATTACTACAGCAGGCAAAGATGATCAATCGCAGACTTCTTCCAGATAATGTAGCAACCACAGTTGGGGGAAGCCAAAACACAGCTAAGCTCCAACAAGAATGCATGCTTTGTTTCTAGCACCTGCCTTGCGCAGTTTGTCCTTTCAACCAGTCCTCCCAACTGCAGCTCATGAAGGGGATCAGGGGCCTTTCCTCCCTCGTTGATCATGCCACTCATGTTTCTCCCTTATCCGCTCTCCCTGCGTGCCTATGATGAAGAGATGATGGGCTTGGGTCTTTCTCTGAATGCCCATCTGGCCTGTGCCTTTCCTCAGTTTCCTCCATAAGCACCGGAGCCATACTCCCACTCCCTGTCAGCTGTTCCATCCCTCCATCGGAGTCAGACTCCAACGGGCATGACACTCTCTCTCTTTCTCCGTGTGTGTGCACATGGTATACGTTGATATGTATGATGCTTCCTGTTTGCCTATATAAACAAATATAATGGTCTAATAATCCGTAGATAAAAATAAACTGGTGGCTGAAGGAGAATTCTTCAGCAACTGATGGGAGCCAGCATAAAATGAAGCACTGGTCTAATCTATCGGAATAGCTCTCAGATACTGCCATCATCTCTTCAAGGGCAACATGACAGGCAATCCTTGACTTACAGCAGCTGTTCAATGTTACAGTGGCTCTGAAAAAAGCGATTTAGGACCGTTTTTCACATGACCATTGCAACAGCCGCATGTTCACATAATCAAAATTCATATGCTTGGCAACTGACTCATATTTATGACCGTTGCAGTGTCCTGTGGCCATGCGAGCCCCTTTTGCGATGTTTCTGACAATGGGAAATCCAGATTAATTTAGCAACCGTGTTACTCCTTTAACAACTGCAGTGATTCACTGAACAACTGTGGCAAGCAAGATCTAAAATGGAGCAAGACTCACTTAAGAAATGTTTCACTTAACAACAGAAATGTTGGACTCAATTGAGGTCGTAGAACCATTCAGTTAAGTAACTATTCCGTATTTTAAGAGAAAAGAATACCCATCTCATGTTAAAAAACCAAACCAAACCAAATTGCATTCTGAAATTGAGAGTTCCTGCAACTGATATGGATATATAGTATGATTCTAGTGCTTGTTTCCAATTTAAAGACAGGCAGCAACAGAGTATAAGTCTGTCAAGATATATCTAATGCATTTTGAACCATTTTTAGGTTGGTCTGTAATAAGTTAGTTGCTGCATTAGTTGGAACTTAGCAAAAATCCTTACGTTGTATCTGTCTGTCTATCTTTCCATCCCATCCGTCCATCCATCCTTTAAAGGTTTTGTTTTATTTAAACCACACAAGATACTGAAATCTTTAAAACAGCTGGAAGTGTGCTTTTCAAATGGATTCTTGAGAAGACATTCCATTTAGAATTGCTTCACAATTTTATGCATGAGTTGTGTTTAATAATAGCACTTGCTGTACTAAGTTTTGTCAAATGTGAGAGAAGGCAAATGCCTTCCCCTTGGCCTCCTGTTTGGGCAACAGTTTATACTTTAGCAAATGTTTTATGAACACGCCTTGGGCTTTGCCATAAATGCCTTTATGCTAACAAAATACTAAGAATCTCTTTGTCCTAATGTGTTGCGTGAAAAAAATGTCTTTATTTTGTTTGTAGGTTTGGGCTAAGCAACAAATTTGAAGCAGAGTTCCCTTCCTCATTGACAGGAAAAGTAAGTATCTTGGAAGAGAATAAAGTTAATAAAACTTCTGATACCTTTACTATGTGATGCTGCTTCTACAGCAGGAAAATGGTTTCTTAATGCATATCAAGCCTTAGAAAAATATATTTACCATCCTGCTTTTTGGGTTCATTCTTGAAGGTTGCACCTGAAGAATTTAAAGCCAGCATCAGCCGAGTGAACAGCTGTCTTAAGAAGAATCTTCCAGTTAATGTCCGGTGGTTACTCTGTGGCTGCCTTTGCTGCTGCTGTACCTTAGGCTGTAGTATGTGGCCTGTGATTTGCCTCAGTAAGAGAGTAAGTTAGACCTCATTTATTATCATAAATGCTCTAGACTATGTGATTGCCTTAATGTCTGGGAGACCATCAGCAACTTTGTGTATGTGTGTGTGTATGTGTGCATGCACTGGGTGGTGGGTGGGTGGATGGTAGGTGTTTAAATCCCAATTAACCTTGCATAGGCACAGTGTGAGCATTGCAAAAATGTGTATATCTGCCTTTGCTCCAGGCTCTGCCTGTCTACAATCCAGGGAGCATTGAAGTACTATTACATTTGATATAATTTAAAAACTAATCATTAAAAGCAAATAGTATATTTACTGTTCTTGTCTAACTCCACTGCAAAATGTTTTATTGAGGAAGGATTCACACATTATCATTTTAAGGAGAATCCTTATCCTAATTTAATCTCTGCCTTTTGTTAACTACCTGTAGTATCTCCTCCATCCCTTCCACCACCCCCCATGGAAAATTTCTAAATAAAAATAGAATAACTGTTGTTTACTTAATACTCTATTTGGTTTAACATTTCTGAAGCTGGGATCTACAATACAGGTAGTCCTTGACTTATGATCACACTGAAGTTGTTAAGTTGGCAACATAGTTGTTAATTGAATCTGGCTTCTCCATTGGCTTTGCTTGTCAGAAGGTCACAAAGGGGGATCATAGGACACCAGGACACTGCAACCATCATAAATATCGGTTGGTCACCAACCATCTGATGATGTTACCCTGGGGAGGCTGCAACAGTCATAAATGTGAAAAACGGTCATAGGTCACTTTTTTCAATACATTCACTAAATGATCTGTTGTAAGTTGAGGACTACCTGTAATGATAACAAGAGACCTGTACTTTTAAATTCCCCTTCTAAAAAGTACTGTACTTCGGAGTTACAGTTTTTGTAACATGCAATATCTAGTGTGGTCTGAACCTTGCCTTCTCTTCTTTGGTGAACTCTGAGAATATTTTCATGTGCAACATATCCCTGGGATTGTAGTCTAATGTTAAATTTATTCCTAGCAATTATACTGGGGGTCCATTAAAATTTTCTTGCCACTATTTCCTATTTAAATTTTTCGAGCCACTTAGGAAGCACTGTTCTTAAAGTAAACAGGAACAATGGTCAAAATTAACAACACAGCATAGTTGTCAGTGGTACTTCAAAGAATGATTCATGCCCTTCCAGGCTCACTTACTTATGCACATAGAGATACACATAAATACTCAGAATATGTGACATCATCTGTATGTCAAGATTATTTTATGTACGGATAGACATGCATATATATATTTCCCAGTACATACAGCTAGACACAATTTTTGAGTACCGTGCCATAGAAGTTCTGCCCATTTTGGTGATCCCATTCCTTTGGCTTCTGCTATCCAGCTTACACTTTCCATGCTTAGCAATGAGAGTGATGATTATCAGATCACCCTTTTGTAATATTTACTATCCTGTTGTAATGGCTGTAAGACCACTTTTTAAATCGCATAAAATGTAGTTATTCTTATCACTTGTTATTGTAAAAGTAATTCATATACTGTGTGCAAAATAAGTTACCTAAAATTTGTAGCACAAAGTCCTGAAGTGTGTTTCCCCAAAAATAGGACCTATATTAATTTTTGCTCCAAAATATGCTTTAGGGCTTATTTTAAGGTAATGTCTTATTTTCGGGGAAATACGGCACTAAATGTATCCGTCTGGCTGAAGATCTCAATTGGGGCTTATTTTCAGGGTAGGATTAAAATTACGAGCATCTGGAAAAATCATGCTAGGGTTTATTTTCCCCATTGGGTCTTATTTTCGGGGAAACATGGTACTTTCTCAGATTATGCTTCCTTAGTGTTTCCTGGTGCCTTGTCTCATTTAACTGTAATGTCAGGTTTTAATGTTCAGAATGAAATTTGGGGCTCTTGTTTTACTGTTGATTACAAATATGTTAAATTTTGTGCGGCAGAAATAAAGTTGAGAAATAATGCCTGAATATACCTCCAGTGGATTAGTAGACATTCCTTAGTCTTCCTCTTTGCATATCCACTGCCTCTATTTTACAGGATTCCTTAATCCTTGGTTTACCTAGCACTTCATATACTGAAGATATATTAAGAAAATAGACCAAATTAACACAGAACATTTAATTGTTATACAGTGTAGTAAAGTATTGTGCTTATTTCTGTAATTGATAGTGCTAGGGATGAGTGAGCTAATTTTGCCTTATTCATAACTTTTTCAACCAGTGAGAAAAAAAACTTAAGTTCCATTTTGTAATTAAGCTAAAATGATATCTGATGGTCCATGGGCTTTTAAATATATTTTGTTAATTGTTTTCTAAAAAATTAGAAAGGGGAAAATCTTTTTTCCTTTTTTTAGTACAGCCCATGGAAAGAGTGCCATGATCACCACTGGCTCCAATTGAAAAGGTACAGCAGGAGTAGTTGCTTCAAACGTTTCCAAAAGGGTGCTATCTTACATTTAAATTTAAACAATGAATAAAAAATAGTCAAAAAAGTCTTCTTAGCACATTATTACTTTTAAATTTACAAGAAATCCATGCTCCCCAATTTAGTTAAAACTATTTTCAGAGTAGCAAAATGAGGGCTTTTGAGGATTTTCTGATGGAGACATAATTGATATGCTTATAAAACAAAATTGCAGTACATATATAAGTTATTCCTGTTGTTAGTAAAACTGTTATGTGGTTTTTTTGGATTGTGTTTATCCTCACAAGGCCATACTTTGCTTTGGTCTTTCAGACCCAGATCTTTTTCTGAGTAATGTGTTGTAGACCATCAAAGATACCTTAAATTGACAATTTTTAAAAATATATTTTATTTAAGGATCATCTTCATGATAGAATTCCATTTAAACCAGTCCTTAAAATTTTTATTGTATAATTTCAGAACTATTTCATTAAGCTTCTCTGAGTAATAGAAAAAAATGAAAATGATCCATCATATACAAAGAGGAGTCATTTATGACTCCTCAGTAAACCTACATATAGGATAAAGTGGCTTCAGTATTGTGACTCTGTGTGGCCCTTTTATTTATTTAAGAAGAATTTGGTTGAGTGGTTTCCATAAATAATCATAGCTTGTTCCCAGATAAGAAGTATTAATCTGGTTTTAAAGAAATGGGATGATTAGGGTTCAGAATCTTCCTAATGTCTTTTCCCCTTTTACTTGTGTTTTGTGTTATCAAATGTTCTTAGAAAGTGTATGGCTATGGTTGAAAAACTCCAGTGTTGCTCGCAGATCAAGAGCCCCTCTTAGGCTGTGAATGTCCTCACCTGCTCCTCACTGTAAATCACTGAGCTGTCAAGTATCATGATTAATTAAGCTGCCACATGCCAGTCTCTTTTTTCACCTGGCAAATAGGGAAGGAAGCTTGATCTAAGAATTGAGTGATGCTCTTTAAAGTCACCTTTTCTTCCTCCGCCTTCCAGGTTCTTGCTGAATGTTCATTTCCCCTCCCCTCCTTTTTTTTAGTAGCCAGGGGTTGAGCAGATTTAAATACTTGCAGCATTTAAGTAGCGATGAAATGATTTACAAAATTGGAATACTTTTTTTATAGAGGGGAACAACAGTGGTCTTTACATTAAACCTTAGGACGGGATAAATTGACGTAAAAGTATAAAGGCAAAGTTTATTTTCCACATGCATGTGGCTTGTTTAATATTGTTTTTAATTTTCTTTTTAAAAAATGCCATTTTGTGTTACCTTAAATCAGGATGTGCCATTCAATTTGTGCTTAAGATTTCCTCCAAATTAAGAGTAACAGTAATTAAATGTTAATTTTTTAAAAAAATCGACAGAAGGCTCCTTCAGAGGGTTGCATTGAATCTTCCGTATTCAGTTTCCTATTTATAATGTAAAGTGTTTAATTGTACTAGTATTTGGAAGCTGGTTTCTTTGCCACCCTTTCTCCTTCCCCTCCATGCAAGCAATGAAATTTAAATTGTACAGCAGCCGTAATCTATTATTTAAAAGGCTCTGGCAGGAAAGATTACAAGGTAGCGTCACATTTTTGAATCGGGTTTTGCCATTGGTTTAGCAGCGGGTGGGCAGGCAGATGCCCTCTCGGAGTAGAACCTATTGCCATTTTCTACCATTGATAGAGTAGCCTTTCAGAGTCAATGAGCTCTGTCAATGTGAGCTTGTCAAGGCTACAACTTCATAGACCTGAGAGGCGGTTTGAGAGGTCAGCCCTTTTCAGGTTTGCTGTGATGCAAATGAGCTTTAATGCTTAAACAACTATTGGAATTTTTATGTCTGCTCCTTGTTCTTTTTTTCCTTCACAAAGTCATTGACGAGACATTCAGTGCTTTTTAAATTGGAAGTTGCATTGTGCTAAAGACCTAGTACAGATTTACTGAGGGCTGAAAGCAGTTAGATCATGTTCTTTTCATGGTGCGATTAGAATCAAATCGATTTCCCTACAGCCTTCAGCATTCAGATGGCAATTTTAACAAAGCTTAGGGGGCTAGACAAGGGACAAAAACGACTGAACTGAATGTTAATTACACTCTGCAGCCTTATTTTCTTTTGATTTGGAGCTGACTGGCAACTAAATTAACAAAAGTGTGACCATAACTGCTGCCCTATTTTCATTTAAAAGGAGAGCAGGCTCTAAAAGGCTATCTTTACAAAGAAACAAGAGAGGTCTGCCGATCATTGTTAAAGGGCAGGCCCGCTCTTTCATAAAATAAAATAAAAAGTATTAGCCAAAAGTAACAGAACTTCAAAAACTACAATGCGGCAATTTAATCGCTGCTATTAAAAGGTGACTCAGAGTTCTTGGAATCCCTTCTTTTTAGGAAAAAAAAAAGATGGCACAGAAACTTACAATTCATCCATAATAGTTGATTCTTTCATCTAGGCACAGCTGACGTTTGTGCATTTGTATTGGTTGGAAATGCAAAGAATCTCTCTCCCCCCCCCCCTTTTCTTTTAAATATTAGCACATACATACTTGTATGTATATATATTCACTCACAAATATATTTTGCCCATTGAACAATTCCCATACTGTTTTCCTTTTTTTAAAAAACTACACTCAGTAAATTTGGAGAGTTAAGTTTTTTTTTAATCTTGCTGGACCAGAGATGGAGTTTATAACACCTCTTGTTTAGCTTCAGTTGAAGTGCAAAGATGCTTTTCCAGCCCCCCCCCTCAAATGCCCCCCCTTCTTTTTGCCTTATAAGGAAACTGCAGCTGTACCAAGTTGAATTTGCACAAGGCTCAGTGATCCATGCTTTAGCACCTGCAACATTGGTCTCATCTCAACACCTGGTGTCATGATTTATCTTTCCTTATGCATAAACACTATAAACCCCGTCTTATTGTTGTGTGGTTGATGGCATGGCCATCAAATGATTATATAAACAGCAGGATATATTTCTAATATAACTCCATCAGAATGCTTAGTGAGTATTTTAAAGTTGC
Organism: Laticauda colubrina; assembly: GCA_015471245.1. Classification (NCBI taxonomy): domain Eukaryota; kingdom Metazoa; phylum Chordata; class Lepidosauria; order Squamata; family Elapidae; genus Laticauda; species Laticauda colubrina. Next base: position 30,413,600 of record BLBF01000039.1, read on the forward strand.
GGGTTTTGCAGGAAGATTTAATTCCTGTGTTTAGAACTGAGAATTTAGGTGCAAGAGATTTTAGGACCAAATGCCTTTTGCATAATTTTACAGGATGTGTTAAATGAGGGAGCATAGAGTTTACAACTCGTCTCTGTTTTATGTGAAAATCCCGATTGAAAATGCATCCCATTAGATTAGATTCAGTGGATTGTGAATTAATGACTTTATTCCTAAAAAACCTTTGTTAATGCATAGCTTCATAAGCTTTCCAACTCTTTGGTTATATCTTTAAAAGTTGCTGTGCTTCCAGTTTTACTCTCATAAGCATGCATAACCTCTTGTTACTACGACCCCAACAAGTAAATGTAGACTACAACAAATCACCCTTTACTGAGTTTGCACCTCCTGTGTCTGTTTCCGCCAAAACATTTTCACATAAAGGCGGATTCCTCCCCCCCAAAGCAACTTGGGAGTAAAAAATTCTTTTTATTTGCCTCCTAGACACGAAGATCAATTGAGAAGTTATTAGAATGGGAAAACAATAGATTATACCACAAGGTGAGTACTGCAGGGAGCAGCTTCGTACCGCTGGGGCTAGAGTGGCTCAGTATGGAAACAGATGCTTTTGTTGAAGGCCAAATATGAAAAGTGGACTAACGGGGGTGTCTCAGTGCTTGGCAATAAAACATCACTCATTTTTTTCTTCTCTTTTCTCTCTGTTGTCTAGCTGTGCTTGCATTGGAGGCTAAGCAAAAGGAAATGTGAATCGAATAACATGATGGAATATGTAAGTTAAAGGGCTGTTTTGTGCGTCTCTCTATTAAATGATCATTTATTTTGCTTCTGATCTTATTCTTTCCATGATTATTAATCAGCAAAGATGTCAGGAGGCTTAATCGCCTGAGTGGCATGGATTTTCTACGGTTCACAGAGGCATGGTTTCATGCGCAGGGCTGATTTATAAAGTTATGAATGACTTGAAAAACAAGGCTTCACTGTGTCCATGGAGGGGGGGGGGGAAATAATAAATTAATTGCCAAGATAAAATGGCTTGCACATGTGCTGATGGGGTGTGAAATTTTCAAATGCTGTATAAAAAGAATAACTGCAACTTTGGTTACGCAGTGAGTTAGACGTGGGCTGTTTTATATAATGCTAATCGAGTCTTTGGCGAATGGAAAAGACCTTTCAACGGAGCGGTTGGAGCTTAGGAACTCTATAAAGACTTTGTAGATTTTTAACTGCTCCCATATCTCAGCAGCCCTGAAAGTACTAGCTTCCCTCTAATGTTTTAAAAGTCTTGATTGTAAGAAAGGAAGTTTAGGGTCTTTTTCCTGCTTCTGAGGCTGAACTTTGCATATTTTTTTTATAAAGACGTTGGAAGATGCAAAAGGTCTTCCTTGTGCAGTCTTTGCAATCAAAATCATTCCGCTTTATTGTTCTTTGTATTTTTTTGGGGTGCACAGGGGACTTGACTGTCATAAAAACCAACCCTCTCTAACAAATATACTATTGCAAAATACACCAGCATTATGAAAAATTTAAGATATAAGCAGGGGTTAACAAATTAAGACTAACCTGCAAAAGTATCTTGCTTTAGCTATTTCTAACACATCCATGCCTTTTAATTATATATCTTGTCTATTATTTAACACAATGCACGCATTATAGACAGTATGTTGGAAGATTGATTTAAAACAGTGCTTAAATAGTTACAAATTATCTTAAAATCATCTTTTCTGTTAGCACTGAAAAAGAGGAAATACTAAGGCCTATATCTAGCCTAAAACATAAAAGACTTCCTAAAATGCCCTTTTTACAGAGTAGCTCTATTCAACAAACTGTTTCTTTTTAACATCTATTATACTTAACATGTTAATTTATGATCATCTATTATAGCGAACATGTTAATTTATGATAGCAGACACATGATAACTTTGCAATAATTGAAGGCAAGAAAAGAATTTTTGGCACTGGTTTTTAAGATTGGCTATGTAAAGAATTCAGCACTTTATTTTAGTAATTACTTCAAGCTTCTGGCCTTTATAAGACCATAATAAAAAAATAATAAGACTTTTTGCATGCTCATAGAGAGATACTTGATTACCATTATCGCTTTCTAGTAAGGTGTCCAGTATTTACTATTAAAACGCTTCAATGTTTAGTATTAAAAATGAGAACACAGTGAATGACACCACTCATTGCTTTTTATATTCTTTTAAATATTTTGTATTACAATGCATACCTATCTGTTGGTCATATATATTTGTACTCCAAGGTATGTTTGAATGGCAAAAGGAGTCCCAAACTTTTGGGACCTGTTTCTAGGTAATCTCTAATCCAGAAGATTGCTGGAAGTGATCTACACATTTCTGCAATTTCTCATATTGTACAGTCCCATTGTAATACTTATGCAGATTATTCTCAGATATAAAATTGATTTGTAGAAGTTGAAAAATTTAACTTAGCATAATCTTTGACAGTCTCTTGAGGTGTAATAAACATTTCAGTTAGACAAGAGTCTTAGAAGAGCATGCTTGTTGCAAGAACAATAGGGCAAGTATTCCCTAATATTTTCAAAAAATGTATTTTCTTGGGAGATAAAATATACTGAAAGAAGCAGCTCACTTGGCCTGTCTAGGAAGACCAAATAGCCTGAAAGACATAAATTTTGTGTTAACAATTAAAATTAATCTTTCATTTTAGTTCTTTTATATTGCAAAATGCAGTCAATCTGTATCTGATGATACACATTTTAAAAAGGCAGTACTTTCACTAAACTAAGTTGTAATAGTTGCTGCCCTCAAGCTAAATCTAAAAATGAATTCCTTTTAGATTAATTGCCTTTCCCTCTGCCATGAATAACTTACTACTGGAAACTTAGTAGACTTTAGAGACCAGCGGGAAAGAGAAGACAGGAGGAATATGAAAATATTGACGAGAAAGCTCTTGTAATTGAAGTTACCTTGGGTTGCATGGTAATGGATTTATACTAGAGCCATTTTTCTTCCTTTCAATTAGCTCTTCAGCATTAATTGCTCTGAAATGGTTAGTAGCTCTTGGACAAAGAGGCTTTAGGCATGGTAAAATGGGCATGTGCCCATAGCCTGCATTTTCTCTTAAGTAGGCCCTATCTTCTTGCAGCTTTTATACAGGGAACAGTTGGGAAGTTGACTCTCTTTATGAGCATGCCTTGTTATGAACCTGCAAAATGTGTTCAGGGATGGCAAAGGCTGCATGCACATCTAGTGCATTTTGTTCTCTACCTTGGATGTTCCTTCCAGGCACAGAAAGGATACCTCACAAGGTATGGGGCATCCTGATTTGAAAAATACAAAAAGACCAAACCATCCCTCATTCTGGTCATGTAAGATAAGTTGCAACTTTTTTTTTGGATCATGGCCCCTACGTTGATATTTTGGATAAGTATCCATGTGTATTTTTATCTGAGTAAAACTGATCAAGCAAATATGTAATTCGGCAGCAAGGTGGCAAGGAAGAGAACAACTGTTTCTTCTGAGGATCCAAACAAAGCTTTGGAATATGGGTTTCTCAACCTTTAGCTGTATGTATTCAGGGAGTTCCCAGGTGTAGGATTACCATTATTTCAGCTTCCCATCGCGCCCTCCTCTCCTCATTGGACCCTGAGAAAAGAGAAATATTTGACCCATCGTAAGCAAACCAGCGGGAGGGGAATCACAGTTGCCAAGTGGGCAGCTAGCACAAAATAGCTGAGTAGCACAACTGATGTGTTTATATGCATGAGCCTCAGGTTCCTTTTCCCTGTTTCCAGTTAAAATGATCACAGTAGAATCGATGTGTAAGGTGTACATTCCATGAGTCTTGGAAAGATGCTGTCCAACTGAAAACCTGCCGAGATAGTTAAACAAAGAAGAGATCCAGTTCAGGATAGTGGTTAAGGCATCAGGATAGAAACCCTGAGTTCTCGTCCTGCCTTAGTCATGAAGTCAGCTGGCTGACCTTGGCCTAGTCACTCTTAGCCCTAGGAAGGAAAATACGAACTGCTTAGTGAAACAAATAAATTAACTTAGGAAAAAAGTAGCTTCCTTTGTTCCCGACCACATATATGTCACTTAAACTGGGAGGAAATTCAAAAACAATGGCTTATGTACAATATGAGAGCAGCATAAAAGCAAAATTAAAAGCTCTCTTGGCTTTTCCTGTAATCCTTTGGATCCTTGGCCATGGGGTTATTATTCCCTTCTCATGCTGAAAGCTTCTGCTAAGAAACTTTGAAAATAACAATGCTGTCCATAATTCATTTTTCCTTTTTTTCTGTTTTAACAGGTCATTCTTATAGAATTTTTACCAAAGACACCAATTTTCCAACCAGATTAGCATTTGCTTTACCTAGAGACTTCCTGAGTATGTTTCATTTCCAATGGTGCCTTGCTTGGTGCTCTCCTCATAATGATACAGAGTTGGTTCTACAGGATCTTGTGGTGTTCTTCGTTCTTCTTTCAGGGTTTGTTTGTTTTTTTAACAACGTGTTCAAAGTTCATTTTATCAAATTTGGCACATAGCATTCTGTGTGATTTAAATTATTACCTTCCCCCTTTTCTGTTCATGAACCCTGGTCTTGAGTATGGGTAATATGTGTGGGTATGTGTTTGAATATGCACGCACATACATATATGTGGGTGTTTCTATATGTATATATACATAGCTATTATATACAAATGACAATAGCTGTAAGTATTCTAACTCCAAGATAGACATGAAAATTGGCAATCATTTTTAACCTATGCACTTGCATCTCTAAATCTAAATCTCACCTTATTTGGCTGATGACTATATCTGTTTGGGTCAGATTTTTTTCCCCCCTCTTCCTTTCTGGGATATAAAATCAATCTCTTCTGAGCCAACAAGCAGTATTCCTTCATAGCCATAACATCCATTCCTTTTCTTGTACCTTGAAAAACAAATCCTGTCTGCTCAGAAGATGTTCCTCCTCCAGAAACTTGAACACGGATTGCTGTTTCTCCACAAGAAGACTCCAGTTGTAGATTTGCAGGTGTCTAATGGCTAATCCTGCTCAGGACTGTAAAATTGACTGGTATTTCCCAAGAAGGTTGCTGCATGGACCATGGTAGATAATCTTCCTGTGGCTAAGAGATTCGAAGTGACTGAAGAGAACTCAGGGTTCTACTCCTAATCTCTTAATCATGGTGAAAAAAAAATATAAAGTGATATTTTGTTTATACCAACTCTGTATGTGTTTGCGTGGGTGCTTGTGAGAGAGGGTAGAGTGAATATGTGTGCAAGCCAGCGTGCATTGTGGTTCATGCGATGTAACAGCTTTCTTATTGTTTACCCAATTGAATAGTACATGAGGATGCAAGATGGGCAGAAACATGTTTGTTAATATTTTCAGTAGTTTTGAGTTATTGAATGTTACAGTGTTTGGCTCCAACCCACGGAAAGATGTATTTAAATCCCATTAAAATCATTAGGCCTAGTCTATTGGTTTCTAATGCTCTCAATTTCTATTTATTTTATTAGGACTTAAGTGCCACCAATATTCTCCTTTATTTTACAGCTTTCCCTTGGGTTGGGGCCTTTGTGTGTAAAACATTAACAGCATTTGTACCAGATGCTAGCATTGTGTCGTAAATGTCTTGATTTTTACATCTGTATTTCAGGTGGATGAATTTTTAAAAAATGATTTTTTGAATTAATAGTTTACTGAATGAATGTCTGGAGTAAATACTGCATTTAACTTTTAAATTTTATGTTTACATGGTTAGCTTCCTGTTTTATTGTTTGCACAAGGAAACATTTAAAAAATATGAGTATGTAATAATATGCTTTGGTCAGGCCAATTTTTAATTCCTTGGCTGTGCATATCTTCATGTATTAAGTTCAACGCCTGTTGTATGCAGTTATTTCTGAAACATTTGTTTCTAGATTTTAATGTAGGTGAAATATAACATATTTTAAGGGCCTGTTCTTCATGTAGCAGAGCAATAATGTGAATAGCCAACAAATACAATTTGCATAATATTTGTATTAATGAAATATTTATCCCACTACATGAATATCAGTTCTTTTCATTTAAATATGTGTTTTGCTTTATTGTCATATACAGATACATTTATTGTGTATTTGCCAATGTTTGCTGCTCAAAGCAGATTGCTAATATATTTTGAGAATATACTTTGTGACAGTTTAAAGCTCTGCTTGCATATCACACCCTATAGTGGCTTTCATTGGCTAATCTTGTTGTGATTCATCCAGAGTCTGGCATTTCTCTAAATTGCTCTAAATATGTACCTGGACTCTTCTTAAAATGATTTGTTTCCTTCTTATTTTAAGCCATGATACAGTTTGCTTGTTTGGGGCTGAGCGTGTTGTATGAATGAAATCATGGTTTATTTTAGGGCATTCAAACTATGGTTTGAAACCATGGTTTGCTGTTGGCTTGCTGATTGCAACCTTGATTGAGCTAATGTGGAAAATGAACAGATATGTATGTGCTGGATTGTTTCCCAGTTCACTTTTGCTTTGATTCTGTACCCCACCACTTTAACTGGGCCTCAGAAAGAAGGGTAACCAAAAAGAAGGAAAACAAGTTAAATTTGCCCAAAGCTAAAATTACTTTGCCCATCTGCAAAACTGATGCTAATTTGATTTTTAAAAAAAAATCATACTAAGATTATCCTGTGGTTGATTAAGATACATGAATGCAGCCTATGAAAGAACTTTAAAGTACGTATGTAGTGTTAGCCAAGTATTCCAAAACTATCTCCTATCATTCATGATTTACTTTTTTTTCTTAACAAAAGAAACCATAACACATTTTCTCTTCTTCTGTAAGTTTTCCATAATGTCTTAGAACATAAATATTAATAATGAAAGCTTGGGCTGTTTTCCAACACAGTGTGCTTATTGATTTGAATGGGCTTATCGTCCTTATATCTCTGTGTTATTGGCGTGGAGTCTTAAGTCCACAAGATGTAAAATTCACCTCTGTCCCTAAAGTGGAGAGAAAATTGCTATTAACCCTTAGCTTCTTCTCTTTACTTCTGTGAAGGTAGAGCCTCTTTCTAAGGATCCGTTTTGCATTATTTAGTTTTCCTGGGGAAAGTTATTGGCAATTTCTTGCATGTGCAAGAAGCTTGGCCTGCATGCTAGTGCTGCTGTGTATGGATATAACCGCTGAGTAGGTTGATCATTTAGTTTGTTACATTAGAAAAACTTGGCTTATAAATATTTTCTTCCTCAAAAGTTTTTGTCAGTCCGAACTTTACATGGATAGCTTTGTAACTATCATCAGGGCTACAAAGACACTAATGAAATGAGGACTGCTCCAATATTATATTTCTCTCTTAATTAAATATAATGTCCGAGCTAGCTCAGGCAATCTGTTGGATGGTGGGTGCAGCCCCATAACTATCACTATGAGTGATCTCTTCATTGAACCACCTATGCTGAGAGAAAGGAGTCAGAATGACATGGCATACTGCTAGATCTATGGTGGCCCAAATATATATGTTTTTTTAAGTTTTTGCGGATACTTTCATGTGTGCTGTTCAGCTTCCTTCGGGTATTATCCCACATCATTGTAATGCTTTTAAAGTTGTAGCAACGTTTCAGCAGAATCTCATCTGCCATCATCAGGCTGATGATCATCAAACTCCATACAGAAGCCTGATGATGGCAGATGAGATTCTGCTGAAACGTTGCTACAACTTTAACAGCACTACAATGACGTGGGATAATACCCGAAGGAAGCTAAACAGCACACATGTAAGTACCCGCGAAAGCTTAAAAAAACAAATATATATATAT
>BLBF01000039.1:30421403-30434357 GCA_015471245.1 Laticauda colubrina
CAACGTTTCGATGAAGTCTCATTCATCATCTTCAGGCTTGTTTCTTCGGCTTTGTGCCTCTGGCACAAAGCACTTACTCTGAGAAGCATAAAGCTGAAGAAACAAGCCTGAAGATGATGAATGAGACTTCATCGAAACGTTGCCTAGATACTTCCAATTTTACGTGGGAGAAAACCTGAATAACCAAAGATCCATATATATATATGTATATGTATATGTATGTATGTATGTATGTATGTATGTATATGTATATTACAAACACACACACACACAAAATCTGTGACCCTATGAAAAGTCTTGCTTTTTAAAACTGGTCTAATCAGTAGAACTTTTCCATAATAATGATTTACTTGAACTTTACCTGAACTGTTTGTACAACTATGCTAATTTGGCAAATTTTTAAATAAGCATGTCCACTCCTTTGATTTGGGTTGCTTTATATACATTTACCACCATGTCTTTTCTATGTACTGGATTTTTAAAGAAAATCTGGGGGTGAGGGGAAGGGCTGTGTTGGATTTACTTGAGTTGCAAGCACAAAACTTAGGAAATTGCTAATTTATTCATGCATGACTATTTGTTAGATAACAGATTTACATCTCACATGGCAGTAGAAAATGAATATTAAAGCTGATAATAAAAGTGTTGGAAGTATGAAGACTAATGAAGCAAGAAAAAGTATATTACTGTGTAAATCTTGCATCCACAGAGAGAACTTCCAGAGTGAGTTCCCATTTAGTCACTTATGAGTGTAACAGAATTACAGTTGGTCCTCAAAATATTATGTTGCATTTACATTGCTCATTTAAAAGAATGCTATGGTTACATGCCTTTCGATATGCACATTATTTGATGCTCTCCCTGCTTGTATGTAATGTTCCTCTGAAGCAGATGTACCTTAAGGTACAACAGTGGCAGGAAATCCACTAAATACTTGTCAGTACCCTTGTTTTTGTGATATAAGACAAGTAAGGAAAAAGTGTTTTCACTGGTTCCTTGATGGGCCAGTATAAGGAATTGATACTTAAATCCTTAAAATTAAATCCTTAAAATGAAACTGTTTTATAATTATGCAGGTCTGCATTTAGAAGCATATGTTCTTTATGAAATCATCATTAAAATTGTTTTAAGGTTATACATGTACCAAGGTTAACCTTACTAAAGAGTAAGCAGTCTTGAACATGTTTAGTAAGCGTAAGACTGTAATGTAACCCTAACCATTTGGACAGCTAATAAAGGAAATCAAAACCTCTTATGAGGATTAAGAAAATTACAACTCTGCCTAATCAAGCATTTGTATGTGTGCATGTATGTGTGTATGTGTATTTCCTTAAGTTTCTTGTCCACTAACTGCTGATTTGGTCCAGAGACTGAATGCCATTCTGCACCCTGAAATCAATGATATACAGACCTACACACAAAATGTTGATCAAATGCTACATGAACAAATAGATGCAACAAACTTTTACATTATACACATGATCCGCTTTTAGTTTTTTTTAAATGTAAACTGTCCATCTTTCCAAAGTAATTTTAAATGCTGTTCAGATTGCTCCTCTTAGATAGGAAATCTAAGAGCATGTTCCACTAAAAAAAATGTAACATTTTGAATAAAATTGCCTTGTTTTAAAGGAGGTCGTAAGTAACATTTTAAAAAAATTGGAGTAATTCTTCATTTCTCGGTACCGTGGTATGTAACTGCATTGGCTAACCTCATATTTCAAATGTACCTTTAAGCAACGATACAGCTTTAATACTTTTGTCAAATACACTGACAGAATGTCCTTTGAAGATTTCTCAGGAATTGTCTTGTATAGTGCTTGATTAATTCCTCAATTGTTATATAGTTAAACATCACATGCCTTTAAAATCATATTAAGATACATTCCTAGCCTGTTAAAGTGTATGCGTCTATAAAAGATCTTTTTCACAATATGGCTTTTGGTTTGACATCTAGATTTGGGGGACCATAGCTCTTCACCATTTTGAGAAGATTGTATATCAGGAGTTTCACCAGCATCATTTGATGAATTTTATTACTTTTGTCATACGGCCAAAAAAAATGCAGTATAGCTGAAAATTGATTCTTAGCATACAGTTTCAGGTCTTGCTACATTATAATTTTCTTCCTGGTCATTATAGACCTTCATATCCTAAGGTTGTAGTGAAACGAATTTATACAGAATTCTCTAGATGAGGAAGTTTGGGTTTGGCATTGCTAGATTCTGAAGGCGCACACCAATTCTGGCCAAATAAAGGAAAACGCTGAAATGTCGTGAGATTACTTTAAGTGGGTTTATTGAGCGGGAAAAATGCTGTTGACTACCTGGGCTTGACATAATACTCTTTGCAGAGGTCAGAATTCCTATGGCCCAATCATGTCTGTCCCTCGGTTATATTTGGAGATTCTGAGTCATTCAGGTTATAGTCAGAGCTGAAGAAGTTTCTTGGATGAGAAGTGAAGTGACTTCAAAGAAAAAGTCCAGTTGCCTCATGAAAAAGTACTTTGGGACTTGTTGCAAATGCTATATAAATTGGAACTATTGTATCTCTCTCTCTCTCTCTCTCTCTCTCTCTCTCTCTCTCTCTCTCTCTCTCTCTCTCTCTCACACACACACACACACACACACACACACACACACACACCGCTATCAACAGGTAAACTGGAATCAAATGGTTTAATCCTTAGATATGTCAGTTCCTCTAGCAATTGAATGAGAAATTATACTAGAAGCTGTTTTCCACTACCTCTCCTCCATCAAAGAATCAAAGGGCAAGGTAGTCTTCCTCAACAGACCTGCATATTGTAACCTTTGTGAAAGACATCAGGTTGGGAAATCCAGCTGTTACACGATTAAATTTCCCACCCAACCATCGGGGCCTGGTCGGTTGTCCGGGCCTTCTGCTCTTTTGCCTCTTCATACTTCCACAGGAAAGCATGCCCTTTAATTCTGCATGTCTTGGAGTGGGGATAAACAGAAGTAAGAAAACCTTGGTAGCAAGGATAAATTAGGAAAGGGCTTTCTATTTTAAGACCTTCATTGGAATATTGGTGCGTAATTCCTGAAGGTAGGAGCATTAACAGTTATCTACTATGATAACATCTTTTTTTAAAGTACATTTAGTAGAGGAGCAATCCACTGCAGGACTTCTTTCTGAATAAAACAACACAGAATCGACTTATCAAGCCTTTAGGCCGATTAAAGTTGGATTTTAAGTGCAATTCAGTAAGCCCTTCATTTTTTCAGGTTTCTTCATGTATGAAAGGGTAGTCTCATTTCATTATAACGTACTCTCAAAGAATCCAACTTGCCAGTTCAAGAGTAGCTTCCCATCTCATGCAAAATGGCAAACACTTTGGAAATAGAATTTCAAAAACCCATTTCTCATCTAGTATGGTGGTCTGTTCAAAGAGGACTTTTTAAATGAGGGCATATGAATGCCCTGGGCATGACTAAAGAGTGTGTGTGTGTGTGTGTTTGTGTATGGTGGTAGTGTTTATTTCTGGACCTCAGCCATACCGTTTTGCCTTTTCTTACCCAGCTAATGGGAGCTCTACACTTGTGGCCTTCTCGATTGTCATCATTGTACGTCTCTCTTGATGTTTCTAAATGAGTGATAAATGGCATATTTGACTGTTTGTGGAAAATCGTTTCAATCTGGAATTAATCATAATATTCAAATATATTTTAGAGCATTAATATGAAATAATGACACCTCTCCCTTGCCAATAAAAAGCTTCACATAAAAAAATAGCAAGTGAATAAGTGTTAGTGAAATAAATTTTTATTTACAGCTTATATAGAAGTCTGGATATAGAAAATTGGATGTCTTAATAAAATAAGAGCATTGGTTAATCACCTTTCTCCTGGGGGGGGGGGGGGAAATGCTTTTAAAGTACTTTAAAACATGTGTCTGATAATGTGTGTATATTCAAAGACATGGAAAGAACGATTAATAGGGTGGATTTTTAAAATGCACAAAATACACTTTAAAACCAATCTGATATGGTTGTTTTTAAGTTTATCCACTCACCAACATTTCATAACTTTGTCTCTTTATCAAATATCTTTTCCCATCCTGACCCAGCCTTAAATAATGTATTCCAGTCTGAAATCTCTCTAGAGAAAAACTGTATGTGTTACAAAGGAATAAAATTGTGAAGCTATCTTACAAAGACTTGTTTTCCTTTCCTAACTGAATGAACTTTGCATGATTTCACCAGAATGCTTTTAATCGACAGTTTTATTCTTTAGCACATAGGAAGCTTCCTTCTACTCAGCTAAGCCTTTAGTCCAGATAATTCGGTATAGTCTGGCTGGAGCTCTGCATGGCTTCCCAATCTTAATGAGATGCCAAAAATTAAATTAGAGACTCTACTACCGTGCTGTGGTCCTTTCCTGGTAGAAAGATATCTCACCGACTTGGAATGGCAGGCTGTGCCTTGCTGAATTCAGTGGCGATTATTTTGAGTAGATACACAGGATTCCCTTATCTCATAGTTAGCTGTACATAATGGTATGGAACTAAATTTAAGGCAGATCAATGAAACTATTTGAGGTACATTAATACTGCAAGGCTGTGAGTATCTTAAACTTTAAAAATGTTGAAAATGTGTTAGGGGCATATGTTAAAAATTCGAAGAAATATATTTTTATTGGGTGGTGTTGAGAGTAAAGTGTTTGTTGTTGTTGTTTTTTTAAAGAAAGCTTCTTCATTTTCCTAAGTACCATTTAGTTTCCTGTTCTTTTTTTAAGCATAGATTTCATCACGTGCTGCCCCATCCTGTTTGGAAAAATAGAAAGGTGTTGTTGTTGTTGTTGTTGTTGTTTGACAGCGAAGGATCTCTGAATATGAACGGAATGCCTCTGCCAAGACTTTTAGAATACAATTGATGGGAAGCAGAGACATTAAAATCATTTTTAAAAGTTGAAACTTTTTTTTAAAGGATTAAAAAAAAATAATAATCGAAAAGCCACAATATAATATTCAGAAAAATTGAGCGGAAACTTTTTTTGAAGAAAGGTGAAATTAATTCACAAGGGAGAGTTTGCCAAACTCTGTTTTCCAAGCTAGAAAACGTGAAGTGTGTAATCCAACATAAGCGTCAACAACTGCTTTACCGCTGGTTACGATCTAAAACTTTAGATCTTTGAATATTTTTAAACACGGGGGTCTCTTCTTAGCAGAAGTCCAAGAGCATCTGAAATTAACTTCTTTTCAGCATTTCCAAAGTCTGGCATTAAACCCTGTGCATCTTTCTATTTTTAGAGGGTCTTTAGATGTCCTTTTGAAAAAAACAACTGGCTAACAGTCTCTTTATATGTATAATTAAAAAAAACACACCCCGGAGCTACCCTGAACAGTGCAGGGTGTTGTAATTTTCAGTTTGCAAAGCAGTATGATACAATGTTGCTGAGCAGAAAGGCCCAGGATAGATTTAATGTATCCAATTGTGCACTTCTTAAAAAAAAAAAAAGTAACTGTTCGGTGTGAGTTAATTTTGGATTTTTTTTCTCCTCCTCCTCCAGCATCTCTCTCTCTCTCTCTCTCTTTTTAGGCTTTGTGCCACATTCTTCCAGACAAATGCGTATTCCGTGTGGACCACTGTTTTGCTAAATGCTCTCAGTTCTCTCTTTGCAATCAAGATTATGTTGCTAAGGAGATCTTGCTTTTATTGGTGCCATTGATTTGTGTTAATACGTTTTGAATACCTCTCGGTATTCTTCCGTAGACAAGGCCAAAAGAAAAACTTCTCTTCCTCCCCTCCCCACCTCCCCTCCTCCCGAGCTTCCCAATTTACATGACAAAACGGAGCGGTGGTGTAATGAAGCCGATAGAAAGTGGGCAGTTGAAAAGCAACCAAAGAAGGCCACTCAAGTGAGATAGGTGGGGGGGGGGGGAATGTGCTGGGCTCAGTCTGGCCTGCCTTTGCTCCAGCTGCAAGATCTGGCTTGGGCCTGGGCGAGAGATGAACAGGGCGATGAGAGAGCACCTCCAATCTGCAGAGACCACCCACTTCTTGAATTCCCTTGGATTACCTCACTGGTTTTAAGACAAACTCTCACGATGCCAACCTCAGTGAAGGCTCCTTCATTCTCGGGGAAAGGGGAGAGGAGAAGCCACCACCTCCCACTTTCTTTTCCTCCCAAGGAAGGCTGTTGAACGTTGAAGCTCAGCCCTGAAAGCCCATCCTTGAGAAATAAGAAATATGGGTAGTTCTCGACTTATAACAGTTTGCTTGGCGGCCATTCAACCGCAGCACTGAAAAGTGGAGCTTACGGCTGTTTTTCGCAGTTACGACTTTTGCCTGATTTATTTCTGGTATTCTGCGCTTTGATATAGCCCAAGGGCTAATCTATATCTGTATATTATATATAGATAAAAGCCAAGTGCCACTCACTCATCACAAAATCTCCAGAACCGTGAAGCTTACAAACTTGAAATTTGGTGCGTATCTTCCTCTTTTAGGTGCTCGCTAAGAAAGGAATTTTTGAAATGACCATCAGATCATTACTATTTCTTAATATAGCAATTAACATGCTCTGATGCTAAGGAGTTCTACTCGCCCTCTCCACCTGAAAAGAACTCTTCCAACTGCCAGTTGCCTCACATTCCATTACCTCAGTTCAAACCGGCAGACGTTCCACTCCCTTACTCAGGAGCAGCTTGGGGCTCCTGACAATACTAAATGTCGGTACCTCACCAAAATGTCTACGCCTTCCACCGATGGAACAGCTTCTGGACTCAAAGCGGCCCTTATGTGTTATAATCACCAACCACCACTGAGCCAACGGATTGTGAAGCGAATTTCTCCTGCATAGCCCGATCACAAAGTTTTGTCGTGAAGCAGGGGTCTCCAGCCAGTCAATAAATAAATATTGACCCATACCTTTTCAGCATCCTCATGGTCACGTGATCAAAATTCAGAGGCTGGTTCATATTTATGATGGTGGCAGTGTCCTGCAGTCATGGGATCCCCTTTTGTGACCTTCTGACAAACAAAGTCAATGAATGGGGAAGGCAGATCCACTTAACCACCGGGTTACTAACTTAACAACTGCAGTGAATCACTTAACAACCGTGGCAAGAAAGGGCATAAAAATGACACGAAACTCACTAAACCACAGAAATGTTGGGCTCAATTGGGCTTGTCAGTCAAGGACTACCTGTAGTGAAGGTGGTAGGGGAATAAATGGGGAGTGCAGGTTGATTAGACTCTCGTCTTTTTTTCAGAATGGAAAAACAGCCGGTGGTCAGTTTTGGAGAGCGCTTGTTTGGAAATTATCAGTTTCATTTGGTAGATGGGTAAATGATTAAGATTCTGAGAAAGGAGAATATTTGTGTCGTGCCCTTGTTGGAGTCTGATTCTGATGGGGAGATTGAGCAGCTGACAGGGAGTGGGAGTCTGACCAGTGGCTGTGGAAGAAACTGGGGAAGGGCACAGTCCAGCTGGACATTCAGAGGAAGGCCCAGGGCCACCCTCTCTTCATCCTTGGGCACACAGGAAAGAATGGAGAAGGGAGCAACGTGGCTTACGGGAGAGAAGAAGGCCTTGATCCCTTTCATTAGCTGCAGCTGGGAGAACAGGATATAAGAACACAGCACACAGCACCTTTTTGGAAGCAAAGTGTGCATTATCTTTGTCGAGGCTTATCTGGGTTTTGGTGTGTTGTCCCCCCCCCCCCAGTTGTGTGTGCTTTGTTATCTTGTGGAAGTCTGCAATTTATTTTCCTTACCTGTCATGTTAATTACTTCAGCGTGGTTTGTGTTGTTTTTTTATTTCTAATTTATCTGTACTTTGGGTTCGGACT
Organism: Laticauda colubrina; assembly: GCA_015471245.1. NCBI lineage: Eukaryota > Metazoa > Chordata > Lepidosauria > Squamata > Elapidae > Laticauda > Laticauda colubrina. The sequence continues at coordinate 30,429,218 of BLBF01000039.1, forward strand.
GCAATTCTTCTCTTTATAAACTGTTTTTGGGAGAGTTTGATCTCCAAATGAAGATAGCTGGACATTGGGGGCCAAGTTGGAGGTATTAAAGGGACATTACCTCTTTTTGTGACTTTGTTGCATTTGTGCAAGAGCCTGGGTCATCACAATTTGTAGCTCGGGGTTGACTTGAACGGATCCTTAGTCCTCTCTGAGCTTGCTTGTTTTCTTGCAGCTGTTTTATTTATTACCTTTTATTAGGTAACGTTGTGATTGTGAAGGTTGTGATTCTGCCTGTGATCTTAAAAAGAAGTTTGCACGGGGAGTCCTTGGCTTACAATCGCTGGTTTAGTGGGTGAAGTTACAACAGCACTGAAACAAGTGGCAAGATCTCTTTTCACATGACTCTTGCAATATCCCATTGTCACTTGATCCAATTTTGGACCCTTGGCAACTGGTGTGTATTTATGACGGTTGCAATGTCCTGTTGTCATATGATCACATTTTGCGACTTTGTGATCAGCAAAGTCAAAGACAGATTGGCTGAACAACCATGTTACTAACGTCACAACTGCAGTCATTCACTTAACAACGGTGGCAAGAAAGGTTGTGATAGGGCAAAGCTCACTTAACAACTGTCTCACTTAACAACATAAATGTACAGCTCAAATTGCCATCCTAAGTCGTGTACTTCCTGTTTTGTTAACGAGTACCTGTTATGCCTGAATACAGTTCAGTTGCAATTTTCAGGAATCTCCACCTGGGAAGGAGGAAATTTATGCCCCATTTGCCAAAACATACATAAGAAACACCCCTTTTCTAAAAAGAGAAAAGACAGGGAAAGGGAATCATGTGTATACTATTTGTAGTATATTTAATATGGTGTAAAAAGGGAAGGGTTTACACAGCATGTGTCTTGTAGAGGCTTGGTTAGTTTGAAGTTGGATTTAACACCATGTAAAAATATTTCAGAGTATTTCAGGTGGCATTATTTAAAAAATGGGGATAATGGATCTTCTTTTGTTTATTTGGGTAGAAATAACATGCACTTAAATAATGAAGCATTCCACGAATATCTTATCACATAAGCTAAGCCCATGATGTCGCTGCTTAAAATGGTAATTTTGGGGATGTATTAATGAGCATGAAATCCAGATTAATTGGGTGGGGGGTGAAATGGTCCTATTCAGCTTAGGAAAAATGTGTCCTAGACTAGCTAATGTAGAAAAGTTATTAGTGATATGGTGTTGCGGCCTGCCAGTGGCTAGCGGAGTTGGCAGCAGAGTTGGACAGTGAGGAAGTTGAGGAGGAACAAGGGCCAGTCCTGGAGGCTGAGGAAGGCTGGGATGAGGGCTCTGCATCAGAGGCAGAGATAGGCCAGGGCGGGCTGGCAGTTATCAGCTGCCTTCAGAGTCCGATATCAGTGAGCCAGAGGAATAGCTGGAGCTGGTTCCCAGTCTGCACATGCACAGAGTTGCCAAAAGAAAATAACAATTACGAACTAAGGGTCGATGTGGGAGTAAGGCCACAGGTGAATGATGAATGGCCCCTCCCATAGGGATTAAAAGAGGAGCAAAAATGGAGGGGACTTTTGCAGGAAATAGTTTGTTCATTGCAGCAGTGTGAAGATCTATCTGTGCGTCTCTGAGCCTCTGTGCCGAGTCCTTCCTTGTCAGCACTGCGTTTCTGGGAGTTGAAGTCCACAAGTCTTAAAAGTTGTCAAGCTATAAACAATGATGAAAGGAATTGGTTGTGTTTGGCTTTCAGAAAGAAGGAATGAGAGGAATTATGATTTTAATCTTCATCTATCTAAAGGACGATTGTGCAAGTGAGGGAATGGAGTTGGGAAGTACCAGTGGGTTGAAACTACCAGAAATCAGATATCTCTGAAGATTCTCAGATATCCAGGTCATGCTTGTCCCAAAGGAGCTTTTTTTCAAGGAATATGCAGTACAATGCAGTGGGACATGTGCTGTTCTGTACATCAGGGAAACAAAACAACCACTTCATAAACGCATGGTACAACACAGGAGAACAAACCCATCAGAACAAGATTCAGCAGAGCACCTTCATTTAAAAGACAATGCCACTCTTGAAGAAGGCAATATACAGATTTTGGACAGAGAGGACCGCTGGTTTGTAAGAAAGGTCAAAGAGACCATCTATTGAACAACTCCTCTCTCATCAGAGAGGGCAAGCTACAGCATCATCTATCTGCAGTCTATAACACAGTCCTTTCAACTAAGAAGGCTCCACACCCATTTGCACAACTCAGGTGACCCTGAGGGCACAGACAAACTTCCAAGTGGCCTCAACAACTTTAAAAGAATGCAAATGAGCTGTCTGCAAGGAGTATAAATCCTTCCATTCTCCACACCATCCAGCCAGAGCTGAAGAAGATTCCTGGATGAGAAGTGAAATGTATGATGACCCAGGGCATGGCACAAAGGCAACACAGATAATCAAGAAGAGACCCTTTATTAGCTCCAACTTTGCCCCCAATGTCCCTTCTGGATGGAGAAAAATTCTCCCAGGAACAGCCTTTAACTGCAGAAAATTAAGTCCAAAACAGGGTAAACACAAACTGTTACTTAAAGTCCAAACAAGCCAAACTGAAGTAATTAGTTTGGCAGGACAGGAGCAAGAATTTCAGACTTGAAAGAACGGCAAAGCTCACACAGTTGGGAAGACACCAGGAACACCGATAAGCCACAACAATACAAGATAAAGTCATATTTGCTCCCAACAGCCTGCCGCCCACAGCTTGCCTTTTTTTATACAACTGTGTTCCCAGCTGCAGCTAATGAAGGGAATCAGGGCCCTTTTCTCCCTCATAAGCCACACAACCCACGTTGCTCTCTTCTCCTTCCCTCCCTGTGTGCCCGAGGATGAAGTGGAGGTGGGCCTGGGTCTTCCTCCGAATTCCCTCTCCCTTGTTCTACCTCTTTCCTGCTCTGCCCAGCCAGACTTTGCCCTTCCCCAGTTTCCTCCACAGCCAATGGAGCCACACTCCCACTCCTTGTCAGCTGTTTGGCTTCCTCAGATTCAGACTCCAATAGGGACATGACAAAATGTCTTCAAGGAAAAAGCAGGAAAGTCCAGTTGCCTCTTGAAAAAGCATCTTTGGGACTATCAGAAAATGGACGAGGTACTAGAAGAAATGAAGATGATTCTACAGGCAACATTGCTTTTTAGATGGCAAATAAAAACCCAAATACAAGCATTTAAGAAAATGGATTGAGTTCTAGAGCCAGGTTCCTCCTAAACACATTCAAATTAACATGGCTGTAACATGGAATAACAACTATTTGGGGCTCCAACCAAGAAACAGATGTTGAAGAGGGAACCTTAATTTGTCAGGGAAAAGTAGAGTTTAAGCATTGAAAAATTCCATGACTATTTAAAAAAAGGATTTTTATGGATGTATTTCTAACTAGCACACCTGTGGACTTTTTCAAAAAATGAAACAATATAATGATTGCATTTTCTTCCTCGTCTATAAAAATATTTCCGGAAATAAGGTTGAGGAACTGGATTTGTTTTTCAGGAGAAAAAAACACCTGTCTAATTTACTGAAATTTCTTGAAATTCAGATAATAGTTACAGTATGACAGAAATGCATTCTGGACAAAATGTTGTATGAAGAATTCAGTGTACCATACAATACATAGGGAACATGTGTCATGCTCTCGACACAAATCTCTTTTCCCCCTAATAATTTGGCAGTTCTTAATTTCTCTATACCAAGTGCAAGGTTTTTCAAACTCCTGTCTTGTTCTCTTGTTCACTTATAATCTTTCTTTTCTAGTATGTGTCACACTGAAGTTTCCACGTCTCTAGTTAAGAAATGTAACATCTGGACTTTCTAGAATTTGGAGGTGAGTCTTTAATGCCAACAGATCACACTACCTGTCTATATATAAATTTTTGAAAGTAGTCATTTTAAATGACTCATCTGATTCGAACAAAAGGCAAGGAGGTAAATGTTCCATTAAAAACCACTGCCAACATAATTTTACCATTAGCTTTTATTCTCAGCCTTTATTCCACCCTTTCCATTAGCATGTTGATTGCTTTAATTAAGGACCTTCCCTTCTATATGCAGAGATAATCTTTCTGAATGGCTTTCAAAGTACATGAAACATAGTCTGTACTACACTTTGATAATATAAATAAATTGTTCTCCTCTCTAGAAAAAGCCTGGTCCTGCAACCCACAACATGGCTTGAAAGAGATCATTGTTTGTGATAGAAGTTTAGCAACCTCTCCTAAATTTGTCTAGAGAGCCCTTGGTGTCTACAGTGTAAGTCATGGAAGCCAGAGAAACCAGTTGTAAGCTGTTTTGGCAATTGGTAGAGCAAGAAAAACCATTCCTGGCACCAAATTTTGGAAACTAATGTAGAAAATGTATTAGTGATAGGGTTGAGGGTATCTCAGACTGGTTCTTGATACCGTTTGTTTATCAGTGTTTCCTTTCCCCTCGTTTAATTTTAACATTTAGCTCTCTCCAACATTTAACTAAGATTTTTTTAAAAAAATATCTATCCAAATGTACAAGCATCCCTGGCAATCAGCCATAGGATGAAGTCCTTTGAAGGCAACTTCAAATGACCACAGGAAACAGAAGAAAGTTTTTGAGTTTTCTTAGTGATGCTCCATCCAGCTCCTAAGGGAAGATTCCATGCTCATAGATAAAGAATGCTGTCAAAACCCACTCAGAAAGAGTGCCACTTCCCAAAGAGATAATCTCTGGTATTCTTGTTTCTTCACCCCACCTCCAAGTGTTTGTTTTGACAAATCGGGTCTTTTCCTTTATCTCTCTCTTTAAACAAGAGAAGGTTTTAAAAGCTTAGAGATCTGAGCCCTCTGAGAATTCAAAACTTCAGTCTTTGGAACTTGCACTAAGTATATTTATCAAAGGTTTATGACAAATCCCCCAGAACATGGCAGAAGGCTAAATACATTTCAAATAGATTGGAACTTAGCTAAATAACGATGAATCTATACTATTTTAGTTCCTTCACAAGAGGTAGACATCACTATTCTCAACCAAGAAGAAGAAGAAGAAGAAGAGGAGGACGAGGAGAAGGAGGAGGAGGAGGAGAAGAAGAAGGAGAAGAAGAAGAAGAAGAAGAAGAAGAAGAAGAAGAAGAAGAAGAAG
>BLBF01000039.1:30434367-30459411 GCA_015471245.1 Laticauda colubrina
AAGAAGAAGAAGAAGAAGAAGAAGAAGAAGAAGAAGAAGAAGAAGAAATAATTATGAAAATCCTTTTTTACCCTCAGGATGAAAGTGACATTTCAAAAATTAAGCCGTACATAGCCAAAGATGTTTGCTCATTCTTTTATTAGTAATGTCATTCGTTGTTATTTTCAATGCTGAGGATCCCATCTTTGCCAGTTGTGCATGATAGTTGCACATATCCTCTTGTTTGGAATGAATGGGCTTGAGATGGCAGAGCTGGCATGACTCCAATAAAATACGACTTTTGACCAGACTGCCAGAATTGATGTAGAGAATTTCTCTTCTTGTATTTGTACGCACATATTCAGATACAGAAAGCTCCATACTGGATATCAGTTCTTTCCCAACCTACTTTTTCAAAAATCTCTAGAATAGGATGGAATGGAATGGAATAGAATAGAATAATAACTTTATTGTCAGTTTACAAAATTTACATCGGGAGTCTTCAAACTTGACAGCTTTAAGATTTCTGGACTTGTGGACTTCAACTCCCAGAATCCCTCCTCCAGTCATGTTAGCTCAGGAATTCTGGGAGTTGAAATCCACAAGTCTTAAACTTGCCAAGTTTGAAGACTCTTGGTTTACATGTACACAAATCAGCTGACATTAAAATGAGTTTTTGTCGCATACAGCTCTCAAAGGGTAACCACATCCAATATACACTACATAAACATGACAAATATGTATGCATATCCCCACATATATATACACATATATGGCTCAGAGAAACAATACAGTTGTTGTTTCCATACACATGTATACATATACATGATGAAAAAAAAAAAATCCTGCAAATTTTCAGGACGGATGGCATAGGGAACAAAGCTTTGACAGGTTCAGGTAGTCCTGCTAGAAATACTTCGAAACTTCCTCCCAGTGGGGAACAACAGAAACAGACCAGGAAATGGGTGTGTGGAGTCTCTAACCATGCTTTGAGCTCTAAGCATCCAGTGCTTGTGAGCAAGCTTCCTATAATCTCGGTTGTCCTTACCACTGTCTGTGTGGACTTTCTATCTGAGGCCCTGCCATTATCTGGTCCACTATGTAATTTTAAAGTCTCCGGGGGGTGGTGGTGGTGTAGGGAATAAATGATATTTCTGTGCCCCCATTTTGATTGATTTATGTGCCATCAACTTGGTGATTGTGACCACATAGATGTTCTCTCTGGTGATCTGTCCTATCTTGGTCTTTCAAATCTTCCAGTGGTCCATCTATGGCCACTGTGATTGAGTTCATTCATCTTCATGCTTGTTTTCCTCTTTCCTCCCACTTTTAGCCAGCATTAGAGCCTTCTCTGGACAACTGAATCTTCTCATGTTAGAGATGGGATGATTTTGAACCAAATAATTTGTGAGAACTCTGGGTTGACTATTTGACAATCCATTTGTCTGTTTCCTTGACTGTCCTTGAGTTTTCTCAAGTTCAAAATTTCCAACAGTGGTTCTTGAGATCAACCGGAATAGCTCCTAAAACCCTGAAACATCTCCTCCTAGCCATAGTTTATATAATACCTGTTATTGAGATTGTTACATGCAAACAGTCCTAAGGGGGCTCTTTTTCCGAAATTGTAGGAGTTTAAGAAATTGTAGAATCGAGGGCACCTGCAAGGAGCAGGGGTGTGAAAACAAGGATTGTCACTGTGATGGTGACAACGTGAAGCCCTGTTCATTTTTCACACATAGTGCATGTGTGTCACTTGTACAACCACAACTACCACATTGACTTTTTTTTATCCCCCCATCCTGGGATGTCCCAAAATAGAATAGAACAGAACAGAATGGAATGGAATGGAATGGAATAGAGCAGGAAATAGAATAGAATAGAATAGAGAATAGAATAGAATAGAATAGAATAGAATAATGGAATGTAGAATAGAATAGAATAGAATAATGGAATAGAGAATAGAATAGAATAGAATAATGGAATGAATAGGATAGAACAGAATAGGAAATAGAATGGAATAGAGAACAGAATAGGAATAGAATAGAATGGAATAGAACAGGAAATAGAATAGAATAGAGAATAGAATGGAATGGAATAGAATGAATAGAATAGAACAGGAAATAGAATAGAATAGAATAGAAAATGGAATAGAGAATAGGAATAGAACAGAACAGAATAGAGAATAGAATAGAATAAAGAATAGAACAGAATAGGAAGTAGGATAGAATAGAATAGAATACCAGTTGGAAGGGATCTTGGAGGTCTTCTCTTCCAACCCTCTGCTTAGGCAAGAATACCACTTCAGACAAATGATGATCTAATCCATCTCTAAAAGCTTCAAGTGATGGAGCACCCACAACACCGAAAGACAAGCTATTCCACTGGTTGATTGTTCTTACTGTCAGGAAATTTCTCCTTAGTTCTAGGTTGTTTCTCTCCTTGATTAGTTTCCACTCATTGCTTCTTGTCCTGCCCTCAGGTGCTTTGGAGAATAGCTTGACACCCCCTTCATTGTGGCAGCCCCTGAGATATTGTAACAATGCTATCACGTCACTCCTATTCCTTCTGTTTATTAAACTAGACATACCCAATTCCAGCAACCATTCTTTATATGCTTTAGCCTCCAGTCCCCTAATCATCTTTGTTGCTCTTCTTGGCACTTTTTCTGGAGCCTCAACATCTTTTCTACATGGTGGCAACCAAAACTGGATGCCCAACTCCTACCCCAAGCCAAATATTTTTGATATTACTCTTTCAGAGAAAATTGGGCTAGTCTTTCTTAATGAGGGAGAAACCCTGCTTTGGTTTCGTTTGAGGCAGTGTTGGGATTCAATTTTTTTTTACTTATGGTTCTGTGGACATAGCTTGGTGGGCATGGTGTGGCTTGGTGGGCGTGGCAGGGGAAGGATATACTGCAAAATCCCCATTCCCTCCCTGCCCCACTAACCTGCTTTCCAGCTCCGTTCTCCTGTGCAGGGCAACCAAAGAAGACCCAGCTGATCAGCTGGGACTCGGGAGGCAGAGAATAGATGGAGGCGGGGGCGGTCAGAGCTCGTACTTGCCAGTTCTCCAAACTACTCAAAATTTCCACCCGCAATTCTTCAGAACTGGTGAGAACCTGCTGAATATTCACCTCTGGTTTTAGTATTATTAAGGCTGGCTCTGGAGTAGATTAAGCTAAGATTGCAATCTCTTGCCCGGAAACAGCCTCCTTCGATCAGTGGGAATTTACTGAGCAGGTGGGCTAGGAGAGATTGGGTCATTGCAAATGATCTGAGTCTTGTTGGGAGAGGTGGACAATCTCGCGGCTGACCTCTTCCATTCCATTTCCATCTGGCTTTCTTCCTGGGATTTCCCACTAAGAATCCAAAGGGTGCAGGAAGAAAACCATGCCAAATACGTAGAGTCACTTCGTGCGTTGGGCCGAGTAGCAAGCCTCTCTCAGATCTCTGGAGCCTTGTTAGTCTTCATGCCTGAGGCAATTTTTTCCCCTCAGCTTCGGGCATTGACTTCCCGCCAAGGCATCTCCCGAGACGTGCTTGAAACTGGTGGACACTTGTGTGTCACGTGGCAGGGAAGCAAACTTGTGGTTAACGTCTCCCTCCTGGGATCGTGGAGGTCCAAAGTTGAAAATAATGTTCTTCCATAAACACAACACAGCAACTGCTGTGATTAAGAAAACATGTGTGGACTCCCAAGTGAAAGCAGATGGGCCTCAAATGGCCATGATAAATGTGATCGGTTTTGAGGCAATCCAACCAAGGGCTCGACTCAGGAGGATTTAGAGAATGCAAGAAAAAATTCTTTTTTTTATAACTGGGAATCTGCCAAGCACATAACACATGTGCGTATACACACACACACACACACACACAGAGTACTCTTGCTAATCTTTGGTTAACAAGGATAGGTAGAATAGAGTAGAATAGAATAGAATAGAAAGAATAGAATAGAATAGAATAGAATAGAATAGAATAGAATAGAATAGAATAGAATTCTTTATAGGCCAAGTGTGATTGGACACACAAGGAATTTGTCTTGGTGCAAATACTCTCTGTGTACATAAAAGAAAAGATACATTCAGCAAGAGTCAAGAATCATCAGGTACAACAATAATAGTTATAGGGTACAATAAGCAGTCGAATTATACTAAGAAACAGTCAATACAAATTGTAAGTATACAAGCGACAAAAGTTATAGTCATACAGTCACAAGTAAGAGGGGATGGGTGATAAGGACTAATGAGAAGATTAATAGTAATAGTAGTACAGACTTTGAAATAGTTGGATAGTGTTGAGGGGATTATTTGTTTAGCAGAGTGATGGTGTTTGCGAAAAAAACTGTCTAGTTCTGGTATGCAGTGCTCCATAGTGTCGTTTTGAGGGTAGGAGTTGAAACAGTTTATGTCCAGGATGTGAGGGGTCTGTTGATATTTGCACAGTCCTCTTTTTGACTTGTGCAATATACAGGTCCTCCATGGAAGGCAGGTTGTAGCCATTGTTTTTTCTGAAGTCTTAATTACTCTCTGAAGTCTGTATCTGTCTTGTTGGGTTGCAGAGCCAAACCAGCTGGGAAGGAGGGCAACCGCTGTAGGAAGTATAGCCAACTAAGTCACAGAATCAAACCAGGTGTGGAAACCTCTTGTAATAACACCCCCCCCCCCCAAAAAAAAAAAAAAAAAAAAAAAGGAAATTGCCACAGCCACCAAATCCTGATGAGCAGCTCCTGGACTGATGGTATTAACCACCATTGTAGGCCACTCAGACTCTGATATTGAGACTGGCAGCCCTATAAATTGAGACAAACAACATACAAACCAGATTTGCTTCTTGTCACGACCATGAAGCCTTTATATTCAAAGTGGGTTTAGTGCAGGCTCTGGATTTTCTTTCTAAGGCTTGGAAATTTGGGAGGAGGGGAGGGTAATTCAATATTTACATACAGGGTGTGTTGTGAGTTAATTTTGTGAGTTTGCTTGCAAGCAAATTTTAAATTATAAAAAAATCACATAAATATTTATAATATTTACATACAAGCCATGCCCACCCAGTCACATGCCCACCAAGCCACATCCACAAATTAGGCTATGCCCACAGAACTGGTTATTAAGGAATTTGAATCCCACCCCTGCCAATTACCCCTTCGCTGGTTATCTATCATACAGTGACAGATTTGTCATGATATCTGTTCACAGTTACATTGCAAATGCTTGTGACTAACATAAAGACAGCCAGTCCAGTGTATAGTAGTGCTAAGGCATCAGACTAGATGCTAGGAGACTGTGGGTTCTCGTCATATCTTGGGCACCAAGCCAGCTGGATGACAAGTCAGTCACTTTATAGAATTATAACACAGATATAGGAGGAAATGGGAAACTACTTCTAATACAGCACCTTGCCAAGAAAACTGTGCAAACTTGTCCAATCTTCAACTATCTGATGCATTTGAATGGAAAAAAATAAAGGATTACCATTAATAATATGCATTCCTGAATGGTCAATCCATTTTATTTTAATATCAACTTCATTATAGAGCCATGATGAATAATTTAAAATGCAGCATTGTTGATAGCAAACTCGATTCTGTTTGGTTTGACCCTCTGCCAATTGCTCAGCTGCAAAATTATAGTACCGTCCATCTTCATAAAGGATTCCTTTTTTAAAATATTATTAAGTAGCAGGGAAGGAATGCAGCACAACAGTTTGTTAGGAGGCAAAACTGACCAATTTCCTCTATTGGAATTCCTCGCACACTTCCAAACATCTTGTATTGCTTGGTTCAATAAACAACACAAGCCTTTGGATATGATTTTATCGTAATCCAGCATGGACTTCATGTTCTCCATTAAATCCTTTAAACAAAAAACAAAAAAAACAGCTATCTCCAAACCTGGATTTTAGAAACAGTGAGAAACTGTACATTCCATATGTATGAGTAGTTATAAATCAAACAGCCTTCATCTCCATTTTGGCATCAACCTCTGCTTGGGAAAAAACCAGCCCACTATCACTTCAATAAGGCAGATACTTAAAGGAGCAATAGTATGGAGTAATAGAAGAATGGAGAAATTATGCAGAATAGAATTAAGATGAGGAAACTCAAACTCATTGGTAGCCTCACATTGCAATAAGCAAGGACATACTAAATTCAAACAAGGACATGCATTCAATTTTGCAGCTACTAAGATTGTTGGATGAGCAGGCACAAAAACAGCCAGGGAAATGATTGGAGCCTGGGAAACAGGGCCCTCATCAATCAACAGGAATGTAGATTTACCCCCAGCTTACTTAAGAGAGGAACCCAAGGAAACAATAGCCAAATAGTCAACTCAACAGCCCAATCTACATCTAAAAAGCTACACACAACAAGCCCTGCATAAATACCTCACACAGAACAGCCCAAACCACACAGAGAAGTTCCCTGAGGACTGGCTCCAGCACAAGTCCAAAAGCTCAGAAAAAAAAAACTTTGGCCTTGGTGATTGACCCAGATTGGATCCTGTAGTGTAAGTATTATATGTCACTAGCTCGATACTTATGCTTCACTAGGAAACTTATGCGGTCAGGCTTAGTTTTGGGGGAGGAAAACAAGGGGGAAAAATTCTGCTTCTGCCTATCAGCATCCATCGGTATTCATCTGGCTAGTCCTGTCAGTGTGTGAGAGAGTTGAAGGCTGTTTGGAAACTGAAACAGTATTAGCTGTGAGCAAGAAGAAGACAGCAAAGAGCCTGGGTGTGGCTCAGCTGAACTGTTCTGTACTAAAGCTGCTTGGTACTGTGAAACTAAAACTGAAACTGAAACTCTTCTCTGCTTGTGTTTTGCATTTGGAACAGATTTCTTTTTAGGTGGGGAGGGGGAGTAGAACTCCTTAGCATCAGAGCGTGTTAATGATAATAATAATATATGAAATACTAATGCTCTGATGGTCATTTCAAAAAATCCTTCCTTAGCAAGCACCTAGAAGCCAAGAGGAACACATGTGCCAAATTTCAAGTTTGTAGGCTTTATGGTTCTGGAGATTTTGTGATGATGCGTGAATGGTATTTCACTTTTATATATGTAGATACACAATCTGTTCTACTATTTTGAAATATGGTCAGAATTACCTGGCAGTCTAATTTCTGTATATTACAGAATGAAGGTTGGGGTCTGTTTTGAAAGGATGGTCACACCAAATATTGATTTGATTTAGATTTCTCTTCATTTACTTTCCATTTTGTTCCCTGATAAAAATAAACTATTAACACTTCTGTTTCGGAAAGCGTTCTTAGTTTGCAGCATGTTTGCATAACTGCCGAATATTTTTGCACATACACCAACAGCATCTCACAAAAATACACCGAGCAAGAACACTCACAAGATTAGAGATGCCTGTTCACAAACTTTTTCTCCAGTGTGATATTTGCATTCATCAGCTAGCAAGTTCCCTCTGGATTCTAAATAGTAGAAACAGGAAACTCCTTGCACAAAAGAATTGATGGACGCAAGTTTCACGTTAAGACTCAAAACAAGGGCAGGGAAATAAAACATAGGAGAAATCTCTCAGGACACCCCACATTAAACCTCAAAGTGCCTGCTTGAGAAAAGTTATTGCTATAACAATTCCACCCAGGGAGAAATTGTTGACATAAAACATTTCGATCAACCTCCGAAGATCTCAACAGATACATTGGGCTGCTGACACATCACAACTGTTAATTGCTAAGGTTCTTGTAATCAGAATGACATGCAGTGTGCAACTGGATAACCAACAAGTCTCCGTTTCCTCTCCCCTCCCCATGTTCTCTTTCCAATTGATATCCTACACCATTCCGCATTTGATGAGGTGAGTTGCAGCTCATGAACCCTTATGCCTTTTAATCTGATTTGTTAGCCAGAAAAGATGCTGCTAGGCTCTAGTCTAGAAGATGTTTGTCATCGTAAGACTGACAACAGCTCCCACACAATTAATTGCGGCCTAAATATTTATATAATTCATATTGAAAGAGGCAGGCACCTGTGCGTAGGATCAGGTAACATGAAGAAAACTAAAAGTGCTGTCAGTATCTGTAAATTTAGAGCCAGGTAAAGCAGGCACTCCTGAGCTGGCACCCCAATGTATTTTAATCCACAGGCAGTAACTGCTCAAACAGCTCCCTCTAGCCATAGGAGCCATTTCCTGGAGCAGAGAAAAATCGAAATCATATGGCTGACATTTGTGTGAGAGTTCACACTAAAGCATATCACTAATGTGGACTGTCTTTTTTTCTATAAAGTAATTGCTTCTTCAAAGATTTTAAAAGTAGGTAGGTAGGTAGGCAGGGGGAGGATGCTACCGGTTTAGCCCGGTTTTATAGAACCGGTAGCTCTGAAGAACAGCAGACACCAAACCGGTTCGCTGCAACAACCTTTTGTTCATCTGTTTGGCCCAGCCACCCGCCTGGGCTCTTGGCTGTTCTTTATTTCCTGCTTTTTCAACCTCAGCTGCTTTGCATGGCACAGCTGAGGTTGAAAAAGCAGGAAAGAAGAGGATTTTCAAATGCTGCGCATCTGCACGCTGTGCTTGTCAGCTGTCCGTGCGGCACAGCTGAGGTTTTTTGCAAATACTGTGTGTGTGCATGCAAAATGCACTCTCACAGAACCGGTAGTTACACCAGTTGAATCCCATTCCTGTAGATAGGTAGGTAGGTAGGTAGGTAGATAGATAGATAGATAGATAGATAGATAGATAGATAGATAGATAGATAGATAGATAAACACTTTTATCCTGTTCTATCATTTTGCCTGTGTCAACTGTTTTCTGTTGCCTTGGTATATGGTAGCAAATGCCACTTAATTGCCCCAGGTTTTTTTTAACATAAAGGGGGCAGACAGTCCATGCCTCCCATAAAGCAGGGATAGACAACTATGGCCCCTTTATGACCTACGGACTTCAACTCCCAGAATTCCTGAGCCAGCATTACTAGCTCAGGAATTCTGGGAGTTGAAGTCCACCAGGTCGTAAAGTCCACAGCACGATTGGCTCAGGAATTTTTGGGAGTTGAAGTCCACAGGTTGTAAAGTCCACAGTGTCAGGATTCCAGCAGTTACCCCCATTTAAATCATGAGTCTCGAACCAAACTTCCAAAATTTCAAGAGGATTTATTGGGAGTTAAAAGGTCTGGCATTGCCTGGTTGTAGCCGACTCTGAGACACATAATTCATTGTCATCTTTGACCCTGGTTTTCCCTCCACCCCCTGGGTATACCATAATTCATATTCTCCAATGGGACACATCCATAGCCAAGAGTCATCAATCATGCTCTCCAGTTAGAATTTTGCGAGGCAGAAACTTCAGTCACCTAGTTACTATCTTTGAAAACATTTATGGAATGCACTTTCCATTTTGTGAGCTGCTGCACTTCCCCTCCCTCCCTTTCTGTTGGCAACTCTAAAAAGACCAGAGAAATATTTTAAGAGTTGACATACAACTCTATTGGCTCAGGAATCCTGGAAGTTGAAGTCCACAGATCGTAAAGTCCACAGCACGATTGGCTCAGGAATTCTGGGAGTTGAAGTCCACAGGTTATAAACTCCACAGGACTATCAGCTCAGGAATTCTGGGAGTGGAAGTCCATAGGTTATAAAGTCCACAGCACGATTGGCTCAGGAATTTTGGGAATTGAAGTCCACAGGTCATAAATGCACCATAAGCCCACACCTGCCCTAAAGAATGTTGTTCCTAAAAGTAATATGCCAGAATCACATCTGCTTTTCTCATCAATATCATGTTTTCCCCTCTTTGGATGTGCTCCAGTTTGCTTTTCAGAGGAGAAACATCCATCAAAGAGAGCTGATGCTTCAGATCCCAGCAAATAATTTTGAGGCACAAGAAGATGTAAGAGGAGATTTGTTGAATTAGACCAGATCCAACTTCCTGTTTCTCCCCATGGCAAACCTAACACCAAGGGGAAACTTGCCAGCCAGACAAACACACAAAGTACTAAATTAAACATCAACCAAGTTATGTACATAATTTCAAAAGTGCATTTTATATGAAGAATGCTAAATACTAAAAATTACCTACATTTTTTTTTCAGAAAAAGAGATTATTATTTCAAAATGTCAAGAAATCATAAATCTTTAGCTTTTGAAAAGTCTTGTTGGCCACACATATACTGGACTATGTTTTGTAAACTATTCATGTATTTCAGGGGTGGTAACTATGACCCTTTATGACCTATGGACTTCAAGCCCTAAAATTCCTGAGCGAGCATGGTAGTCCTTCACTTAAAATAGTTCATTCGGTAACTATTCAAAGTTACAACGCCGCTGAAAAATGTGACTTAGGACCAGTGGGGTGGCATTCTACCAGTTTGGACTGGTTTGGGCAAACCGGATGTTAAATTTGCATCTGGTTTGCTGAACGAATATTTGAACCAACCGGCTGGCCCTGCCCAACTTGCCTCTCCTTCCCCTGAGTCTCCACATGGCCTATTTTTGATGCAGGTCAGCGCAGGGTCCATGTGGAGGCTCGGGGGGGTGGAGGAAAACAGGCCTTCCGGAAGTCTGGAAATGGGCCTATTTCTGGCTTCTGGAGGGCCTCAAGAGCCCGGGGGAATCCGTTATCACCCTCCCAGAGGCCCGAGGGAAGCAAACCAGTTGCTGGGAGTTTTGAATCCCACCCTGCTTATGACCGTTGTTCACAGTTATGACCTTTGCAGCATCCCTACAATCACATGATCAACATTCAAATGGTTGGTTCTTACTTCTGGCCGTCTCCCAAGGTCATGTGTTTCCCCCTTTTGTGACCTTTTGGCCAACAAAATCAATGGGGAAAGCCAGATTCTCTTAACAACCAGGTTACTAACTGATCAATTGCAGCGGTTTGCTCACCCACTGAGTCAAGAAAGTTCGTAAAATGGGGCAAAACTCACTTAACAATATAAATTTCAGACTCACTCGTGGTCTTAAATCAAGAACTACTGCACTGTATTGGTTACAAATATGTTCTGGGGTAGAGTTCAAAATGTTGATTATTATTTTTTTGACCCAGAAAGCTCTAAATGGCTTGACTTCAGTCTTTTTCACTGGTTTGACTTCTCCAGATAGAATCCACAATGTTCTATGGCTGCATCCAAGAGAAATATAAGAGAGAAGGAAGCTGAGGAACAGGCCTTTTCTGTGAGAGCCCTGGCTTTCTGTAATAATTTACTCCTTCAGTAAGCCCAGGCACCCTACATACTTTTAGGACAGGGTGGATGAGTGTGCTTTTCCACCAAGTATGTGGGCTTGGGATAACTCTTTTCTCTAAAACATGTCTTTTTTTAATGTTATTATAATTTTATGCAAGCTGCCCAGAGTTCATACATTTTTCAAGGGAAGTAAGCTATACAGAACTCAAACGAATGTGTGCATGAATGAATATTGGACTGCTTTGAATTAAAAGGAGTTCTAGAATTGTAGGGGGAAAATCTAGTCCTCCACTTATGGCTGTATTACAATTCCCAGAATCCTTCACCACTGCTCAGAGATCAATGGTGGGTGTTCTGTCCGGAAAAAGGCAAGGTAGACCGGGTTCCAACAGTAAAAGTCTTTATTTCAACAGTTAAAGTGAAACGGAACAGTTTGGTTCTTGCCGCGGCAGCCTTTATATACGGCTTGCCTGCCGGCTTGTAGCCAATGACGGTTACTTGGTTTTGCCGCCTTTTGGCAGCTCTTTTGGATCGGTTCCTAGTGAACCAATCCCTAGGCCGGCTTTTCGAGCCAATCACAATCGAGGATTTGGAGTAAACTGTTTTATACAGAACACCCCTCCCCCCTTGATTTAGTCCTATGGGGTGATGTAGTCGCGCAGGTAGGTGGGGCTTCTTCTGATTCTACTGGACTTGCGCGGTTCATTTTTGCTGGAGACTTCAACCGGTTCGGATGAGGTTGCTGTCTCTCCGGCTCTTTTCCATGGAACCACCTGGAAGGGTGAGTCGGCCATTTTGCTACCGCTTGAGTTTCTCAGGCCGGTGGTTTTGCCGCTCCCTCCTGGTTCCTCTGGGCCGGCTGAGCTGGCTCAGCTGGGCCCTTCGTCTGGATTATTTTCGCAAGTCTCATCTAACCGTAAGTTTCCTTTTTGCTCTTTTTGATTGGTTAGATGTTCTGGGTTTATTTTTAAAAGTTCTTTATTATTTTCTTGTATTTCCCCCCCCTCTTTGGTTTTGTTTTCGTCGATTTTTATTTTTTGTGGTTGTGCATTTGTATTTCTTTCAATGTTTCGGGGACGAAGCTGGTCTATGTGCTGCTTCCATTCCCTGCCATCGTCTACAGTTAGTCGGTAGGACCAGGGGCCTGTGAGTTGTGTGATTGTGGCTGGAAGCCATAGGGGGTCCCCGGTAAAAATTTTTGCGTAAACTAGGTCGCCAATTTCAAATGTTCGGCAATGGCTGGAGGAGTTGGGGGGTCTTTCCAACGTGTAATTTGGGTGCAACCTGTCTAATTGCGACCTAAGTTTTCTTCCCATTAATAATTCCGCTGGGCTTTTGTTGGTTACAGTGCTGGGTGTGATATGTTGGAGGGTGAGTAGACGGTTGATTTTATCCTGGACATCCCCAAGGTCCATTTTCTCTAAACCCTCTTTGGTAAACCTGACCATTCTCTCCGCCCTACCATTTGCTGCCAGGTGGGCCAGCGCGGTCAGTGCATGGCATATACCTAGGGACGCTAGGTATTGTTCAAATTGGATGGCGGTTAATTGTGGCCCATTGTCGGACACTAGGACGTCCGGCAATCCATGGGTTGCAAAAAGTTTGTTAAGTTGTTTAATGACCGCCTCGGTTGTCGTAGATGACATTACTACAACCTCCAGCCAATTTGAGTATGCATCTACGACAATTAAAAAGGTATGCCCCCTAGTAGGACCCACGAAATCAATGTGGATCCGAGACCAGGGGCCTCGTGGGGTTTCCCAGTCCCTTATGGGTGCTTGTGGTGGGGAAGGCCTGGTTTTCTGACATTTAGTGGAAGTGGCAAACCAATATTCGATATCTTTATCTAGACCAGGCCACCAGACATAGCTTCTAGCGAGGCTTTTCATTTTTACGATACCAGGGTGGCCTTCGTGAAGCATACCCAACACCCTAGTCTGTAGTTTAGGAGGGATTACTACCCGATCACCCCACAATAAACAACCTTTTTGAATTGAGAGTTCGGTTTGTCTGGTCCGGAAAGGTTTAAAGTTTTCAGTTTTTTGGTTTTCCGGCCAGCCTTTACCTACCCAGTTTAATATGCGGGCAGTCACTGGGTCCTTTGCGGTGGCTCTGGCAACATCGTTTGCAGATATTGGTAGTTCAGGGCATGTTTCTATTTGCAGGGTGGTCATTGTTGGCGCCGGGTCTTCCACCATCGTCGGCAGCGGTGCTCTGCTTAATGAGTCTGCATGGGAGATTTGCTTCCCGGGTCGATGTGTCAATGTGTAAGAGTATGCTGCAAGGAATTCTGTCCATCTAGTCATCCACGGGGATAAAATGTTTGGTGTAGGTTGGTTTCCCGCCAGAATTCCTAGCAACGGTTTATGGTTCATTACAATCAAAAATGTTCTTCCATAAAGGTATTCGTGATAATGTTTCACTCCAGCGACGATTGCCAGGGCTTCTCTGTCTAGTTGACTATAGTTACGTTCTGTTTTAGACAGAGTCTTTGAGTAATAAGCGACGGGTGCCTCTCTCCCATCTGGCAATTGGTGGCTCAGGATGGCACCGACTCCAAACGGTGAGGCGTCGCAGGTTACTGTCAATGGAAGTGTGTTCCTAAATTGGATAAGAATGGTGTTTGATGTTAATAAATTTTTTATTTTCTGGAATGCTTTTTGCTCTCTATGACCCCAAGTCCAATTAGTTTTCTTATCCAACAAACGGTGTAATGGTTCCGCTATTGTTGCTTTGTGGGGGAGGAATACGTTACAGAAATTTATTAGACCCAAAAATGCATGCAATT
Organism: Laticauda colubrina; assembly: GCA_015471245.1. NCBI lineage: Eukaryota > Metazoa > Chordata > Lepidosauria > Squamata > Elapidae > Laticauda > Laticauda colubrina. The sequence continues at coordinate 30,448,287 of BLBF01000039.1, forward strand.
CCGTTTTGTTTTTTGGCTGTGGTGCGTCTTTAATGGCTTTGACTTTTTTTTCATTAGGGTGTATACCCTCTCCGTCAATTAAGTAGCCCAGAAATTCGACGCGATCAGTCATTAAGCAGCATTTTTCTTTTTTAACTTTCAGACCGGATTCTCTAAATTTTGTAAGTACATTTCTTAGTCTTTTTTCTAGTTGGGTCGTATCTTTAGCTGAAATCAGGACGTTGTCAAAATATGGTATGACCCCTTTTATTCCATTTAATAGGCGTTCCATGACGCTTTGAAAAACGCCTGGGGTCACACTCACTCCAAACTGAAGTCTGTTACACTTGAATGCCCCTTTGTGAGTCACTATTGTCTATGCCTCGGCCGTTAAGGGGTCTACTGGAAGCTGTTGGTAAGCTTGTGCTCGATCTAGTTTAGCAAAAAATTTTCCTTCCCCGAGTGAGTGTAGCAAATGTTGTACGACTGGCACCGGGTATGCGCTTTGTTGCAGCGCATGGTTCAGGGTAGCCTTGTAGTCTCCGCAGATGCGTACCGACCCGTCAGGTTTAACCGGTGTTACTATTGGCGTCTCCCATTTAGCATGGTCAACAGGTTCCAACACCCCTTGGTCAATTAATTTATTTAATTGTTCCTCTATTTTTGCTTTTAATGCAAAGGGAACTCATCTGGCCTTTAATCTTCTAGGGGCCACCTGGGGGTCTAAGCTAAAGGAGATTGGGGTCCCCCGATACCTGCCTAGGGAGCCATCGAAAACGTCCTGGAACTCGTGGATCAGGTTTTCTTCCCAGTCGGTTGCGGCCACTCGGTCTACTCCGGTCATTCCAATGCCCAATGGTGCGAACCATTCGATGCCCAGGAGGCTGGGTCGGTCTCGGTTGACTATTGTCAGAGGCAGGACTTCGACATGCTGCTTGTAAGCGACTCAGAAATGTCCTAGACCTACAACAGGGATTCGATTCCCTTGGTAGTCCTTCAGAGTTAATATTTGTTTCTGGAGTTCTTTTAGTTTGATATTTGGGACCAGTTGTCTGATTGTGTCCCATGACACCATTGACAGGAAAGACCCTGAATCGACCTCCATCTCCCAGGGGCTGCTTTCGATTTTTACGATGATTTTAACTTTTTTTCCGCTTTCCGTCTGAGCGCTTCCGATAGTGACAGTTTTATGGGTCTTTTCTCGGTTACTGGCTCGTTTGTTGCGCTCCCACTTTCTCTCGGTTTGTTTCGATTCAGCTTGTGGGGGAGAGTTACTGCGTCTGTTAGAGCTGTTATTTTTTCGATTCCTTCAGACCTTCTCGATATGTCCCCTTTTTTTACAAGCTCTGCAGATGGCATCAAGGAATCTGCAATCGGCTCAAGGGTGGTTTCCTCCGCAACCGGCGCATTCCCGCCAGTTTCTTTTTTCGCGCCTTTTTTTGTTGGCGTATAGGTGGTGGACCTCATCGTCTTCCTCTCCGGATTCTGATGTCTCGTCAAAATCTTCATGGTGTGTGGTGGCGGGAAATTGCTTCTTCCCTCTGGTTAGGCTCGTTTCGTCGTTGTTCGCATTCATTTGTTTCATGGTGGCTGCTGACTTTTTCACGGCTTCTGCAGCTGTGGCTTCTGCGATTGCTTCAGCCACGGTTATGTTGGGTTTATTTAGCAATTTACTTTGTAAATTAGAGTCTTTTAAACCCAATACTACTCGATCTCGCATGGCTTCATCTAAGTTCAGGAACTCACCTGCTTCCCCCAGTTGTCGGAGGGCTGCCACAAAATCAGCGATAGTCTCGCCTTCTTTTTGGTCCCTTCAGTAGAATTGGTGCCGTTTGATGAGATTTGGCACCACTGGTGCGTAATGAGCCTTCAACATTCGCTGGAGTTCGGGCCAGGTCATTTGTTTTACGTCTCTGGGCTTCTCCAATGCCTTGGCCATTTTGAATACCATTGGTCCGCAATGCGTTAAGAAGACAGCCTCTTACGCTGGTCTGAGATCTCTTCCATCTTGTTACTTTCTAAGTACATTTGGAAACGGTCTACGTAGGATTCCCAATCTTCTTCATTGGGATTGAAGGGTGCGGGCAGTGCATTATTTCCGACCATCGCTTTAAGCCTGGGTTTCAATTCGCCGCGTGCACATTCTCATGTTTTAGGACGATCCCATCCTCGTCGCCAGTGTTCCGTCCGGAAAAACGTGAGGTAGACTGGGTTCCAACAGTAAAAGTCTTTATTTCAACAGTTAAGTGAAAACGGAACAGTTTGGCTCTTGCCGCAGCAGCCTTTATATTCGGCTTGCCTGCCGGCTTGTAGCCAATGACGGTTACTTGGTTTTGCCGCCTTTTGGCAGCTCTTTTGGATTGGTTCCTAGTGAACCAATCCCTATGCCAGCTTTTCGAGCCAATCACAATCGAGGATTTGGAGAAAACTATTTTATACAGAACAGTGGGATTCAATTTTTTTTTTTTTTACTACCGGTTCTGTGGATGTGGCTTGGTAGGTGCGGCATGGCTCGGTGGGCGTGACTTGGTGCGCATGGCAGGGGAAGGTTACTGCAAAATCCCCATTTCCTCCCCACCCCACTAACCTGGTTTCCAGCTCTGTTCTCCTGAGCAGGACCTGTCAGAGGTGAGATTTGCCAGTTCTCTGAAGTACTCAAAATTTCTGCTACTGGTTCTCCAGAACTGGTCACAACCGGCTGAAGACCACCTCTGGTCCAGATTTGGTTATTTGAGAGATAGTCTTCTCCTGCCTGTCCTACCAGATTAAAAAAGGATGAACTCCATCTAGGTCCATCCCCAGAAGATTGTCACCTGATGGAGCCACAGAGGCAGGGAATTCTTGGTGGTCAACCTCCCCTTTGGAATCCTGTTGTAAGTAAAATTTACTGCAGTGGTGGGATTCAGATTTTTTTTACTACCAATTGTGTGGGCATGCTTGATGGGTGTGGCAGGGGAAGGATACTGCAAAATCCCCATTCCTTTCCCCACTTCACTAACCTGCTTTCCAGCTCTGTTCTCCTGTGCAGGGCAACCAAAGGAGACCCAACTGATCAGCTGGGACTCGGGAGGCGGATAATAGATGGGGTTGGCGGTGCCAGTCAGAGATGGTATTTGCCGGTTCTCCGAACTACTCAAAATTCCCACTACCGGTTCTCTAAAACTGGTCAGAACCTGCTGAATACCCACCTCTGCTCATAATCATATTTGGCAAGGTCTGGGATGAGGGCAGGGGGAAAGTTTCTCACCTCTTTGGAGGACCAGTCAAACCCTTTCTTTTCTTTTTGTTTTTAGGAGTTGCCAAGCAGTGATGATCACCTGAAAGCAATTTCTAAACTATGCTGCAAATCAGAAACTAGGCATCAATGTGCTGCTTTCATGGTTTGAATTAAAAATAACTATTTTTCAGTCATGCTCTTTCTGTCATAGAACATAAAATCCTACAGCTGGCAGAGACCTCAAATATCTTCGAGTCCAATCCCTTGCTCATGGCAGGAGCTTCACATCACCCCCATCAAATGGTTGGCCAATCTATGTTTGAAAACCTCCAATGATGACGCACCTACAACTTCTGTAGGCAAGCTGTTTCATTGGGTTATTGTCCTCGTTGTTAGGAAGTTTCTCCTTAATTCCAGGTTGCTTCTGTCCTTGATTAGTTTCCATCCATTGTTTCTTCTCTTTCCTTCTGATGCTTTGGAGAATAAGTTGACCCCCTCTTCTTTATGGCAGCATTATCCTTTGACAACTGTCTCTGTCATGGTCCTGTCAGAAACTCGGAGGAGGAAGCTGTGGGAGTGTGGCTCAGTTGGCTGTGGAAGAAATGGGGGAAGGGCAAAGTCTGGCTGGGCAGAGCAGGAAAGAGGTGGAAAAAGGGAGAGGGAATTCATAGGAAGACTCAGGTCCACCCCCACTTCATCCTAGGGCAAGCAGGGAGGAACGGAGAAGGGAGCAACATGGGTTGTGTGGCTTACGGCGGAGGAAAGGGTCCTGATTCCCTTCATTAGCTGCAGCTTGGAACACAGCGCATACAAAAGGCAAGTTGCTTGCAGCATGTTTGTTGGGAGCAAACATAGCTTATCTGTGTTCCTGGCATCTTCCCAACTGTGTGAGTTTTGCCATGCTTTCAAGTCTGAAATTCCATCTCCTGCCCTGTCAAACAAATTACTTCAGTTTGGTTTGTTTGGATTTTAAGTTACAGTTTGTGTGAGCCTTGTTTGAGACTTTTCTACAGTTCTACAGTTTTTCTACAGTTTTCTACAGTTAAAGGCTCTTCCTGGGATAGTTTTTCTCCAGCCAGAAGGTAACCTGGACATTGAGGGCAAAATTGGAGATAATAAAGGAACTCTTATTGCTTATTTGATTCTGTTACCTTTGTGCCACGCCCCTGGTCATCACAGTCTCTTTATATATCCATTGTTGTTGTTGTTGTTGATAGTTACAAAGTCGTGTCTGACCCATCGCGACTCCATGGACAAAGTTCCTCCAGGCCTTCCTGTCCTCTGCCATCTTCTAGAGTCCATTTAAGCTCATGCCAACTGCTTCAGTGACTCCATTCAGCCACCTTCATCTCTTTCCGTCCATTTCCTCTATTGCCTCAATCTTTCCCAGCATTTCCTGGCTCTTCTCCAGGGAGTCCTTCCTTCTCAAAGTCTTTTGAGTTTCATCTTCAGGATCTGGCCTTCTAAAGAGCAGTCAGGGTTGATCTCCTCTAGGACTGACCGGTTGGATCACTTTGCAGTCCAAAGGACTCTCAGGACTTTTCTCCAGCACCAGAGTTTAAAGGCCTCATTCTTTGGCACTCAGCCTTCCTTATGGCCCAACTTTTCACAGCCATACATTGCAACTGGGAATATTGCAACAATATCCCCAGTTGCAGATATTGCAACTGGGAATACTGCAACTGGGAGCATTGCAACTGTGTATCCATAGCCCTCTTCAATTTCATTTTGCATAACTGGTGATGAGTGGGGTGGCTACAACTTTTTTTTGTTTCCTTTTTCCTGTCCTGGTGAAGTGCCCAGGTAAAAGTAGAGATAGCCAACAGATTTACAATACCTGGCTTATTTGCTGTGCCATTCTCATTGCCTGGCCAGGCCTTGGAGGAAATGAATGACTTCACAGTGTTGGGGCAGCCAATTACAATGGGTGTTGCCTCTGTTTTTCCAAATTTCCTATCTCCCTAGCTCCAAAGTTATTGTAAAATGAAACCATGTGTCTTTTCTTAAGAGAATGCTGCCAAATGCTTAGAAAGAAAAAATATCTCAATTTATGTTCACAACTGACTTCACTTTGCAAACCAGCATAATTGAATGAAAAATATGCATTGGTACAAAGAAATTCCGTTCTTCCCTTTAAATCAAAAATCAGAACTTTGGTCTTGATAGGTGTAACATACTATAGATCAAGAATAGGGAGGAATGTTGGATATTTTACCTTCTTGTTCAAAGACTGACTGAGGCTGCAAAAATATGGTCGGGGGATGAGGTAGGTAGTAGATGGGTCTCCTAAGCCACTATCTGATACAATTGTAAGGTTTGCTATGAGTCATCGATCGGCTAAATTCACCTAAGTTCTCAAGATGTGCAATGCTAGTCAAGGGCAATCAAGAGCTCAAAATCATCATCTGTTGAATTGGAAGGGACCTTCGAGACTGTCTAGTCCTGCACAAGATGAAGCCCCTATACCGGTGATGGTGAACCTTTTTGTTGTGGTGTGCCGAAAGCCTGTGCGTGCCGGCACTTGCAATGCAATGTGCCCCACCCCCATATGTATGCACGTACAACACCTCCACTCCACCCCCTTACCTGCACTGCACATGTGCATGCCTCCCAGCTGATTTTCAGCCCGTTGGAGGCCATTTTCCCCCTCCCAGAGGCTCGAGGGAAGCCTCTGCAGCCTCGGAAGGCTGAAAATGGGCCCGTTTCAATATTTCCAGTATTTCCAGAAGGCCCATTTTTCGGCCTCCCAAGGCTGCAGAGGCTTCTCTCGAGCCTCTGGGAAGGTAAAAATGGCTTCCAATGGGCCAAAAATCAGCTGGGAGGCGCGTGCATGTGCAATGCAGGTAAGTTCGGCTGGGGCTTGCGTGCCCGCACAAATGGCTCTGCATGTCACCTGTGGCACAGGTGCCATAGGTTCACCATCACAGCCCTACACCATTTCTGACAAGTGTCAGTCCAATCTCTTCTTAAAGCCTCTATTGATGGAGTACCACAACTTCTAGAGGCCAGTTGTTCCACTGATTAATTGTTCTCGCTGTCAGGAAATTTCTCCTTAGTTCTAAGTTGCTTCTCTCCTTGACTAGTTTCTATCCCTTGCTTCTTGTCCTGCTTTCAGGGGCTCTGGAGAATAGGTTGACTCCCTCTTCGTCTTTGTGGCAGCCTCTCAACTACTGGAGCACTGCTATCAAGTCACCCCTAGGCCTTCTTTTCACTAGTCCTATTCTGGAGCACTGGAGATAAGAGGCACTTGGTAGACTGAAATGAAGTGCTTTGCTTTGCTGAAAGCCAGTTTCCTAAACCTGTATTGTTCAGGTTGGTGCCTTCCAGATATGAACTGGGTTTCAATGCTGGCTTCCAATAGACCGGCCCGACATTCTGGAGACTGGATCCCATCGCACAACTTTGATTGACCTGGAAATCTGAATCTACTGTTTATTTCACCGGTGACATCTTGATAGGCCCAGCATGAAATGGGCATAGATGGTGGTTTGGGGGCAACCAAGCCATCATGACTATGAAGGCATGTCCATGACTATGGAACCCATGTTCCTGTACAGGCAGATGGTTCAACAACTTTATACTATTAGTATATCCTTCTGTTACAAGTGGGTAAAATGACACTGGAAACATGGAGGCTGATTGGCAAGTTGGTTTAATGGTGAAGCAGAACCACCATGCCAGAGGTGGGCATTCAGCAGGTTCTGACCAGATCTGGAGAACCGGTAGCAGAAATTTGGAGTAGTTCAGAAAACCGGCAAATCCCACCTCTGACTGGCCCCGCCCCCATCTATTCTCCGCCTCCCGAATCCCAACTGATTGGCTGAGTCTTCTTTGGTTGCTCTGCACAGGAGAACGGAGCTGGAAAGCAGGTTAGTGGGAAGGGGAGGGAATGGGGATTGTGCAGTAATCTTCCCCTGCCATGCCCACCAAGCCACACCCACCAACCTACGCCCAAAGAACCCGGAGTAAAAAAATGTAAATACCACCACTGCGCAAGCACGTTTGGTTCTGGGTAGCTGATCACATGGAATGGAGAGCATGATACATTTATACCCTCTCTTGGGCTTTGAACTTGCTTCCTGTTCCTGTGGCAAGAAATGTATCCTGATTGGTTGTCACATTCTCATGGCGGCCATGCAGGGGTAACTTTGTAGGTTGTCAGTGAGCTAAGTTTGGTTGAAAGGGCAATGAAATAAAGGGCAATGAAATGGCTCTGCATAGGGTAGTAGAAGAGCATTGAAGGGCAATGAAACGGCTCTGCCTGAAGGAGGTAGATCTTTGTTATGTAGAATAGACTGGCCAGGCCTCAATGGCCCATTAACAAAGGTGGGGGGGGGGCTGAGTTTCTGCCTCTCTTGAGTTTCTATTTCTCTTTTAAGGGAAATATTCTGCCTTTTTAATATATCTTAAAATATTTCGTTTTTCTAGGACAAGGGTGGGTTTTAACTTCCAACAGTACTATCCACTCTCGAGTATAGGGGAATATGCATACAGTGGGGAAAACAGGTTCACACTGTTTGGCTGTTCTCTGGGGCCAAAGCTGTGTATACAGAATAACATCACTTGCAAACAATTCCTAAATCTCCCTCTCTCTGTGTTTCTAAGTCGCACAATCCCCAGTTGCCAATTTCCATGTAACTTGACTCTCTTTATCCATGAATCAAACATATAATTCTGGATGTGTGTTTTGTTTTTTCTCTCTCTCTTTCTCATTGACCTGCACTGCAATTTCTCCAGCGCAGGATCATAAAATAAAAATCCCACTGGAGTCAAATCACCTATCGGGTGCAAAACTGTAACTGAAACCAGAATTCCTTGTTTGGCCTAGGGATGGGTTGTAGGATAAAGCAAAGGGATTTTTGACTCACGTTTTGGTGAACCTAGCACTAAATATCTAATCACAAACCCACTTCCTGCTTTATGAAAAGCTGGAAGCTGCAGAGCTTGTAATTTGCTTCCCCCCCCCCCCTTCTTCTTCTTCATTATTTACAGCTTGCTTGCTTGAAGCCAGTTTCTCTCTCCAAAAGCAGAGAGCGCCCTCTTTTGTCCACACACTTTCTTTGGAGTCCTCTGCAAAATAAATAAATAAAAGCTGGATGTCAAAGATATTCAACAGAACTGCTTCAGGATTACTTCAGTATGAGAAATGAGAATGGATGCTGGGTACAATGTTCTGTTTTGTGTCAATTTCATGCTGCTTCTTCAAATGTTGCCATGATAATTGTATATTTTAAACTATTTTTTAAATCAGAACTGTTCTGAGATGTTAGTGGTGTCAGGATGTTATGTTGGTAGTTGTATAGATGTTCAAATCAATAACTTATCTGTTAGTCAGGCAATAAAATTCATCATAGAAACATGGTTATTGCAATGAGCTAGTCTTAAATAGATCTGTTTGAATCAGTACAACACACACAGCGTCTCTTTTTCCCTTTTTGGTACAATCTAGCTAGCCAAAGGAACCCCTCAAACTATGGCTTCCTTCAATTAAACTATGGTTTCTTATGAGCAGACAGAGAAATAGTTTCTAAATCTGAAACAAACAAATTCTTTTGGAACAACAAAAAGTTTTAAAAATTGCCTTGATGTTAATTTGATAACTTGAAAGTTCAAACCTTTTTAACCCTTGTTTTCTGCTTCACCTATAATTATAAATTATGGTTTACTGAAGTGCTTTGGAAAGGGGGGGCAGTGTGAGATGGAATATGTTGGCAAAATGTGTGTATTGTATTTTATGAACTAAATTTTAGCATTACATGTACAATATGGCTTGAACAAGCTATCTTTACAAGAAACTGTGGTCTGAAGAATTTGTGAATGCATTCTACGTAGCAAAGAGCACTTGATATTTATATATATATATTTAGTCACTGTATTAGTTTTAAAACTGTATTCTCTTTAAATACTAAACTGACTTGTATTGGTTTGAGTCTACCTTATGGGACAATAAGGGCTTGTTTTGGAACCTTGTATAAATTCACAGCCTTAAAGGTTTAACTGTAAAATGTGTGTTTTAAACTCAGTTTAATTTTATGTGGTTCCCATATGAGGCAGTTTGGAGCAAAAGTGTGAGCTTTGTTAAAAATTATCCAATTTGTGTAATTGGATTAGTTCCATTGTTGGCTACTCATCTTTTACAACAAGACAGATAACAAATAATGGCAGTACACTGGCTGAATTTAAGATTTAAGTTGTAGTAAACAAACATTGGGTTGTAATGTTGACTGGAAACAGATTGCTTTGCATTTGTCAAACAAAGAATAGGGATTGAAGTCTTGCAGGTCAGCTAAGCTATCACCTCTGCTCAAACAGATGCTGTCATTCAAGGAGTAGCTTAGAATCTTCTCTTCAACTCAGAGAATTCAGGGACAAGCTAATTATATACCCTACAAGAAAACCAATATCTAACTAGTATCTAACTAATATAGTAGTTTATACTAGGCTGTCCTGATTTGAGCTGCAAAAATCATTAGCTAATTGCTGCCACTTAGTTGCATATTTTTGCAGCCAGATGTGGAAGTCATTGTTCACCCATTAAGTCACAATAGAGTTTGCTTTGTTTTAGTTGGCATAATGTGAGAACATTGGTCACTGCAGCTTGCAAGTTGAGTGAAACCAAGTAATATATGGGCAGAGCAGTTAAAGTTACACTCAATTTTCTCCAGTCTGGAGTCCTTGAAATGTTGTAGAGGCCTAACAGCCAAAAGTTTCATCCAAAAATTTGGGAGCTGTATCCGTATTATCTGGAGAGTACCAGATAGGGGATGTCTGTCATAACTCATATAAGTTTAATTTACTGATACTTAATCTGCTTCTTAAAGATTAATAGTCTGATCTGCAACTTTGATCTTGCAACTTTGATCTTGCAACTTTGGTTGAATTTTGGTTTGACCACTTTGCCTTTCTTGGATGAAGTAGAAAAAACAATATTTATAAACTAGTGCAAATGTGAAGCTGGCAAGACTTAGCTTTGAAATGTTCTGGTATTTCATTCCAGATGTAAAACAGCAATAAGGAATGACTCTGTATACATGAACCATTTATTTAGTTCCTACTAACCTTATAAATGATCTCTTCTTGCCCAGAGAGATTAGGCTAAAGGAAATGCTTCTAATTCTAAACTGATAAACTAGCTAATCCAGAAGCCTCTCTTTTAAGCAGAAGGACTGCTAATGATGAACAATGTTAGTTTGTTAGTTCACTTAACACTGCACTCTTCACCCTGGCTTAAATACCTCATTAGAATCAGACAGTTTCTTCCTGCATAATTTTAAAAAAAGAAGAACAAAAAGAGGTCAAGAAACAACTTGGGAAGAAAGTTAAAAAAAAAGAACAAAAAGAGGTCAAGAAACAACCCACACCTTTGTAAACTGCAGAGATTGTGCCACTCAAATTCAGCAAAAGCCACTGAATTGTAGAGGTTCAACTTTCCACAGATTCTTTTGGATAGGTGTGATAGAAATGTGTAAGCTTTCAGATGAACAAGAGACATCAACATAAGTAACTTTCACAAACACCCAAAAGTCTGCCAGGAAATCGATCCCAGATGACTGGCAGAGATGCTGAACTGATGGAATTAAGTCAGGCATTTGGGGAAACTCATCCAACAAGATCAGTTGTAAGACAGACCAAAAAAACCACAATAGAACAATATCAGTTGTCACTTACACTCTCAGGTTTTCTTTCTTTCTTTCCTTTCTTTCTTTCTTTCTTTCTTTCTTTCCTTTCTGACTCTCTCTCCCATCCTTCTCCTTTTCCCCTCCCATCCTTTCATCTTCCTCTTCCTTTTTCTTTCCCTTTTATCCTTCTCATTTTCTTCCTTTCTTTCCCTCCCTCCCCTCCCTCCCTCCCTCCTTCCTTCCTTCCTCTTTCTTTCTTTCTTTCTTTCTTTCTTTCTTTCTTTCTTTCTTTCTTTCTTTCTTTCTTTCT
>BLBF01000039.1:30468311-30507326 GCA_015471245.1 Laticauda colubrina
AAGAAGAAGAAGAAGAAGAAGAAGAAGAAGAAGAAGAAGAAGAAGAAAGAGAATGCTCAAGAAATGTAAAGATTTTTTTCTGATTTATCTCTCTTTTTAATCCCTTAATTACTACAATTTACAAAAGTTACTTAGGGGAAATATTAAATCATTACAGACTTCTACTCCACAGATCTACAGTCCTATCTGAACCTGCAAATACACAGATATAACAGATATATCCTACAGTATATAACAAATAGAGATTGAATGAAGTTAAATTTTATAGCACCAGTAACCCAACTGTGAGACAATAGTTGTGAGTCGAGTTTAGACCTTCCCAATTTCTCTAAACACTTGATTTGCACCATCCAATCTCAGGGACAATGTCAGTAATAGGGCTCGTTATTGTAGATTATAAATTAACAGAATTGGAAAGGACCTTGTAGGTCATCTAGACTAGTGGTCCCCAGCCTTTTTTGTACCAGGGACCGGTTTCACGATTATTCATTCTTCCACGGACTGGTACCTGAGTAACACGAGACTCCGCCGCCATCAGGACGGTTCTTTGTTCGAAGCCGCCCCCCCCTTCAACAAAACTAAGACGCGAGGATTCCTTCAGCACCCAAGTGCCACTTTCCAACTGAAAACCTGGAAACAACCGAAAACCCGGAAGCGCCGTCGAAACAAGATGGCGGCACCCAAGCTTTGTGGCCTGGTACAAAACGATCCATGGACCGGTACCGGTCCAGGGACCGGTGGTTGGGGACCCCTGATCTAGACCAACCCCCTGCCCGAGCAGGAAACCCTACACCATTTCTGACAATGGCAGTCCAATCTCTTCTTGAAAGTTTCAAGTGATGACGCTCCCACAACTTCCAAAGGCAAGCTATTCCATGGGTTGATTGTTCTTACTGTCAGAAAGTTTCTCCTTATTTCTAGGTTAAATCTCTCCTTGTTCAGTTCCATCCATTATTCCTTGTCTGGCCTTCAGGTGCCTTGGAAAATAGCTTGACCTCTTCCTCTCTGTGGAGCTCCTCAGATATTGGAAGACTGCTGTCATGTCTCCCCTTGTTCTGATCAAGGCTTCCGAGACCGTAATTACACATATGCTTATTGTAAAAACAAGTCTTGGGTTATTGCAATGCTGGGAATTATGTTCATTCCCAGCCTGTAGTGAGTCCCAAACAGTCCCTCAAGATAAGCACCCACCTTTCTCTCCTTTGAATTGCTGCCAACAACTAAAGTGCCAAATTAACTGTAAAAGACCAACCGAAGTACAAAATCCACACAGAGCTTCCCGGTTGAATCTGAACAGAGCAAATGACTTTACTTCCTGCAAAGATTTCCTACCTTTGCATCTCCTTTATACCTTAGGGGAGGGGCAATCACTTGTAAGCCTTTCTCCCGAGTCACCCCTTTTGTTTCAGCTGCTCTTGCCTTCTAGCAGCTCTGCGTACATGCACACTGGGAACAGGCTCCCCTTGTTCCTCTGCCTCATTGCTGCCAGACTCTAGAGGCTCCGGCATCAGCACATAACTCTTAGATTGTCCTGGACCTATCTCTGCATCGGATGCAGGATCCTTGTCTGAGTCCTCCCCACTGTTCAATAATTCTCAGTTGGAGATAAAACTTATTCAAAAATAGTCTTCAAAAGAAAGCAATACAGTCCGAACTTAGAGCAAATAGACGTGAAATAAAAAACCAAAACAAACTACAACGAAGCAATTTCCACAACAGACCAGGAAAAGTAATTACCAAATTCAAGGAGATAACAAGGCACAGTCTGTTAGAAGGTTGCCAACCAAGATAACTTCAGCCCAAAATAACACATACTTTGCTTCTGACTACGCTGTGTTTTAATCGCCTCTCTTATATATCTCTTATATAATAGTCTCCCCAACTGCAGCCAATGAGGAGGATCATGGCCGCTTCCTCTCTCGCAAGCCAACTTGTTGCCTTCTGCGTTCCTCCTTGCATTTCTCCTTGCGTGTCCTAGGATGCAGAGGGGATGGGTCTGGTTCTTCCTCTGACTGCCCAGCCGGCCTCTGCCCTTCCCCAGCCTCTTCTACAACCTCCAGAGCCACACCTCCACTCCCTGTCAGCTGTTCCTCCTCTTCCCTCAGAGTCTGACTCTAACAAGGGCATGACATGAACTATCATAAGTCAAGGACTATTTGTATTCTGCGGTTTCTTATCCTTCTAGGTATTCTGAAGTCCACTTTCAGAACTTGTTTTTTTGAAAAGAATGCAGAGAGGAAGAGGGGGGAAAATTCATTTTGTCACACTGAAAAAAATCCATTTTTCTTGGTTTTTTTTTTTTTTTTTGCCACTCTTTCAAAGGTATTAGATGTTCTTTGACTCTGAAAAATAGGATCCTGAAGTTTGGGATTATATGATATGCAATATTATGAGGTCTCATTTATACAGGACTGCCAACTGTGTCATCATTTCTGATGGATTAATTCATTCAAGTCATAATTAAAAAAAACAAACTTAACATATCTTTTGCATGGAATAAACAAGAGAGATTACATATATACCAAGTTTGCCAAGGACCAAAAGACTACCAGAGCAGAACTAACTAGAGTCCTTTAAAAAAAAGAAAAAAGAAATAAAAGATGCAAATTCTAGTGTGTGAGAAACTCTCCAAAATGCTAGACTCATAGACTCAACCATGTCTGCATCAAAAACTGATGGAAATAAAAATCATATTTAGAACTCATCTCAGAGAACATGGCTGGATTTGATTTGTGTGTGTGTGTATGTGTGTGTGTGTGTGTGTGTGAGAGAGAGAGAGAGAGAGGGACAGGGAGAGGGAGGGAGGGAGGGAGAGAAAGATACCAAGACACAGAGACAGAGAGAAAGAGAAAGAGAGAAAGTAAAAATGAAAATGCTAATATTATGTAATTAAATATAAGCAGTCAATCTGTTGCATCCATAACTACTCTTTATGGCAAAGTACTAGTATTTTATTTTTCAGAACACCTGCTCTAGTTTATTTCCCCTACTGCCAATATTCCAGGATCTGGGTAACCCTGGGCGGGCTTTAAGAGGAGTTGCACAGTGGCAGCAGAGTAACAATCACCCAGGAACAGTGGTGGGTGTCAAAAATATTTTACGACCAGTTCTGTGGGCATGGCTAGATGAACATGGCATGGCTTGATGGGCGTGGCAGGGGAAGGATACTGTAAGTTCCCCATTTCCTCCCCACCCCACTAACCTGCTTTCCAGCTCTGTTCTCCTGTGCAGGGCAACAAAAGGAGACCCAGCCAATCAGCTGGGACTCAGGAGGTGGAGAATAGATGGGGGCGGGGCCAGTCAGAGGGGATATTTGTCAGATATGTGAACTACTCAAAATGTCCGCTACCGTTTTTCCAGAACTGGTCAGAACCTGCGGAATACCCACCTCTGCTCAGGAACCAAACTGAATAGTGAACATTTTCAACAAATAGCTCAGAAGTCTTTTTGAAAATAAAACTCAGTGTAGAGAAGCATAAAGGCAAGGAAAACCAAAAGTACAGGCACAGATTGGGTGAAATGTCGCAACTATTTTTCTGGGATGACTTGTTTTTCCTTTTTTTAGTCAAATATGTTGTGCTGATTTTATAGTCGTGTACGTGATAGCGGATCTGTGTTATTTCTTAAAGTTACCGGGAAAATTAAGCAACCATAGATTTGTGTTTTTTTGTAATTAAAACCCTCATTGGTATGTTGCTTTGTATGATTTTGTTGACCACATCCTGATAAGCTGTTTCACTAAATCCTTCATATTATGGATTTGAATCATCAGCTGTGCAATGAAAGGAATCCTCTGATTTTGACATACCAAATTATGTTAATAGGGTTTTTTAGAACAATCTTGGCAGCGTTAAAGCACTCAGCAGAATATCATGTTTTCAAATACAGATTTGCACTCTGAAACTTATGGTGGAATTTATCTTGTTTTGCAAGGGCGTGTTAGCAACAGCAAACAGGATTTGTGTGCATGGAAGAACCTTTGTTATATCATTTTTTTTTTTTTTGGAAGCAATTGAGGAATTCCCCACTGCAAAATGTCAGTACCTGCTTTGAAAATCAAATCAACGTCATAACTTGTCTGGATGATTTCCAATTATATTGAGAGGGAAATGGTGGAGCCACCCCAACATGAAGCAAAGCACAAGTACTTTAGTAAAAGTTTGTTTAGTGACAATTCAAAGTTTCAACAGGACTGAAAAAAAAAAATGACTTATGACCAGGGGGGTGGGATTCTACCGGGGTAGAAAAAGGGGCATGTGGCAGGGGCATGGGGGTAGTGGTGGTGCTGTGCACCCCCCATGCTGCATTTTTTTTGCCTTCCCGGGCCCCAGGGAACCTTCTGGGACCAAAAATGCCCCCCAGGAGGCTTCCCTGAGGCCCAGGAGGCCCAAAAACAGTGTGCAGTTTTTTTTGTAAAACCCAGGCTAGGTGCTGCAAAAAGAAGAAGAATCCACGCCCACCCAGTCACATGCCCATGCCCACCTAGCCATGCCCACAGAACCAGTTGTTAAAAAAATGTAATCCCACCTCTGTTTACGACCTCCTAGGTTGGTTCTCTCTTCAATTATTTGCCATCCATTGCTTCTTGTCCTACCTTCAGGTGCTTTAGAAAATAGCTTGACTCCCTCTTTGGGGCAGCCCCTGAGATATTGGAACACTGCTATCATGTCTCCCCAATCTTTCTTTTCATTAGACTAGACATACCCAGTTCTTGCAACCGTTCTTCATATGTTTTAACCTCCAATCCCTTTATCCTCTTTGTTGCTCTTCTCTGCACTCTTTCTAGAATCTCAGCATCTTTTTTTATACTCACACACACAAACCCCACATATAACTTTTGCACTACATGTCAGACTAGTCTCCTTCTACTACCAGGGAGCAGATGTACATTTTGATATTCGACATTCCTTTATTCTCAGCCCTGTTTCCAAAAGAACTCCAAACAACTTACATATGGCTTCCAGTTGTTTCCAACAAATGCAGCTTTTAGGGTGAGAGTTCCTTTAATGTAATTTTGGATTCCTCTCTGGGACGTTGTGAACACACACACACACACCAGTTGTGTTGTGAGAATCCTGGCTATTGATCCAAACTCTGGTGACACAGCTGCAAAGTAGAGACTAATTTTCCTTTGGAAAAGAAAGAACACTTCCAAACTAGCCAAAAAGAACTGCATGAAGACGACGCATGCCTGGGCAACAGCTTAACCTCTTGAAGACCCACCTCAGAGTGGTCTGTTTACTCTAGTTGAATCAATGACCCCAAACAACCCAACACACTTGAAAAGTTGTTAAAGTTCAATTTGGTTCAGGGAGAAAGGGCTCAGGTGTTTTGATTTCCCCCTCCTTTTTTTTTTTCTTTTGTGGGGGTTGACACAATGACATCTGCTGGCCACACAAACAGTTTAAGCTCAAAATACCACAATATCGTCTTTGATTTGTTGCTGCCTTCCACACCCGATTTAAGGACAATAAACTTTCTACCTTTTTTTGTTTAAAAAAAAAAAAACGACCTTAAAGATAAACAGGTCTAATTCTCAAAGTGATTTCAATCCATTGACAAGAGTAAGCATTTCTTTTCTTTCTTTCCAAAATCCTCTCAATGCCAGCACCTTAACATTTGAAAATATATGAAATGCCATTAGGGATGAGTGTGGAGGGAAAAAAAAGTTTTCTTAACTCAGTTACTGCAGTGTTGGCTTTTATAATTTATCCTCTTCAACAGAGGTCTCCAAACTTGGCAACTTTAAGACTTGTGGACTTGGGAGTTGAAGTCCACAAGTCTTAAAGTTGCCAAGTTTGCTCTTGAATATGATGTTGGTTGAGAAACTACTAATATAAGGAGGCATGGAGACATTTAAACTAACCAGCGATATGGTATACTTCTGATTTTCAATTGATCTTTTACTCCAGTCATAGACCAGAATTTAAAATGAAAACATTAAAATGAAATGAAATAGAACAGATCAAGACTTAATAGTATATTACAGCTAGTGCTGAGATCATCAATGGGCTTCTACCTAACAGACAGGGAGACACATACTATATTCAAGAATCTGATTAATTGCTTGCACATTCATGCAATTATCTCTCCCCTTTTAAGCATTGGATTACACAAAATGGAGTCGAGTACTTCATCCCTTTCATGTGTTGTTATTAATAAGGCATTGATAACCTCCCTATTTTATTAAGGGATGTGATTCAGAGGCTCAATATATGTCCACTTCTTTCATTATAAACATCCTTGACTATATTCTTTTGAAATCTCCCAGCCCATGTCATAGAAGTCATAGAATAGGATTGGAAGGGACTTTCGAGGTCTTCCAGCCCATCCCTGTGTTAAAGCAGGAAACCCTGCACCATTTCAAACAAATGGTTCTTCAGTCTTAAAAAACCCACAACCTCTGGAGGCAAGCAGTTCCACTGCTTAGTTCTTGCTGTCAAGAAATTCCTCTTTAATTCTATATTGGATCTCTTTTTAATAACCTATCAGTTATTTCTGCCCTGCCCTCAGGTGCTTTGGAAAATATCCCTTACATGAACACTGCCATTCTGAGAAAGGAAGTGTTATTTCTCCAGGGTACATGCATAGATCTTGCTTTTGTTTAAAAGGGTGTGTGTGTGTGTGTGTGTGTGTGTGTGTGTGTGTGTGTGTGTATACCTCAAGAGAAATATCACATTTCTTTCAATATTTTCCAAAAAGGGGATCTATGTTGAGTTATTGGCAAGGCCAAAACCAAGTGGAATTAATTTGGCTTTCAGCTGAAAGCAATTGAATTATCTTTAATGAGCTGACAGCTCTAATTTTATAAAGATCAGGTTTTCTGGGGTTATTTTAGTGCTTAATAGAATGGGCTGATGTAAAGTCCTCATACTGTGTGGTATTGTGTTTCGTTTGTAAGTCTAAAAACAGACACAACCAGTTAAATTGATTAAGGTCTGCACTGGTGGTGGGAATTCTCTTAAGACAGACAAGGAACATTCCCCAAGTGGCCATCAATTGCCTTAGATAAATATTTTTACTCTTTTCTTCTCCAGTTGTGCATGTAACATACTAAGATCTGCTTCAATGTCTTTTCTTGATCAGGATTTAATTGATGCTTGCTTGCTTGCTTGCATGCTGCCTACCTTTTCTTTTATGTATACTGAGAGTATTTAGGCCAAGGCAAATTCCTTGTGTGTCCAATCAAACTTGGCCAATAAAGAATTCTCTTCTCTTCTCTTCTCTTCTCTTCTCTTCTCTTCTCTTCTCTTCTCTTCTCTTCTCTTCTCTTCTCTTCTCTTCTCTTCTCTTCTCTTCTCTTCTCTTTATCTTCGTCATTCTATTATTCTATTCTATTCTATTCATTCTATTATTCTATTCTATTCTACATCCCATTATTCTATTCTGTTCTATTCTATTCTATTCTATTCTGTTCTATTCTATTCTATTCTGTTCCAACTTTTATTTTTATTTATTTATTTTGATTTGTCAATTGCTTACAAAATAATAGGTATAAGTATAAACAAGTAAGAATACAGAAAATAGGTACGATTAAAAGGGGACAATAGGACGGGGACAGGAGGCACGATAGTGCACTTATGCACATCCCTTAAAGACCTCTTAGGAATGGGGTGAGGTCAATAGTGGATAGTTTGAGGTTAAAGGAGTGGGGGTTAGAGGATGTAACAATGGAGTCAAAGTAGTGCATTCCAGGCATTGACCACTCTGTTGCTGAAGTTGTATTTTCTGCAATCAAGTTTGGAGCGGTTAACATTGAGTTTGTATCTATTGTGTACTCCTGTATTATTGCAGTTGAAGCTGAAGTAATTGACGGGTAGGACATTGTAGCAGATAATTCTGTGTACTACGCTTAAATCCAGCCGTAGGCAGCATAGTTCAAGATTGTCCAAGTCCAAAATTTCAAGCCTGGTGATATAGGGTGTTCTGTTGCGAGCAGAGGAGTATAGTACTCTTCTCATGAAATACTTCTGGACTCACTTGATTGTATTAATGTCCGATGTACAGTGTGGATTCCAGACAGATGAGCTGTATTCGAGTATTGGTCTAGCAAAGGTTTGGTATGCCCTAGTTAACAATTCAATATTTCCAGAGAAGAAGCTTCGTAAGATTAGTTTTAAGATTAGTTTAAGATTGTCTTTTTGGCAATGCTGTTACAGTGAACTCTGGTGCTTAGGTCATTAGATATGAGTATTCGTGATTATTCCTAGCTCCACATCTCCACCTTTCTCCCTTTGAATAAATATCACTAAAGCAGCCGTATCCCCTGGAGAAACACAGCAAGCATGTGAACACATATTTAAATCACATATTATCTTTAGCTAAGAGATCAACACAATCTGTATGGTCAGCAGTGGTGGTATTCTACCAGTTGGGCCCAGTTCTGGTGAGCCAGTAGCAGAGTTGAACAGTGGAGACTGAACCGGTTTTCTCTGCCGTTCTGCCGTTGGGCCCACCTGCCCACCCGGGCTTCCATACTCACTTTTATCTACTGAATTTGAAGCACAGCTGCTTTCCTCGGCACAGAATAGTGCCGCGCGGCAGCTGCTGAAGCGACCTGGATCGTGCAGGTTTCCCAGAAGTGAGTTAGAATGCCTCTGCGCCTGTGCAAACTGTGTGCTTAGTGCACGTGTGCATGAAAAGCGTGTGCACATGTGCAAAGTGCGCCCACCAAGCCACGCCCACCAAACCGGTGGTAAAAATATTTGAATCCCACCACTGGCGGTCAGCTGTGTCTTTGGGGTGCAGGCCTGCAGCTTGCATAGCTTTGTTGATGGTGTCTTGCCATCTGTTTTGGATGCGCACAAGGTCACCAGCCATTGACTTCTAGTAGGTAGACTTCTAGTTGGTAGGCTGTGTTGGCAGTGGTGGAATGTGCTACTCTCAGGACATGTCCATACCAGCAGAGCCAGCCTTCTCTCATCTTCTTTGTAATTGGTGCCACACCCAAAAATGTGCTTTTTTCATATGACACAGAAAATGCAGGTGCTGCTATGCCCGCTTCACCAGTGTCTCATTCTTGAGTGACTAAGCTTGCCTATTTGTTAGTTGTACACCCAGAAACTTGATGCTGCTAACCATCTCTACAGATGAATCATTAAGACAGAGAGGTGTGTGGCTACGTCTGCCTTTTCTGAAGTTGATAATGATCTTTGTACATTTTACTATGTTTACAACACTGGTGGTATTCAGCCGGTTTGCACCAGCTCAGGCAAACTGGTAGCAAGGATTTGGTGTGGGGCACCAAACTGGTAGTAAGTTCTGGCTGGCCACGCCCCACACCCAGTCACCCTCCCACCTGATGTTCACTTCACCCTGCCCACCAAATGTTTGCTTAAGGTATTTCTTTCTTTTTTTCCCCTTCCAACAGTCAGCTGTACGTACAATCAGCTGTGCCGGGATTCCCCTTGCTGAGGCCCAGGAAGGAAAAAAAATGGCTCAGCCTCCCCTCCTTCATTTTTTGCCTTCCTGAGCCTCAGAAGAGCCTCAGGGGGGCAAAAATGCCCCCCCCAGAGGCTCTTCTGAGGCCAGGAAGCTCCCAAAACGGAGCGCGGAGAAGTGCTGTGTGCTTCTCCCATGCTCTGTTTGTTTTCTTCCTGAGCTTCAGGGGAGCCTTATGGGAGGAAAAACACACCCCCCCAGAGGCTCCTCTGAGGCCCAGAAGGCCCAAAAAACGGGTGGGGGGATGGCTGCAAAAAAAGCCACGCCCACCCAGCCACATGGCCACGCCCACCAAGCCACGCCCACAGAACCAGTAGTAAACATTTTTGAATCCCACCACTGGTTTACAATGAGGAAAAACTGAAGAGATCACTGTTGATTTCAGAAAAGGCAGGCACAGCCTCACAATGTCAGCCCTCCGAGTTTAAGAGACTTATTTTACAAATCTTCCAGGCAGATTTCCCATTTCTGGACCTCTTTAGATATCTACAAATCAGTTTTTTTGAAAGAAACAATCTGCAGATTACATGGCAAGCATATTTACTGCGTATTTACACATGAAATGTACTGACAAGGCAGCTTTGGAAGCATCAGCTCTTTGCAATGTTTACCCTATAGATCATGAACAGCATCAGGATTAAATGTAATGAACAGGAGATTCATGTTTTGTTCCTTTTGCTTTGTTTTCTTCAAAGAAATGACTGATATTCTTCCCCCCACCCCATCCTTGAAACCTCCTTTTCCTCACCTCCACCAGGACTGCATATGATTTCTATAATATGTGTGAAGACCCGGGGTGTTGCACAAAAGCAACAAAGTCATGAAAATAGGTAAAGTCCCTTTAATACCTCCAACTTAGCCCTCAGTGTCCACTTATCCTTGGCTGGAGATCAAACTCTTCCAAAAACAGTCTACAAAGGGAAGAAATGCAGTCCAAACCCAAAGTACAAATAAATTAGAAATAAAAAAACCAACACAAACCACACTGAAGTAATTAACACAACAGGCCAGTATAATAAATTGCAGACTTCCAAATGATAACAGAAGCACACACAGTTGGGAGGAAGCCAAAACCCAGATAAGCCTCAACAAAGATGATGCACGCTTTGCTTCCAGCAAGGTGCTATGTGCAAACGCCCTTCTTAAGGCTAGGTCACACTGGCCGACAGATGCAAAACGTATGTAAAAAGGACACACAGTGGACGAGCAAATTTTCCATCCGTTGTTATCCGCTCTCAAAAGTGCCCCAAATTTGCATAAACAGAACGGAAAAGAACATAAAGGAACGGACGTGCGGAGGATGTAGCGGGGATGTAAAGCAGATGTTTGTAGGAAGCCTAGTGGATGAAAGTGGATGGAAGCGGATGACACATCCACAGGGCTTCCGGGAGAGAACAGTGAAGCGGACATGTAGCGAAGGGAACGGATGCATAGCGGAAGCGTAGCGGATGACGCGGATGCATCACGGACGCCTATAGGATGCCGAGTGGATGCCGAGCGGATGCAAAGTATTCACTGCGCATGCGGGGAGGATGAATTGCGTAAGCTCCGCGGATATAAAAGGATGCAGCTCGCAAGCAGGTCACCATTCAGAGGAAAGACCTGCTGCCAGAGACATCTTGAGAGAACACCATGGGGAAGAAAAGGAAGCCTGTGCCTACTCCTGTCAGCCCTGGCAAGAAGGATAGAACCACCATCCCACCCCCTGGCGCTGACTCTGAAGTTGCTGGTGCTGGTGCTGCTGCTGCTGGTGGTGCTCCTGGTGCTGCTGGTGCTTCTCCTGCTGCTGCTGCTGGTGTTGCTGGTGCTTCTCCTGCTGCTGCTGCTGCTTTTCCTGCTGCTGCTGCTGTGGTGGACCAGCCTAGAGGCCCTCAAAGCCCTGCTGCTGAAGGCCCTGAAGCCCCTGCCAGAGGGAGGAAGAGGCAAGGCAAGGAGAAGGGGGAGAGGAAACAGTACTCCATTTCCGAAGACCATGAGGAGGAGGTGCTGGAATGGCTGAGGGAGAACAAGTACCTGTGGAGGAAGGGCCACAGGCTCTATCGCGACACCAAGTGGAAGCAGGCAGCGTGGAGAGAGAAGGCGGAGAGCCTGGGCTACACTTCAGATGTCTTCCTGGGGTGGTGGCATATGCACACCTGGTATGGCAAGCTGCACCTGAAGAAATCCGGGCAGGCTGCTGTCAAGCTCACTGACCGGGAGACCTATGTCATGGCCAGGTGCAGCTTCCTGGAGGGTGAGATCTGCCACCAAGGAGCAGCCCCTCTGTCAACCCTCTCCCTCAGACAGCCCACAGAGAGCCACTCCTCTTCCAGCCAGGAGACAGCTACAGTGTCCAGGCAGGTGTCTTTGGAGGGCCCCACGACAGAACCCCCCCCCGACAGCTGCACTCCCCATGGCGGAGCACACGGAGGACCCCCTGATGCAGTTGGAGCAAGAAGAAGCAGCCATCAGAGACCAAACCACCCCCACCCCCAGCTCCACCTCCACAGAAAGCAGGCAGAGAGGCAGACCGGAGGGACAGAGCCACACTGTCCTCTTGGAGATCAGGGACATAATCAAAGCCAGCACAGATCTCCTCTCCCAGCTGGTCCACTTCGACATACCATCCTCCAACTGCAAGCCCTTCATCACGTACGTGAGCCAGACCCTCATGGACATGCCCGAGGCCCAGGCGATGAAGGAGAGGATCACAGCTCTTTTGCACCACCCTCCAGGCCCAGCTGAACCTGCTCCTACCCACTCCAGGTCTGCTCCTCCACCCCAGGTGATGTCACAGCCCTTCCACGGATTTCAGCAGCCCCTCGCCTACCAAGCCTACCACTACCAGAACTTCCCACAGCAGAGGCAGCCCTTCCCAGTCCAGACCCAGGTTCCTCGGATGCCACAGACACCACAGACGTCTCAGCTGACCCAGCTGCAGACCACTACACTCCTCCTTCCTCCACCCCACAGCCAAGCCCTTCCTCAGAACATCTGTTATCAGTCTTGGGCCTCACATCCCAGGTCCTTGAGGAAGGGCCTCTCAACCTCACGGGACTGAGTCAGCTCTCTGAGAGCTTCCTGCACACACCATCTCCTGTTGTACTCTCGGGGCCAGGCACCCCAATGGTGCCTCAGACCAGCACTTCAGCAACAGCCACCTCCACAGTCCCTGGCCCCTTTACATCTGAGACCATGGGCACACCTCAGAGTGACTGAGAAGAGTGCCAGAGACTGAGTTGTTACCTGTTCACCTTATCTTTGCTTAAAGACACTTTACTTGGGTCATTTTGCTTTTTAATAAAGTCATACAGTTTGTTATTAATAAAGGTTATCTTTGCTTCACACACTTGGATCATTTTTTTCACTTAATAAAGTGTTGGGGAAAACTTTGAAAAAAGGGTTAAGCCTTTGCATGCTTGTGGGATGGGTAAGGATAGCTGTGGGATGGATAGCTGTGGGATGGGTAAGGATAGCTGTGGGATAAGGATAGTTGTGGGATAGATAAACCTCCAGTGCAAGCATAGTGGGACTGTATGGTCCACCCTCCCAGCTGCCACACATATGGCCCTTTATTATCAATAACAATTTAATTATTGATCAACACATTTCAACAAAAACAAAACTCTTTATTAATGCCCTATTCATTGTAAGGCCACTCAACATACATGGCACAATCTCATCAGTGTGATGAGACAGGCTGAAGGAAGCATCCATGAAGCATCTACCATCCTGTCTTGCCATTCCACTGCTCCAGCTGGGGAGTTGCATCAGTGTTTCAGGAGGTTGTGCTGCTGCTTCCCTCCACGTGAAGCTCTGTTGGGGCCTTGCACATCCACAGTGTCTATCAGGTTTAGTCCTTGCCTCCATTCCCCAGGCTCCATGTCCCCATTGCCTTGTTGACGGTCCACAAGCCTGTTCTGCAACACTGGGTAGCGGGTGCGTATGAGATTGTGCAGGATGCAGCAAGCTTCCACGATGCTCCTCACAGTCTGTGGGCGATGCTGCATGGTGGTGAGAAGTACCTGGAACCTGTTGGCCAGGATGCCAAAGGCGTTCTCCACCACCCGTCTTGCCCTGGACAGCCTGTAGTTGAAGATCCTCTCTTCACGGGTGAGGTATCTGGAAGTGTAGGGCTTCATGAGGTAGGTTCTGAGGGAGAAGGCATCATCACCCATGATGAAGTAGGGCACATCTTGTATGTCGTTGGGTAGGAGGTCTGGATCTGGGAAACCCATGATGAGGTTGTGTTCCAGTCCACCCTTGAGGTCACTGGCGTTGTATATCTGGGCATCTGAAGCTGACCCGTTGCATGAAGCATCAATGTACATGAACTTGTAGTCAGCATTGACCATGGGAAAGAGGATGATGCTGAAGAAGCCCTTGTAGTTGAAATAATTGGACCCTGAGTTGGCTGGAGATTTGCAGGCCACGTGCTTCCCATCTATGGCTCCAATAATGTGGGGAAAGTTCCACCTCTGATACCATTGCTCTGCAACTTTCCTCCAGCCTTCTTCAGTGGTGGGACACTGGAGGAGCTCCTCCACGTATTCTTTGATGATGGCCTGCACCACTTCTCTGACCACAATGCTGATGGTATTGTGTGGCACCCTCCAGGCATACTGCATGTTTCTGTACGTGGTCCCAGAGGCCAGGTGGTGCAGAGTCAGTGCCACCTTCAGTCCAGGGTCCAGGCTGGGATGGAAGTTGGTCCTCTGCTTGGTCAACCTGGATCTCAGACACTCCACAACTTTGTCAAACATGGCTGGTGGCATCCTCATGAAGTGCTGGAATGCACGAGGGTCTTCATTCCTCAGCTCCACCATCAGCTTGTCATAGAGTCCAAACTCCACTCTTCTCCCAATCCATCTTCAGACCCAGACAGCTCTTGGACGTCTCCTTCTTCCCCTTGCTTAGAAAATGTGAAACAGTCTGAAGAGGGCTTGGTTCTGGTGTTGAATGATGGTGGCTACCAAAAGGAGTATGCTATGATCCATTGTGGAGATCAATGGATGATGTGGAAGAGCAAGAGCAAGGCTGAAGAGGTCTGCACACCAGGGCTGCTGGACTGATAGTGAGATCCAGGTGATTTCCTCCCCCTTTTTATAGGAAATGTCGGTTTTCCGCTAGGTGTCCTTCCACATACTCTCGACATCCTCCAGACATCCTAAATATCCGAGATATGTCCCATATGCGAACGTTTTGTCCGTTTTAATGCTTTATATACGAGATGCATCTGCTTACATCCTTTCTATGTCTGTGCTACTAACACTGTGTGGACGTTCCGCATACCTTTCACTTCCTCCCTCTTTCCGTTTTCTGCTGCAGCGGATGTGAGTTGCGTGGATGGCCAGAGGATACCGAGAGGATACAGTGGACGTGTAACGGATGACAAAGGAGGTAGAACGTTTGTTGCCCATATGTGTCGTGGATGTAGATCGTACGCGGTGGAAAGTTCATCCACTCAAAAAGTTTTGTGCAGCTCAAAACTTTTTGAGCGGATGAAATCGCAGTAGACGGATGTTTTACGGATAAAGCGTATGAAAGACGTACGCAGTGAGTACACAACAGATGCATCGCGTTTTCCAATGGATGGCAAGCTTTTTTGTCTGTTTTACATCCTCTTTGCATCCATTGGTTCAGTGTGTCATGGGCTTTATATCCTGTTCTCCCAGCTGCAACTAATGAAAGGGATCAGGGCCCTTTTCTCTCCCATAAGCCACGTTGCTTCCTTCTCCGTTCTTCCTTGTGTGCCCTCGGATGAAGAAGGGTGGGCCTAGGCCTTTCTCTGAATGCCCAGCCAGACTGTGCCTTTCCCCCGTTTCTTCCACAGCCACCTGAGTCACACTCCCACTCGCTGTCAGCTGTTCGACCTCCCCCTCAGAATCAGACTCCAACAAGGGCGTAACAGTATGCTTTGCTAATCTGTTTGGATCTTAAACATCTATCTGAACATGGTTCTCCTTACACATGTAGGTTCTGCTACATGTGGATCCCACTGGATTTTTAAATTTTTAATCAGAATACAGCTCAAAGGAACCTTGTAGGGCTTTTAGTCCAACTCACTGTTCAAGCAGGAGACCTATACCATTTCAGACAAAAGTAGCTGTCCAGTTTCTTCTTAAAAACTGCCAGGGATGAAGCACCCACAGCTTCTGAAGGCAACCTATTCCTCTAGTTCATTGTCCTTACTGTTAAGAAGTATCTCCTTAATCCCAGGTTACTTCTCTTCTTGATTAGTTTCCATCCATTGCTTCCTCTCCTACCTTGAGGTGTTTCAGAGAATAGGTTGACCCCCCTCTTCTTTGTGGTAGCCCCTCAAATACTGGAATATTGGTATCATGTCACCCCTAGTCCGAGGATGAAGATCAAGTAGATGTTTGCAACAGAACCATTGATGGTCATATTCTGTCTCAACTCCTCCCCGCTCCAATGAAGCAGGTTATTACTTTCTTTGGCAGAACATCTTTAAAAGTGTAAGTTAGAATTATAACAGAATTATATTTCTTTCTTTTTAATAAAAAAATTGAGTTTTCACAAAACATAATAAAAATAGAACATCTTTTTTTAGAGGACAGCATGATTCCAGGTTATCACATCTCCATACAGATATAATCTCAGTTACATATTCATCTTTTGTATTCAGTTTCTATCTTATCACAAATTTATAAATATCTCATTGATTTTTCCTTCCCTTAATTTCCTCAGCCTTAATTTATAATTATCTCATTCCTTTTTAATTCTATTACATGTCTTTTTCTAAATTTCTATATCTTCATAGTAATTTTACTTATACTTTTGTCTGTCCTGTTTACAATTTTATGTATTCTTTTTTCATCATCATCCCGAAAGGAAAGAGAAAAAGTTCCTTCTCTTCCAGGCAGTTACAAAGCAAGTTTTCTCCTAAAATTACCAAATAGAGTATGTCACCTTTATATCTTATAATTATTATTCTTTCAAATCTCATTAAACATTTAATTTAAACATTGTACAATTATAACATTCAGCTTCTAATATCTATTTTATATCATATATCTCTTATCAGTCGGGTTCTGTTTGGTACTTTCTCTTAAAAATTATATTTCTGTGATATCCAGAAGGGTAGCTTTGCTCACTTTATTGCATACAAATAAGGGGGGAATGAATGGCTATCATTTTCCCTATGAGACTTTTAATTGGGTCAATGGGGAGAACAGCAAAAGGGGATTACTACTTAGTCCAGACAGCTTAATCCCAAGGATGTTAAATTTAACTTCAGTGAGATCCAGCCAAGCAAGAGTGAAATCAACCCCATCCTTATTTAATATTGTGGGGGAAATCCACACTTGGACACCTAACCTGTTTTGCATATCCAGTTCTCCAAGTGGATTTCTAAAGTTTTGTTGCCAGAATTAAATTCCTCCAATTCTCTCAAAGCTGCCTGCATTTTCTTCTGTTTCAAATTCTGAATCTGAAGTAGTTGAGAAACAAAGAACGTTCCTGCGGAATATAATTTATTGCATTTAGCCTTGATACAAATTATTATACCAAAGTTTGGACCTTTCATAATATGCACATAAACATAATTGGCTGTTGAAAGGACTGGGAGATTAACAATAATTGACTGATACCATCAATTCACTCATCACTTTATAACACTACTTTTATTATATATGTTATTTATTTTTAAGTTGGATTATAATCATTGTTTATATGTTTTATAGATGTATCTAGATGTATCTAACAGATCTACTAAGGGAGCCATTTTGTGTAGTGGTTTAGATATCAGGTGGAAAACCAAAGATTCTGAATTTTTTTTGAAAAAGTTTTATTTGTTTTATCAGTATAATATATAAAAATTTCATTTCAATTGAACAGTGTGTTGTCTGGGTACAATTATTTTTAGGCAATCATAATCAGGATATTTACAATAACATGTAATAACATTACTACTGTAGTAATAGTAATATTTTGTTTGTCCATTTTAACAAATTCCCATTTTAACATTTACCCTTTTTATGTCCCTTTCTTTCTAACTTCTGTTTTTATGGTCTAGACATCAATAAAATAAGTCACATGTCAAAAAGTATTTCATTTCTTCTTTGTCCTTGATAGTAAAGCCCATGTCACACTGGCCAACGGATGCAAAAAGGACACAGCGGACGAACAAAATGTTCCATCCGTTGTTATCCGCTCTCAAAAGGGGCGAACATTTGCATAACCGGAGCGGATAACACGGACGCGGGGAGGACGCAGGTCGTATGCAAAGCGGATGTGGAAGGGAAGCCTAGCGGATGGAAGCAGATGGGAGCGGATGGGAGTGGGTGGCACATCCGCAGGGCTTCCGGGGGGCCTCAGCGAAGCAGCCGCGGAACGGATACAGCGGGTGCAGAGCAGACGCCGAATGGATGAAGCGGATGCAGAGCGGAAGCCTAGCGGATGCACAGCGGAAGCCTAATGGATGCCTGGCGTTCACTGCGCATGCGGGGAGGATGCATTGCGTCAGCCCCGTGGATATAACGGAAGCAGATCGGAAGCAGGTCGCCATTCAGAGGAAAGACCTGCTGCCGGACACATCGACTGCCTTGCCTGCCCTGCCTGCATGTCTGCCTGGCAGCCTTGCTGCCAGCCTTGCTGCCAGCTTGCTGCCAGCCTCCCTGCCAGCCTTGCTGCCAGCCGGTCTGCCTGCCAGCCTTGCTGCCTGCCTTCCTGCCAGCCTTGGTTCATGTCTGCCTGCCAGCCTTCCTGCCAGCCTTCCTGCCAGCCTTGGTGCCTGCCTCCCTGCAAGCCTTGCTGCCAGCCTTGGTGCCAGCCTCCCTGCCAGCCTTCCTGCCAGCCTTGGTGCCAGCCTCCCTGCCACCCTTCCTGCCAGCCTTGGTGCCAGACTCCCTGCCAGCCTTCCTGCCTGCCTTGGTTCCTGCCAGCCTCCCTGCCAGCCAGCAACCCCACAACCATGCGGAAGCACAGCAAGCCTCAGCCATCTGCTGCCAGCCCTGGCAAGAGGGATAGGGCTACCATCCCGCCCCCTGGCCCTCTCTCTGGTTCTGCTGGGGCTTCTGCAGCACGGGCTCGCTCTTCTGGGGCTGGCGCTTCTGCTGCTTCTGCTTCTGGAGGAGCTGATGACAAGCACTCCAGCACCAGCCACCTCCACAGCACCTGCACCCTTCACCCCTGGGACTGAGCGACCAAGAGGAGTGCCAGAGACTCATTTTTGTCTTATAGCTTGTTGTTAATAAAGTCTATTTATGATTCACACATTTGTTTCATTTCTTTTTTTTAATAGTCTTGCGGGAAACTTTTAGAAATGGTTTAAGCCTTTGCATGCTTGTGGGATGGGTTAAGATAGCTGTGGGATGGGCAGGGATACCTGTGGGATGGGCAGGGATACCTTTGGGATGGGTAATAGCTATGGGATAGATAAACCTCCAGTGCAAGCATAGTGGGACTGTATGGTCCACCCTCCCAAGTGCCACACCTACGGCCCTTTATTATCAATAATAATGTAATAATTATCCACACATGTCAACATAAACACAACTCTTTATTAAACACCCTGTTCATTGTAGGCCAACCCAACATACATGGCCCAATCTCATCCGTGTGATGAGACAGGCTGAAGGGAGCATCCATGATTCATCTATCATCCTGTCTTGCCACTCCACTGCTCCAGCTGGGGAGTTGCACCAGTGTCTCAGGAGGTTGCGCTGCTTCTTCGCTTCATGTGAGGCTCTGTTGGGGCCTTGCACATCCTCAGTGTTGATCAGGTTTTGCCCTTGCCTCCATTCCCCAGGCTCCATGTCTCCATTGCCTTGCTGGAGGTCCACGAGCCTGTTCTGCAAGACTGGGTAGCGGGTGCGCATGAGATTGTGCAGGATGCAGCAAGCTTCCACGATCCTCCTCATGGTCTCTGGGCTATGCTGCATGTTGGTGAGAAGTACCTGGAACCTGTTGGCCAGGATGCCAAAGGCGTTCTCCACCACCCGCCTTGCCCTGGACAGCCTGTAGTTGAAGATCCTCTCTTCACGGGTGAGGAGTCTGGAGGTGTAGGGCTTCATGAGGTAGGTTGTGAGGGAGAAGTTGTCATCCCCCACGATGAAGTAGGGCACATCTTGTGTGTCGTTGGGCAGGGGTTCTGGATCTGGGAAGCCCACCATGAGGTTGCCTTCCAGCTCCTCCTTGAGGTGACTGGCATTGTATACCTGGGCATCTGAAGAGGAGCCGTTGCCTGAAGCATCGATGTACATGAACTTGTAGTCAGCATTGACCATGGTGAAGAGGATGATGCTGAAGAAGCCCTTAGAGTTGAAATAAGTGGACCCCGAGTTGGCTCGAGATTTGCAGGCCATGTGCTTGCCATCTATGGCTCCAACGGTGTGTTGTAAGTTCCACTTCTGATACCACTGCTCTGCAACTTTCTTCCATCCTTCTTCAGTGGAGGGGCACTGGAGGAGCTCCTCGTATTCTTCGATGATGGCCTGCACCACTTCTCTGACCACAGTGCTGATGGTGTTGGATGGCACCCTCCAGCTGTACTGCATGCTCCTGTAGGAGGTCCCTGAGGCCAGGTGGCGCAGAGTGAGTGCCACCTTGAGCCCAGGTTCCAGGCTGGGCTGGAAGCTGGTGTTTGCCTTGGTCAACCTGGGTGTCAGGCGCTACACAACTTTATCAAACATGGCTGGAGGCATCCTCATGAAGTTCTGGAACGCCCGAGTGTCTTCGCTCCTGAGCTCCATCATCAGCTTGTTGTACAGTCTGTCCTCTGCTCTTCTGGTGAACCATCTTCGGACCCAGACTCTTTTTGGGTGGCTCCTTTTCTTCTCGCAGTAGTGTTCACAGAGCCTGCAGATGGCTTCGCACTGTTGCAGAACGATGGTGGCTGCAGAAAGGACTTTGTTACAATCCACGGTGGACATGACTGGATGCTGTGGAAGAGGAAGAGGCAGATGAAGGCTGCAGAGGTCCGCACCGCTGGGCTGCTGTTCTGAAAGTGAGATGCAGGCAAGTTGCTCCCCCCTTTTATAGGCAGTATAGGTTTTCCGCTAGGCATCCTCTAGGCATCCTCTAGGCATCCTCTAGGCATCCTTAATATCCGAGATAGGTCCCCTCTGCAAATGTTTTTTACGCTTTAAATGCTTTCTTTCCATTCTGCATCCGTTCTGTATCCGTTCTGCATCCGTTCTGCATCTGTTCCGCTTCCTCCCCGCGTCCGGGCGGATGCGAGTTGCGCGGATGCGGAACGGATGCCTAGCGGATACAGTGGAAGCGTAACGGATGCATAACGGATGCGTAGCGGATGCAGAACGGACAAACTGGATACATTTTCCGCGCAAAAGTTTTAGGCAGCCCAAAACTTTTGGAGCGGATGAAACGTCCATAAACGGATGCTGGACGTATAGAGAGGAAGCAAAACGGAGGCAGTGAGTACAGAATGGATACATCGCGTTAACCAATGGATGGCAAGGTTTTTTGTCCGTTTTACATCCTCTTTGCATCCGTTGGTTCAGTGTGACATGGGCTTAAGCTTTAGTCTATCCATTTCTGCACATTCTAACATTTTTTAAATTACCTTCTCAACTGTTGGAATCTCATCACATTTCCATTGTTGAGCATATACAATTCTAGCTGCAGTTAGTACATGTAAAATCAAGTATATAATCTCTTGATCATACTGCATTTTTCTGGAAGAATGCCCAATAAAAATATTCTAAATTCTAGTACTATCTTTGGCATGAAGCCAACTGGGTGGGCCAACCATTCTCTCTCAGCCCTAGGAAAAAGGCAATGTCAAACCACTTCTGAAAAACCTTGGCAAGAAAACTGTAGCAATTTGTTATCCGACTCTCTGAGAATTGAATGGAAGAGACTGAATGGAAGAAAAACAAAGCAGTTCTACTATGGGATATTTCACTGTATCTGGTCCTAGGGCCACAATAAGTTGGTTGGATTTGACTAAGCATGTCATTCTTGTCCTGGCTATTCAAAGAGCCCACACCACCCCAAACAAGGAATCCTGCGTAGATAACCTACAGTCCTGCCTATCTGTCAATGCTATAATGAAGAGTTATAGAGTTATAATGAAGCCTTGCTAATCTTCTCTTATATACAGTTGGCAATTCCTGGAGACTCCCTAATCCCAGATGGTACATTTTAATCTGGTTAGTATGATTGGGTGCCACCAGAATAATCAATAAGGTAATTTGTCTGGCTTATACCTGACCATGTTAAATATGGAATGGGGACAAAGCTGAAGAATGTTCTTGTGGACTACTAACCTATTTCATTATTGGCTGATATGAATTCATGAAAACTGATTAGAAAACCCTCTTAAAACATTAAGGTGTTTATCTCTACAATGATTGTACTTTGCTTTGTATAAACCAGAGGAGTTCAACCATGGCAACTTTAAGACGAGTAGACTTCAACTCCCAGAATGGCTAACTGGGCAATTCTGGGAGTTGAAGTCCCCAAGTCTTAAAGTTACCAAGGTTGGATACCCCTGGTATAAACAATATATAAAACTTGACAAAAAGTTAAGTAATTAAATTTAATTACATAAGTAAATTAAGTAATTAAAAATGAATACTTCATTTGCTATTTAGTGCGAGAGATTCGGTCAGCAAAGATTATTTTCTTGGTAATAATCTTGGATGTAACCTGTTCTTTAATCAAACAGGTGATGTGCCCACATGTAAATATGCCACAAAAAAACAAAATCACTTTGGTGAAATTTCTGTGAAATTGATCTTAATTTATTTAACCCACTGAAACCTCCCATTTGCTCATGGGTAATCTTGGGAAGCGTAACACTGGCCTGGCATTAAAATGAAAGTAATGACATGTCATCATGACAAGGAGCAAGCCCACCATGAAAGATTTGACATCACAGCCACCCCACTAATTCACTCTTGAACTAAGGAAGATGTGGTTTATATTAGTGACCTGTAAGAAGGTTCATGGCCTTTGGGAAGAGTTTATTTCAGGGAACAACAGGGTGATTAATGGTTTATTTACAGCCCTGACATCCAGGCTGTCAGAACTCTTCATCAGCCTTTGATGTAGAACATGCTAAAAGGTCCTCTGTCAGTCTTATCAGCTCACAGGAGAAGATCAGCAAGAGAAGGATGAGTTGATAAAGCTAACGGTTCTGGCACCAATGCTCTCTTCTCCATGGACCATATAATGCAAGAAAAGCTACCAGCTCATTTATCCATCATTTGCCCCGAGTGGTAAACAGATATGGTGCAGGCAATGCATCATTCTCTCTGAAAGCATTTATTGCATCTTTGGCAGAACATGAGGTGCTGATATTATGGCTTGAGAAATGGACCCTACAGTGGGGCCAAATCTACAGAGGACCTTCAGACTTATTGGTCCAATAGTTGGGAATGATTGCCCTGCAGATCACCAGAGACCACGTGGGAGAAAAACCCTTAAGGTCCATGCTTTTACTATTGTCTATCTCTGAAAATAATGTCTTGTTTGCATTCTTGGCTAAGAGTGACTCTAACATCTGGTTTCTATTATGTGTCAAGAGGAACAGTGGGTATGTCAGGAGAAGTGCCAGCTCTGTTGAAGCACATGACTTGGATCCAGATTTCCTTATCTGATGGATGTTCTCCAGGGCGGTATTTCTTCATTCTATAGTATTTGATACTTGAGTAAGTTTATGACTAACAATGAAATAATACTCATTGGTTTTATCCCTCTCTTCCTGGTGTCCTAGTTGAATTCTTCATCTCATTCTTTCTTCTGTGATTTCTGAACTGCTACAAAAGGTTATTTCCTGAATCAACTTTTAGTGCAGGTACTTTAAAAATTATTGATAGCTGGCAGTTGGTTGTTCCTTCAATAGCTATGAAGCCAGAAGATAGTCACTGTCCATGCCACTTGAAAGTTATATTTGAGTTTTTGTTGAACTTTAGATAACCCTTTGAGGGATGGGCCCAATGCATTTCTTTGGATGGCTGGTGTCTACAGTTGGCATATAGGACCAAAATTTTCTTAAGAGTGTTCTAGAACTTTGGAGAAATGTGGGGGTTATGCTTTGTTGTTCTCCTAAAATAGAATAGAATAGAGAATAGAATAGAATAGAGAATAGAATAGAATAGAATAGAATAGAATAGAATAGAATAGAATAGAAAATGGAATGGAATGGAATAGAATAGAATAGAATAGGGAATGGAATAGAATAGAATAGAATAGAATAGAATAGAATAGAATAGAATAGAATAGAATAGAATAGAATAGAATAGAATAGAATAGAATAGAATTCTTTATTGGCCAAGTAAAAGCCACCCGTCCTTTCCACCCCTCGCCCATCCCATCCCCATCCCCATGCATCTCCAAATGCGCCAGCAGTTCCAAACGCTGCAGTGGCATGGGCATTGGGCAGAGGTGCTCAGTTGGTGGGACTCAGCTCGGAGAACATAGTGTGGGCTGTCGCCTTACCCCCCTGTCCATGGATGGGTGGGCACTATCACTGCCTCGGGCAGCCTCTCCTGATGGCCCCTTTGGGTTCGGCCTGGAGGGACTTGGGAAGGAAGCCAAGCTTGGGTCGGCCCAGCTCTTTCGCTTGTCAGGCAGGCGTGCACCTGTGGCTCGCTTTCCCGGTTCTGCCCAGCCCACCCAGCTCCAACACAGCCCTGGTGGGATAAGTGGAGGGCCCGGCAGGGAGGCGCTCGCTGCCTTGATGAGAGCTCTGCCGCCAGGCAGGAGGGCCCCCTGTCAGTTGTGCTGGGTGCCCCAGACAAAACTCTTTATGCTCTGCCCGGTGCCAGGCAGGGATGGCAGCTGGGTGCTTCTCCCGGGGTGGGCCGATCCTGCACTGTGGCCCTGGGAGATTCACCTCCCCATGTGGGGTTGGGCTGCTCTCTTGGGCAGGGGAGGCTTTGTTGTAACAGTAGTAGGGTGTCGTTTTTAAAAGAATAGGCTTTGCCTTCAAACGATGCCTGGGAAGGCGGCGACAGGAGCGCCTGAAGCCGAGTGTCTCCACCGGACTCCAGTTGCAGGGAGGAGCCCTGGCGGGCTGCACATGGCTGCACCAAACGCCCCGGCGTTGCTCTAAATGCCATGGCAGCACAGGGAGAAGGGAAAGCAATGGTGGCGGAAGGTCTCCTGAGGTCAACGCAGGCAGCACCATATCCGGGTATGCAACAAAGGTACTTCCTAACGGCAAGCCCCCCCGCCATCCCCCCCATTTTGCATGTTTAATATAGGTCTTAATTTGGGGGGAGGGGCTTAATTTCATTTTATGCCCATAAAACATGCTGGGACTTTCTATTGGGGGAGGCCGTATTGCTGGAGAAACATGGTACTATTAGAACTACTTTAGTATTTGCCATCTCAAAAAGCAAAAGAAAACCAGGGTTATCAAACTCCCGGCTTGCGAGCCAGATGCATTACATGCTTGCTAGGTCCACACCCAGTTTCACAAAGGGGGGGAGAAAGTCCTGATACATCACGTGATGGTACCGTGACGACATGAGTTTGATACCCCTAGTGGGATTCTACTGGTTTGGACTGGTTCAATAGAACTGGTTGTTATGATTCTGCGCAGTTCGGAGAACCGGCAAATTGTGCCCCTGGCTGGCCCCACCCCTCTCTGCCTGCCCCTCCTCCCCTCCCTTTCAATCCTTATCATTCATGTCCAACATCTCTGACTGTATTCTCCCCCACCCAGTCACTCCTTAAGATATTTCTTTCCCTCCCTTTCCCGATGATCAGCTGTTCCAATTATCAGCTGTGCCGGCATCCCCCACGTTGTCTTTCTACTTCACCTAGGAGGCTTCCCTGAGGTCCAGGAGGCAAAAAGAGGCACACCGGGGGGTTTTGTTGTGTGACACCCCCCCCCCACGCTCCATTTTTTGCCTTCCTGGACCGCAAGGAAGCCTTCTAGGAGCAAAAACGCCTCCCAGGAGGTTTCCCTGAGGCCCAGGAGGCAAAATAAATGGGGGAGGGGTGCTGCAAAAAAAGCCACGCCCACCCAGTCACATGGCCACACCCAACTGGCCACAACCAACTGGCCATGCCCACAGAACTGCTTGTTAAAAAATTTGAATCCCACCCCTGACTAAACTATCAATTTACTTTATCAATTAGTAGTCACAGGTTTTTTGATTATTACCATCCCCACTCCACAACCCGAGAGCCATCACTACATGTATGGCTTGTTTTTAGAAACGTCAGGTGATTTCCTATTATTCACTCCTCTTTTTGCTAACTTGATGGCTCCTTAATTTGATCTCACTCCCTTAATTTTGCTATTGCCCTTAGGAAGAAGAGTAAATTCCAGGGTCCCCATAAAAAGGCACTATTTCACTTGTTAAAACATATAATAGGTCCAGTCCAGTTGAAAGCCCTCTCTGTACCATTTCTATTTTCTATCCAAAAATAAAAATAAAATCATTCATTCATTCGAGCCATTCGTTCCAATAGAATTGAACCCTGGTAGGTTGAGCAGCAACAAGAAGTTTAATTTGAAACAGCTGGTTCTTTTCTAAAATGGCTTTTCTCTCTTCCAAATAGTTGGGGCGACTTATGACTAGCTCTCCCTTTCCTGGCTTGAGGTGGAAGGACTATGATTAGTTCTCCCAGCTGGGTCATTGCTGTTCCTGCAATTCCGTTTCAGAGCTGTATGTTTTGCATTACAAACCTTTGGCCTAACAACATTTTCATGGGGGTGGAGAGTTGATGATCTGGCTAAGAGAAGGAGTTTGTTCATTTCTAGTGTTCCTAAAAGCATTTCATAATAGCAGTGGCTAAGAATTCTCAACCTAATTCAAATACCCAGAAGGATGTTGCGCACAGAAGATAAAATTCTCTTCTCCATTGTCCTTTTAGGACCAGTGAACCCTGAGCATGGCTGGCTGGGGAATTCTGGGAGTTGAAGTCCATATAAAGGGGCATAGTTGCCCACTCTGGGTTAGGAGATTCCAGTTCAATTTGGGAAAAGACCCCTGATTTCTTAACAATAAAGTTCTTAACAATAAATAAATTGTGCATAAGTGCACCATCGTGCCAACCATTCCTGTCCCCATTTATCTGTACCTATTTCCTGTATTCTTACTCATGTTTATACTTACACCTATTATCTTGTAAGCGATTGACAAATCAAATAAATAAAATAAATAGGGGCAGTTAAAGAATGCAATAAATATGGGGTGGTGGGGGGGTCCCTTTCACTATATATACAAAGCAGAGGTTAGATCTCCATCTCTGTCCTGGATGCTCTAATTTGGATTACAGCCCTACACGATGAGGGGGTTGAACTGAGGCCTCTTTCAACTTTCTGACTATATAATTCCAACCTATTCAATGAACATGAAGAACATGCCACTCACTTTCTATTAAAATTTGGGAATTAATAAGCAGTGAGATCTGAATGGAGAAGTACACATTCTCTACACAATGTACAATTAAGGTATGGAATCTGCTATCAGAAAAGGGATGTTAACTTTGAGTTTCGGGTAAAAAAAGTTTTCAAAGCATTCACCTTCAAAATGCTGAAAGGGGAACATGCCTTGAGATTGACATTTGTGAAAATCTCCCCCTCTCCAAATTTTAGTCTAACATTATGCTAGATAGTTGATCTTCCTTCTTAGCTGATATACCTTGAATTAACATGGCTTCCTTAGCCAGACTGTAACTCCATCCCACTAGGAGCTTTAATAAGAACTTATCTCTAGCTAAAATAGATTTAATAAGGCAATCTTCATATGTCATACATTACTGTGCTCTTCAATCTGTTTACCTGAGAATTGTCCGGTTGACTATTTATCCCAACTAGCATGAAATATTTGCCACTCGATTCCGTTTTCCTATAACTGTATTAGAATTAAGTGATGTGGAATACACATTTTCCAATACCGGCTATGCTGCAAGCTAGCTGAAATGGGAACCGATCTATACTATTTAAACAGAGTAAATGTAATTCCTAAAATGCTATTTGTAAATCTGAGACAGCAGATATCTTCCTGAAACAAACACTTAAAAATTTTTATCTTCCCAGAAGTGTGGAAATTTGGCAATGTGTCCTGGTGAATAGAAGAGCTGATGAATGTCTGAGGGAACTGGATAAACGTAAGATGCTGTCTTGAAAGGGAGATTTGGCAAGAGCAGTTCACCCAAGGGATTCCACATGGATTAAAAGGTCTTTTTTCTTTGCTGATAATCATTTGGCCATAAAGAGCAATAAATGTTCTGTTTCAGTTCAATCCACTTAATGGAGGTGTTTGGAGACAATCAAATCTGGTTGAAGGACATGGTTCTGGAATTTGAGAAACAGGAAAATCCAAGCTGGGATGTTTTCAGGGGTTGCATGATCTCATTCAACCCTCCAATCCAAGATTCTCCATTCTCCATTAGTGCACTTTTCTCAGCCATGAGCCTTTAACAGCTCAGACATTTTAAGAGCCATGCAGTCCCATATGGTCCCAATTATTCAGTGGTTTGCAGAATTGATGAATATGCTGTAGATCGACTATGGAAGATTTTAATGAATCATGTAGAGCCCTCAGGGCATTCTGAGTTTGGTAGTTTTCTTACAGATGTTTCATTACCTACTAGGGAACATCTGCAGATATTCCTTCATTTGGTAATGAAATGTCTGCAAGCAAGCCGCTAAACTCAGAGAGCACCAAAGACTCCATAGTTCCACCCTAAGCTGCAAATTGAAATGGATCTAGGCATCATTGATGTCGATAAATATACCGCATGTCTAGTATGTTTTGTTTTTTTCGTTTCTGCTTTTTCCTTCTTTTATAATTGCATATATTTCATTTTCTTTCCCCTTTTTGGGTGTATCAGGAAAAAAAGACATTTTTTTTTTTAACCTCAGAATGTGATGCCGTTTGTAACAATAGGAAACCTCTCATGTCACACTTCAGGCAAGTATGGGATGAGGAAGGGTTGTTGTCAGGAGTGGGATTCTACCGGTTCGGACCGGTTCTATAAAACCAGTTATTATGATTATGCGCAGTTCAGAGAACCGGCAAATCATGCCCGTGGCTGGCCATGCCCCTCTCTGACTGCCCCTCCCCTCCCCACCCAGTCAGTCCTTATCGTGCATGCGCGACATTGCATGCATGCCTGACATTGCTGACTGCATTCTCCTTAAAGTATTTATTTATTTTTCCTCCCGACTATCAGCTGTTCCAATGATCAGCTGTTCCAGGATCCCCCTCGCTGTCTTACTACTTCACCCAGGAGGCTTTCCTGAGGCCCAGGAGGCAAAAAGGGGCACAGGGAGTGTGGGGGGGGGGGAAACTGCACCCCCCTGCGCTCTGTGTTTTGCCTTTCTGGGCCTCAGGGAAGTTTCCTGGGAGTAAAAACACCCCCCTGGAGGCTTCCCTGAGGCTTAGGAGGCCCAAAAACAGAATGTGTGTGTGTGGGGGGGGGTGCTGCAAAAAAAAAAAAAAAAAGAAGTAGCCACGTCCACCCAGTCACATGGCCACGCCCACCTATCCACACTCACCTAGCCATTCCCACATAACCAGTTGTTTAAAAATTTGAATCCCACCCCTGGTTGTTGTTTTTTTAAATGTTTGTGAGGAATGATGCTTCTTTCTGAATGAAATGTAGCAGATATCAGGAACTGCAGCAAATATATGGGATGAACTCATTTTTCTATAAACTAGATCAGAAAGTAAAACAGATCCATAGTGGCTGCTCAGCAAGTTATGATTCGGATCCTGATGTCAAATGGACTGAATTTTAAATGTAAACCAGTCAATGTCTGGAATACTCTACCTGACTCTGTGATTTCTTCCACTAACCTCAAACGCTTTAATCTCAGACTGTCCACCATTGACCTCACCCCTTCCCTATCTTAATGTCTCCTTTTTATTTGCATCTATTTCATGTGTCATTAATCATGTTTATACTTATATATATTATCAAATGCATGCTTGACAAAATAAAATAAATAAAGCTCTGTGATCCACTGAATTATCTTTCGAAAGAAAGGTAATTCAGTCTAATGTGACCAAATAACAAATAACAGATAATCAGAGTTGGAAGGGACATTATAGGTAATCTAGTCCAACTCCCTGCCCAAGCGGGGACCATTTCTGACAGATGGGAATCCAATCTCCTCTTGAAAGTCTCAAGTGATGGCGCTCCCATAATTTCTGAAGGCAACTTCTGTTCCATGGGTGGATTGTTCTCACTGTCAGAAAGTTTCTCCTTATTTTCAGGTTGAATCTCTCCTTGTTTACTTTCCGTCCATTTTTCCTTGTCTGGCCTACAGGCGCTTTAGAAAATAGCTTGACCCCTTCCTCCTCTCTGTGGCAGCCCCTCAAATATTGAAAGACTGCTCTCCTGTCTCCCCCGGTCTTCTCTTCACTAGACTAGCCAAGCCCAGTTCCTGTAACCGTTCTTCATGTTTTAGTCTCCTAATTATCCTGGTTGCTCTTCTCTGTACTTTTTCTGGAGTCTCCACATCTTTTTTATAGTGTGGTGATCAAAACTGGATGCAGTACTCTAGGTGTGGCCTTACTAAGGCTTTATAGAGTGATATTACTTGATCTCAATTGTATCCTTCTCTTAATGCAATTTAGGACTGCATTAGCTTGTTTGGCTGCTGCTGCACACTGTAAGGGGCGTGCATAAGCGTACCAACGTGCCTACCGTCCCTGTCCTCATGTCTCCGTTTTACTTGTATCTATTTTATGTATGAATAATCATGTTTATACTTATATATATTATCAAATGCATGCTTGACAAAATAAAATAAAGCTCTGTAATACACTGAATCATCTTTCGAGAGAAAGGTAATTCAGTGTAATGTGACCAGAAGGAACATTATGTTTTGGGCTGACCATATATATTTTTTAAAAAAATCTGATGCAGAATGAGCCCATCTTAAAATACAGGCGCTACTCGACTCATAACAGTTGATTTAGTGACCATTCAAAGTTACAACAGCGCTGGGAAAAAGTGACTTTTTTTGACTGTTTTTCCACACTTAACGACCATTGCAACATCCCCATGGTCACGTGATCAAAATTTGGCCGCTTGGCAACTGGTTCATGTTTATGACAAATTGCAGTGTCCAGGGGCATCATGTGATCAGCTTTTTGGGGTAATCTTCTAAAAATCCAAATCAATGAGGAAGCCAGATTCACTTAACAACAACGTTACTTACTTAACAACTGCAATGATTCACTTCACAAGAAAGTGTGACAAGAAAGGTTGCAAGATGGGACAAAATTTATTCAACAAACGTTTTCTTTAGCAGCATTAATTTTGGGCTCCATTGTGTTCTTAAGTTGAGGACTACTTTACATTTTTATTATTGTTGTTATTGCTACTATTATAATAAAAATAATTGTGGGCAAATCAGTATTCACTTATCTAAACAGAGAAACTGAATGAACATGTTAGGCACAGTGTCTTTTAATTAATTACCACAAGTCGCTGTACTTTTATTTTTTTAAAAAAACAAAGAAAATGCAGAAGAAAATTGTATAGAACAGTGGTCGCTAACTGGTGGGCCGGAGACCACTGGTGGTCCACAAGAAAATTTTGGTGGACCTCAAAGAAATGTCCCCCCCCCCCAAAGCAATTAATCCAGGCTGCGCGTGAATACAAGGCTGTTCCACCCACATGGCCCGCCCAACTGCTGGCCCCACCCTTCAGCCAAATGCAAACCTTATCTTGAGTAGAGCCACGCAAGCTGGAATTGGAAGTTAAGACCAACGGCGGGAGAGGGAAATCTGCCCCGGGATGGCTTGCTGACTTTGGTGGGAAAGTCAGTCCCATATTCCAGAGCTGCAGTAGTCCTTTTGGTCATCCTGGAGCAGCTCCTCCAGTCCATGGCAGGCCGGTAGACCCAGGTGGAAGAGCAGCTACTCCGTGTTGACCAAAGGGCCAGTCCTGTGGCTACTGCAGCTCTGGAATATGGGAGCAACTTTCCCAGCAACGTCAGCAAGCCACCGTCAGTCAAAATTCATATTAGTGGTCCACAGGATTTAAAATTATGAGTTTGGTGGTTCCTGAGGTCCAAAAGGTTGGAAACTCCTGGTGTAGAGCCAATGACTATAAACCCCTTGAAAAGTTTTATATTTGTTTGTGTTCATATGTACACATATCCTTTCCATTGCTTTTTTAAAAAAAAGAAAAGAGAAAACAACAAAAGAATTAGATAATTCCCATTGAAAAAACTGACACTTCTAAAGTAATTTCTACTTGCCATTTTTATCTTTATGTTTCATCCTAGGTTAAGGGGTTTTGCTGGTTTATGTTTTTAAGATGTATAATAATTTTTTCAAATTATCACATAGTTTTAATTTGCTTTATCCATACTTTGGAACTTGGACTGGAAAAAGTTGATAAATGTTATACATAAATAACAATGCAATCCTGCAAAAACAAACTATAAGGAATCTGGTGTCCTGCAACAATGATCAATTATAAGCTGAAACAAACCCTGGAACCAGGCTTACAGTGGCTTCTTATGAATTTCCCCCCAAAAGAGGATGTTTGTGACTGAGGTCAACTGAAGAAAACAAGAGATTTGCCAAAAGTTTGAAAATGTGAATAGATATGACCACAGGCAGAGTTAGAAATACGGTAGTGTATATAAATGTAGTATCATGGACATCTCCATAAGAAGAAAAACCAAGAGTTGTTTACTTATTTAGATTGTTTATATGGCTACCCACCTCAAACAAATTACTCTGGGTGATATATAAATATCCCTCAACAAAGTAAAAAAGAAAAACAGCACATGTTAGTCAAGCACAATAAAGCTTAAGTAAAAATTTATTGTACACCCACACATATACCCATACTCACACACATAATGGGAACTTAGCTCCTCTTGGCCAATAAGCCTAGAGAAAGAGAAAGATCTTGACTGCATTTCCAAAGGGTTGGTCCACTCAAAAATTGATCTACCTGTCTTCTCCATATTATTTACCTGCTGAATTCTGAAAATATGTAAGCCAGGATACACCCTGTGACATTCTATGGAAAGTTGGATTTTGAAGAAGCAAGATAGAAACACGAGTGATAATTTGAACTTTGATGTTTGAGAAAAGACTTCTGAGAATACTCTGGAGAGCCAAGAAAGCAAACCGACAGATCCATGATGGTGAACCTGTGGCGCATGTGCCGGAAGCGGCATGCAAAGTCATCTCTATGGGCATGCGAGCCATCACTCCAGCTCAGTTCCACTGCACATGCCTGCACGCCTCCCGCTACCCAGCTGATTTTCGGGTATCTGCCATGCATGCATGGGGGGGACCGGGGCACATGGAGGAAACAAGGGGGGCAGGGGGAGCATGGGGGTCCCACATGCATGTGCAGGGGGGTGGGAGGAGCATAGGGGTCTCACGTGCATGCCCAACCAAAGAAGACCCAGCCGATCAGCTGGGACTCGGGAGGCAGAGAATAGATGGGGGTGGAGCCAGTCAGAGGTGGGATTTGGCGATTCTCCGAACTACTCAAAATTTCTGGAGAACCGGTCAGAACCGGCTGAATACCACCTCTGGTGTTGACCCCCCTCTTCTTTCTGGCAGCCTCTCAGATATTGGAGTGCTGCTATCAGCTTCTTACTAGACTAGACATGCCCAATTCCCGCAATGTTTTCTCTTCCAGTCTCCTAATCATCTTTGTTCTTCTTTTCTGAACTTTTTCCAGAGATTCAAGATTTTTTTTATATTGTGGAAACCAAAACTGGATGCAGGAAGGAAGGAAGGAAGGAAGGAAAGTTGCTTTTCCTTTATCTCAAATCTACCTCAGAATGACACTACTGCACCATAATTTTGTGTTATTCAGAGCTACCTAGTCAAGGTGATGCAACAGTGTCTTTAACTAAGCCATACCCACAGACAAGAATGCACTGGATGTGCTTGGGCTTTTTTTTAGTACTAAGGCTTGCCTTCCACTTATAACCAAACAGAAAATGAAGATGAAATATGAGTCAGTATAAAATGGGCTACAGTCCAAGTTGCACAGTTCCTTGAACCTTTGCAGCTGGATTCAGTTGAAATTCCTGCCTGGTTAGGATGTGGATTGTTTTGGAGAAACTTGTACGAGGCCTCCATTGACCAGTGAGTGATAACAAGATAACCACAAGAGTTGAGGTCACTAGGTCTGGAATTTGACTGATGTATTAGCAATAGCACGAAGTGTTAAGGCTCTCTAGAACAATTAAGGGCAGCCTTGCTT
This sequence comes from Laticauda colubrina, assembly GCA_015471245.1. NCBI lineage: Eukaryota > Metazoa > Chordata > Lepidosauria > Squamata > Elapidae > Laticauda > Laticauda colubrina. Next base: position 30,501,882 of record BLBF01000039.1, read on the forward strand.
TTGGGAGTTAGGCAGTTCTCTTATTCAGCACAAATTTTTAGAATAATTCCTTATGGTCGGCCAAATGCACTGACATTTAATCGGACCAAGAAGACGATAGATCAAAAGCTTACAAGATTACAATCTAGAGGTGTTTGTAGGAGCACAGTTAAAAGCTTGGCTTTAAGGGTAGCATGTTCTATAACAGGGGTGTCAAACTCAAGGCCCAGGGGCTGAATCTGGCCCAAAGGGTGCTTAGATCTGGTCCACAGAGCCATCCTGGAAACAGCAAAGAACCAGCCCACAGTGCCTCTGCCAGCGAAAACGGAGTTCGGGAGGGTTGCACGCATCCCTCCCAAGCTCCATTCCCACTGGCAGAGGGTTGAAGGAGGCCATCACAGATGGAAACGGAGCTTGGGAGCCTGTTTTCATTGGCAGAGCCTTTGGGCCACCCACAGGCACCCCCAACACGAGTGATGTAGAGCTGGCCACCCCCTCACAAGGTAAAACACAACCCCGATGTGGCCCTCAATGAAATCGAGTTTGACACCCCTGTTCTAGGAGCATCGATGGAAATGTTCTTTGTTAGGCTCATACACTTCAAAGTTATTCTGCCGTTAAGTTAAATATTCTACTACATTAAAATAATTCAATATATTTTGGACAGAATGCATTATGTCCAAAGCACTACAAAATAGCTGGCATGCCAATTCTGAGCTCTTTCCCTTCTTCTGTAGTTTTTCCTCGTATAGCAATGGTGCTCTTGTCTCTCTGTAACCTCTGGCAAGTTTTTGCGCCCTCTGATTTTGAACTAAGCCAGTTTCTCCTATCTATCCAATGCACCCTCTCGTCAAAGCAAAATGCTCAGATCCAGTTGAGAGAAGGTCAGAACTCATAAGCAGGGTTAGTTGGAAGACGCTTAAGTGAAGAAATCAAAGTCACTTCTGACCACCAGGAAAGTCAGAGGGTGGCCTCCAGTGATGGGATTCAAACATTTTTACTACCAATTCTGTGGGCATGGCTTGGTGGGCATGGTAGGGGAAGGATACTGTAAAATCCCCATTCCCTCCCCACCCCACTAACCTGCTTTCCAGCTCCATTCTCCTGTGCAGGGCAACCAAAGAAGACCCAGCCAATCAGCTGGGACCCAATGGGAGGCGGAGCATAGATGGGGGCGGGGCCAGTCAGAGGTGGTTTTTGCCAGTTCTTTGAACTACTCAAAACTTCCGCTACTAGTTCTCCAGAACTGGTCAGAACCTGCTGAATACTACCTCTGGTGGCCTCAGGAAGAAGTGGACCAGAACATAGTGGACTGAGAAGTCTGTCAAGAGGATTCCCAGAGTGTGGACAAACAAGTCACAAAAGTGCAATCAAAGTACATAAAAACCAGAGTAGAGTTTCAATCGCATCATTGCGGCCACCATTTTGACTTGTTTGTCAATAACCTTGGGCCAGCTCTGGAAGATATTGAAGTGACCGAAATGAGCAATTAGAAAAAAGGAAGTGCTGATCAACCTTTAAATATTGTGTGCACACTTGCATGCTCACACTTGTGTGTCAGCACCTAGAAGGCAATGTGCACCCCCTAGGCCCTCTACCCATGCGTGTGCAATCCCCACCCACCCATTCCCCACCAGCCCCTTACCTGCACTGCACTTCACGGCTGATTTTTGGCCAGTTTGAGGCCTTTTTCAGCCTCCCAGAGGCTTCAGGAAGGCTTCTGCAGGCTTTTCAGGACGAAAACTAGGCCCGTTTCATCACTTCTGGTATTTCCGGAAAAACAGGAAGTGATGAAACGGGCCCAGTTGAAAAGCCTGCAGAAGCCTTCCTGAAGCCTCTGGGAGGCCGAAAAAGGTCTCAAACCAGCCAAAAATCAGCTGTGAGATTCAGGCATGCACAATGAAGTAAGTTTGCCTGCAGCTCGTGTGCCACCTGTGGCTCTGTGTGCCACCTGTGGCGTGCGTGCCATAGGTTCGCCATCATGGTAATAGGGCCTCCTGCTTCAGCAGGGGGTTGGACTAGAAGACCTTCAAGGTTCCTTCTAACTCCATTCTATGTTTTATGTTTTACAAAGCAGCCTGTTTCCCCATTGTCAATTCTTCCTTTTTAAAGTGCATTTTGAAAAATGATTGTGAGCTTGGTCTGTTCAAGGATAGAGAGGACCTTTCAAAAATACCCAGAGACATTAATCACAGCTAAGAGGAAATAACAGTTTGGAATTCACGTTTCATTTATTATAAATAAAAAGATACAGTGAAGGTGGGAGTCAGACTGCCAGCACCTAACCTTAAACCCCCTACCCCTCACAGTAGTTAAAAAGTTCTTTCGGAGGATCTAGAGTAGCTCCCATAAATATTTGGATGATACAGATACCACTAATAAATCTGTTTAAAATGCTGCTCTATTGTTTATACAAAGAAAAGCAATGGAGCTTCTTTGTCCTGATAGTTTTAAGTATGAGGAATCCTGCTTTTTAGCACCTTGCATAAATATTTGCAGTGCCTTTACAAAAATCAACCAAACCTTGCCTGTTTTAAAGGAGATATTTATTACTTTTAAAATACCCATTTCCAGTTGTCGTCCCCCCCCCCCCTGGAACCGGAAGGCTGTTTGAATGGTGAGCATAAATACTTGGAGATCTCTGAGGCCCAGCATTTAGACAACAGTAAAAAAAGGACTATTTTCTATACAGCCTTGATGGTGCTTATATTAGGGTTCTGATATGTTTCTCACTTAAAATGAAATGGATTTGGCACATTAGCTGGATGATGAAATGTGAAAAAAAACATCATCTTGGTGATACCCAGAAGGGACACAGTGGCTCAGTGGCTAAGTTCCCTTCTCACATACATGCTCGTCATTTCTGGGTCTAGGGGACAGTGCTCCTCTCTGTTACAAAGCTGAAGAGCCAGCTTTGTCCGAAGACATCTTCGTGGTCATGTGGCCGGCATGACTAAACGCCAAAGGCATAGCACAGAACACTGTTCCCTTCCCACCAAAGGGGTCCCTCTTTTTCTACATGCATTTCTTACGTGCTTTCGAACTGCTAGGTTGGCAGAAGCTGGGACAAGGAATGGGAGCTCACTCTGTTATGCGGTGCTAGGGATTCGAACCGCCGAAATGCCGACCTGATCAACAAGCTCAGCATCTTAGCCACTGAGCCATTGCATCCCCACTTGTTAAAGACCCAATATCTTTTTCCAGCTCAGACATTTGCTTTATAGAATTGCTATGTTTGGTTTCCGGCATATTCTAAAGCACCATTTCTGAATTATTTTAGAAGACATCTAACCATACTACCCTGTTTCTCCAACAATACGGCCTCCCCCAATAGGAAGTCTCAGCATATTTTATAGGCATGAAATGAAATTAAGCCCCTCCCCCCAAATTAAGGCCTATATTAAAACATGTGAAATGGGGGGGAATGGTGGGGGGGCCTGGCCATGAGGAAGTACTTTTGTTGCACACCCGGATATGGTGCTGCCTGCGTTGACCTCGATACTAAGTGCCCTACCAACACCAAGGTCAACATCCAAGCCATTGCCACCCGCCCGCCTGAAGATGCAAGGGGGGGTGGGAATTACGTCACCCCTGAAAAGATGGCCTAGCCATTTTTTCGGGGCTCAAAAAAAAATAAGACCCGGCCTTATTATATGAGAAACACGGTATATAGTTTCTAGTTCTTCTAATAAATGAGTAGCCACTCATAAGGATCACTTCGTACATGCATAGATCAGTGGTTCTGAACTTTTCCAGCTCTGTGGACCGACAGCAGCAGTGGTGGAAGGGGGAAAAGGGGTTGGTTTCTCACGCATGACCTAATCCTGGGCGGGTGCAAATGGAACTTCATATGCTCGCTTGATGCCTGTGCAGCCCAGTTCCCAATGGGCAGTAGATTGGCCCACAGATCAGGGGTTGGGGATCCCTTTGCTTAGATGAGGGGTGTCAAACTCGATTTCATGGAGGCCCGCATCAAGGTTGTGTTTGACCTTGGGGGGCTGGGGGGGGGCATGGCCAGCTCACACGGCCTCCCCGAGCTCTGTTTTTGCTGGCAGAGACACTGTGGGCCAGTCCGTTGATGTTTCCAGGGTGGCCCCATGGGCCAGATCTAACCACCCCATGGTCCAGATCCGGCCCCCGGGCCTTGAATTTAACACCCCCAGCTTAGATTCAAATTTAAAAAAATGGAGGGAGTGTATGTGGAGGAACAAAGAGTGATAATAAGAATTGTGTTATTCACTGAATAAGCAGTAAGTCAGAGGTGGTATTCAGCAGGTTCTGACCAGTTCTGGAGAACCGGTAGCGGACATTTTGAGTAGTTTGGAGAACTGGCAAATCCCACCTCTGACTGGCCCCACCCCCATCTATTCTCCGCCTCCCGAGTCCCGGCTGATTGGTTGGGTTTTCTTTGGTTGCCCTGCACAGGAGAACGGAGCTGAAAAGCAGGTTAGTGGGGTGGGGAGGGAATGGGGATTTTACAGTATCCTTCCCCTGCCACACCCACCAAGCCCACCCACACAACTGGTAGTAAAAAAAATCTGAATCCCACCACTGCAATAAATATATAAAGCTTGGTATCTTTTGCTTGTGAAGCAGCTAATGAAGGAAATATATCTGGATTGGGAAAACGTAGAAAGAAAAGAAGAATGGGAGCAATCCTCTTCCTCCCATCCTTTCTTTTGCTTTCTTTCTTCTTGCAACTCCCTACTCTCTATGTTCCTTCCCTCCGAATGCTGCAAGCAAAGGCAATGGCTAAGCATCCATATGACCCAACTCTCAATAACAAAACCATCCCTTTCTAGAACTTCTTTGGTTACAGTAAGCACTGCCAAAAATAAAAAAAAAATAAAAACGAGGGATTTACAGCAGATGGTTCCATGTAAATGTAGTTCAGTCTTGGGGGATTGGGTTCCAGCTGAGTCAAAGCAAGACAATGAAACAGACAAACTCAATGATTATTCGCAAGGCTATTGAGTGGACAATATAGCTCTTCTCCAAAAAAAAAAGAGAGAGAGAGAAGAGTATATGTCCTCCAAAAACCTTCATTGTCAATTGTCTGAAAATAAATTGGAAATTCAAGGTTCTGTGGTTGTTGAAAAAGCTCTTCATCTGCCTAAATATAAGGAATCAAAGTTGCTTCTCGGTAGCCTGGAGTCTCACATCTGGACAGAAGAGATAAATAAGTGTGTGAGTGTGTGTGTATGTGTGTAATGGATTGTTGGCTGTGCTTTAAAGCAAGACGTGGTTGAGTTTGTATTCTGAAGATACACACATGCTCAGTTTCTTTTCCAAACCAAACTTTTCTGTCTTGTTGTGGGCAGGATCAAGATAACCATGAGAAGGAATGCAAGCATCTTATGAAAGTTACAGTTAGCAGCAAACTGTCAATATTTAAACTTACTTTCTTTTCCTTCCTTCCTTCCTTCCTTCCTTCCTTCCTTCCTTCCTTCCTTCCTTCCTTCCTTC
>BLBF01000039.1:30507336-30522204 GCA_015471245.1 Laticauda colubrina
TTCCTTCCTTCCTTCCTTCCTTCCTTCCTTCCTTCCTTCCTTCCTTCTTTCCAAGATCTAATTTTAAAAAATAGGGTGGCACAGTGGCTCAGTGGATAAGGAAAGAGGGGTAGAGATTAAGAAAGTAATGTGTATTGTTAAGCAAATTGAATACCCAGACAACACAATGTTTATTAAGCAGTAAGGAATGTAATTAATAAAAAATAACAAACAAAAATCGTGCAGTACAAGTGGCTTAGTGAATAAGACACTGGGGTTGTCGACTGCAAAACAGCTCAGGTTTGAAACCTGAGCACCACACAACAGGGTGAATTCCTGTCCTCACCCCAGCTCCTGCCAACTAGCAGTTCGAAAGCAAGCAAATGTGTGTAGATAAATAGGTACCATTTTGGTGGGAAGGTAACTGCGCTTCATGACATCACGCTGGCCATATGACTGCGGAAATCTCTTCCAATGCCCTTGAAATGGAGATGAGCAGTGCCTCCTATGGTTGGCAATGACTAGCAGAATATATCTATGGAGATTTTCAGTCATCCAGGTCATGGTTGTCCCAAAGGTGCTTATCATGCCCCTGTTAGAATCTGACTCTGAGGGAGAGGAGGAACAGCTGGCAGGGAGTAGGAGTGTGGCTCCAGAGGTTGTAGAGGAAAGTGGGGAAGGGCACAGGCCAGCTGGGCATTCAGAGGAAGACCCAGGCCCATCCCCTCTTCATCCTAGGGCACGCAGGGAGGAGTGTATAAGGGAGCAACGTGAATGGCGTGGTCTATGGAGGAGGACAGGGCCTTGATCCCCTTTCATGGTCTTCAGGACTGTTTAAAAGGACAAACTGTGCATGGGCCAGTGCTGGAAGCAAAGCATCAAAATATTTCTAGTCTGTCCATTCTCATCTGAGTTCTGGCATTCTTCCCAGTGTGTGTATTTCAATATCTGTGGATGTCTTCAAGCCCTGGCCATTTGCATTGTTGAGGCCTCTTGGGGGTCTGTACACACCCATTTGCACTACTCAGGTGACCTGGAGGACACAGACAAACCCCCTAAATGACTCTCTAAAAGAATGCAAATGACCAGCTGTCTGCAAGGAATATAAATCCTTCCATTCCCCACCATCAAGTCAGAGCTGAAGAAGCTTCTTCAAAACATCTTCAAAAAAAAAAAAGCAGAAATCCAATTGCCTCTTGAAAAAGCACCTTTGGGACGACTAGCTGAGTAACATTTGCAGAGACACCTTTACCTTTTACTTTACCTGTATTTTCCAAAAAAATGGGCAAGAAGTAACTGCAGTTATACAAGTCAAAATAATATTAGTAAACATTAGACAACCCGCGACCCTCTGAGTCATCATTTCAGAAATATTTCTTTCCCGAAACAAAGCAGAATGACCAGGGGTGGGCTTCAAAAATTTTAGCAAAGGGTTCTCTGCCCAGTTTCTGGGTGGGCATGGCTATGGTGGGTGTGGCCTCCTGCACCACAGCCAGGAGGGTTGTTTTTGCCCTCCCCAGGCTCCAGAGGATTTCCTCGAGCCTCCAGGAGGGCCAAAATGACTTCCCGGGCTCTGGAGACTCTCTGGAAGCCAGAAACAGGCCCATTTCCAGACTTCCAAAACTTCTGGGAGGCCCAATTTTCCCCCTCCCTGAGCCTCCTTGCACGACCTGCACTTACCTGCATCCAAAATGGGCTGGGTGGGGACTCCTGGGAGGGGAGGGGCAGAGTGAGCAGGGCCAGCCAGGAGTGGGATTTGGGGGTTCTCTGAACTGCGCAGAATCTTAGCTAGGGACTCTCCCGAACCCCTGCGAACCCACCCCCAGAAGCCCCCACCCCTGAAAATGACCATAGGTGAAAAGCAGTGGCAGTAGGAGTGACATCCGATTTCCTGCAGGCTTGACTATGGCTGACCACTCTGAAGATGGATCTACCCCAGGGGTGAGGTATTCTATCAGTTTGCACCTATTTGCTTGAACCGGTTGTTAACATTCTAAGCAGTTCAGAGAACCGGTTGTTCGAAGAAATTACTGGCCTAATCCTGTAAGGAAGGCAGGAAGGAAACATTCTGGTGTTGCTTACAGAAACTGCCTCTCCATTAATCCTTATTACATTCTTGGCAGGATTAGATTTCCTGTCTCAGGAACTTCTCTGGAGTTTTTTCCCCTTCTTTTGCTGGTACTTTGCTTGTGTGGAGTGAATATTCAAAGCTACAATGGCACTGAAAAAAGTGACTTATGGCCATTTTTCACACTTATGACTGTTGCAGCATCCCCACAGTCATGAGAGGCCTGGCGAGGAGATGCGTGCCTCGATGTGAGTGATACTGAGTTGGCCACACCCAGCCAATCACATGACCACCAAGCCATGTTCACCCAGTCACCCACCAAGCCATGCCCACCACCGAAGCCCACCCACAGAACTGGTTGTTAAAAAATTTGAATCCCAACCTGATCTACCTGCCTCTGGAGGGCAGGGCAGGACTGATTTACCTGATCTCCAGCAGGCAGAGGAGAGACTGGTCGACTTGGCCCTTCAAGGGCTACAGAGGAGACTGGTCTATTGAACCTGAATTGGGGTTGCATTGAAGCACTAATTTGCCTAATTTCAAACCCATGGAAGCCAAAGGTCCTGAGTTTGGGATACATTTTGTATGTTAACTCACTTGAGGTGCCTTAGTTCAAATAATGCTGCTTCATTCAAATATTGTACACTAGTTCGTTCAGTTAAAAGCCTCCCCCACACATGAGAGTTTTAGTAGTATACAGATAAAAGTACGCATGCAACATTCATTGAGTTGTTTTCAAGATGTAAAAAAGAAGTCAAAATTTTGGAGCTTAATTTCAAAATCTCCGCTATATTCCTAGTGATGTTTCTAGTGATGTAGTAGCTGTCATGGGCAGCAATTTGGAAACAGTTCACTATTGCTTCTTTTCCAAAATTTCTAACATCCCTTTCTAGCCTTCAACCCTGGATTTTCCTACAATCAGCCAAGGCTAGCTAGATGTCACTGTTTTTAGAGCCATTTAATATTAATTTAAAAAAATGAAATGACTTTAAACCACTTTGTTTATAACCAGAAACTTGAATGGGAAACTAGAATGATGACATTTGCAAAAGGAACACATCACATGAACCCTCCATGATATAATTGTTGATATCTGTTGCATGTATAAAAGTCATAGCATTTGTGGGATGACAGTATCACATGCCATCCTCCATACCTATAAATATAAATAAATTTTAAAAATCATATTGTCCTTCTTATAACAGATAATATATAATCAGAGTCGGAGGGGACCTTGTAGGTCATCTAGTCCAACCCCCCAAGTCCAAGCAGGAGACCCTACACCATTTCTGACGTATGGCAGTCCAATCTCTTCTTGGAAGTCTCAAGTGACCAATAGGGACAATAATACTAATAAAGAATACAACAATAATACTAATACTATTATTAATAATAATAAATAAATAATAATAGGGACAGTAATACTAATAGGGACAATGAAAGTCAGGGTTCCCCATTAAAAAAAAGGGACAATTGCTGGAATAGGAATCCTGAGGGAAAAAACAGTAGCTGAAGAGGGTGACCAAAATACCCAAAACAAAATGGCGGCCACGGCTATCCTCATAACTTTTTCCAGCCCTCCTCTCCTCCCCAGGCTCCCTTGTCAGCAGCTGGTTGACCTGTGCAATCCCACTGAAGATTCAAGCAATATATTCCCGTATTGTCTAAAGTGTATGAATGATCTTCACAATTTTAGTTCATCTTTCCTTGGCAACTAGAATTCTTTTTTTCCCCCTTTTTTGGGACAACGCCATCGTTTTCCCTTTCTGCATTTTTGCCATGCCTTGATTTTGCTCGCTAGCCACTTTTTAAAGCATCTGCCACTAGATGTCGCATGTATTGGTCCAGCATCCCCACATGGGAAGGGAACAGAGAAATAGGAGTGTTTTGTTCACAAAGAGGAGAAAAGATAATGAGGGAATGAAAACCAGATGTTCTTGACAAAGATGAGACAGTGACTGTTTCCATGCCCTGTTCACAAACTTCCCTGAATCTCCTCTGGCTGGCCACTGTTAGAAACAGGATCCTGGATTAGACAAGGCCCTGAAGCTTGAGCCAACAGAACTGTATTTATGTTCTGCAAAACATATCTGGCACGGCTAGCATATTTCTGAAGATTTCATTGCTGAATGAAGGGGTGGAATCACATTTTAATAGTAAACCAAACCAAACCAAACCAAACTCTCTACACAAATAATGTAAAGGCCCAGATCAGATGTAAAAGTTGCATTCTCTGATTGGCATTCCCTATTGGAACTATCATCCTTCCATCCATCCGAGGTCGATAAAATGAGGACCCAGGTTGTTGGAGGCAATATGCTGACTCTGTAAACTGCTTAGAAAGGGCTGTAAAAGCACTGTGAAGCAGTATGTAAGCCTAAATGCTATTGCTATTAATGAGTTCTACGGAGCCACCGTGTTTTGGCAGGTGCTAATCCATGGTCAGCTGGACCATGGCTTACTGAATAAACCTAAATTTATCTGAGTTCATACAAGATGTACAGCCACATATTAATCATGCCAGCTGCATTTCCACAACACATATAGCCACAATTTAGCCTAAGATGTCGTACATACCCAGTGTAGATTTCAGCAGATAGAACTGAGCTTTTGTTAAGCTACATCTTGTTCTCTCTTGCCTGAGAAACTGCTGGGGAGAAACTGCTGACAAATGGTGATTCAAAGCAAATTGCATGCAGAATGGAATTTCATCTGTTAAAACTGGGATCTCATGTGTTGTGTTGATCCTTCCTTCCCTTCCCTTCCCTTCCTTCCTTCCTTCCTTCTTTCCCTTTCTTCCTTCCTTTCTTCCTTCCCAGCTTCTCATCTGGATAGAACCATCAACAGACCATTCCTTATCCACCTTGATTGATTCTTCTATTTTCCTTCCTTCCTTCCTTCCTTCCTTCCTTCCTTCCTTCCTTCCTTCCCAGCTTCTCATCTGAATAGAACCATCTACAGACCATTCCTTATCTACCTTGATTGATGGTTTCCTGAATCTCATATTGCAAAGCAATCTGGGGAGCAGCGTTTCCCTCTGGAGAGGCAGCCAAAATGTTTCATTTTTCTAAAACGGAATTACGTAAGAAGGCTCCTCGGCTGCCCAGTGGGTTAAGCTTTTATGGCTGCTTCCCTTAGATCCTTCTTCCACAGTTTTGTGCATTACCAGCTTTCCAGGTGTTGAAGTTTCTTCTTTCTTTCCATTTTCTTTCTTCTTTTTGGCAAATGCTCCAGACAAATGGTCTTATTAGAACTGTTTACCCAATGGGGATGTTACTGGTGTCATGCCCCATCTCTTTGTATATAGTGTATCTTCTCCCCTACGGACAAGGCACCGCAGAGAAGTAACTTTGGTTAAACAAGTATTTATTTCTATTGTTAATTTGGCCAATTTCCATGGCTGCATCTGTTCTTTTTGGCTACAAGACAGCCTTCAGCCCACATGGATGATAGAGATCTGGACGAACAAATATAATCAGGCTTTCATCTCTGTCAAGCTGCAGAGGTGACCTTTTCTCCCTGGATGACCTGACATCAGTGAATTCCTATATTTGAATGTTGCTTTACAAATAATAGTTGTTGCCTTCAAACTGGTAGAACAAGGATCTTCAAACTTGGCAAGTTTAAAACTTGTGGACTTCAACTCCCAGAATTCCCAAGCTAACATGACTGGAGGAGGAAGTTGAAGTCTATAAGTATTAAAGCTGTCAAGTTGGAAGACCTCTATGGTAGATTCTCATCCCTTCATCCCTTTTTGTAATTATCAAAAAAGGCACCAGGTCTTATTTTGGGGGAGATGTCATCCACTGACTAACCTCAGTTGCACACATCGGCCCTGGCCTCCTTTTCACTGTCAGAAGCCTTCATGAACTTCTTCTTCTGCGGCCGGCAAAGCTTTCCTGAAGGTCTCTGCAGCCGATAAGAGAGCTCAGGATTGATCTGGAGCTTTGTGATCAGCTACAGAGGCCTTAGAAATGGGCTGGCAAGGCAGGTGTTGAGGTGTGCAAGGCCTGGCTACAGCTGTCCAAAGTTAAGTAGTAAGGCAGATCCACCCCGCCATCTCCACTCTAGCTTAATTTTTGCCTGTGCACTCTGGAGTGGGATCTTAATTAGGGCTTATTTTTGGGGGGGGGGTAGGGCTTATATTGAGCGTGCATGTAAAAATCAAGCTAGGACTTACTTTCAGAGCAGGTCGTATTTTTGAGGAAACAGGGTAGAAGTAAATTTAATGATTTTAATGGTGCTTCTTTCCTATATAGAATTGCAGCCAAAGATGTTTTGTAGGACCCCTTGATAGTTTGGGCTCCCAGAAATTTGTACTGACGCCATCTTATTGACTTTCTGGAAACCTTTAGAAACTTTGTCCCAAAGTTTGTTCCAACAAACGTGCTTTTTCAAGAGGGAACTGGACTTTCTGGTTTTTCTTTGAAGATGCTTCACTTCTCCTCCAAGAAGCTTCTGCAAAGAGCAATTTTTGTATGAGTGGCTAGTTGTTGCTCTTGTGGTCCAAGGAGAAGATTGAAACAAAGGGAGAAAATGAAAGACAAAGGAGTATGAGAAAGGGAGAAAATAAGACAGCTGGAAGAGTCAAAAGGTGAATGAGAGGTCCCACTTATTGTATGTTTCAGCCCTGCTTGCTGGTCAAGCTAAGTAGGACTCAAAAGAAGAAGGTTTCCATGAAGCTTGTAGAGCAAATTTCATGGCATCTGTTAAATATCACTGATATTTCTCACCTAGTTTAAATCCATTCCTGTTGAAAGAAGGAATCCCTTTTGCCTCCACTTTTAGGGAATAAAGCACTCATCCCAACAACTTGCAGGATAACATGGGAGTTCTGTTTTCAACAATTTGTTATTTGTTAGAAACAAATATAAAGGGAAATCTTGGAAGAAAAAAAAGCAGGATGTAGATCATCTTTTCATTGCTTCAAGGCTGCAACACTAAGAACAGATTTCACACAGAGAGATAGGAGCAAAAGTTCCTATCCATGCTGAGCCTGGGAGTAAAATGCCGTAGTTCTTTGCTCTTAATACACATGGAGAATATTAAATAAAGATCTCTTTAAAATAAGTTAACGTCCAGCTGAAAATATCAAGTTACATAAACAAAGAACCGCATTAGAATCAAATAAATTGTAGACTTCACGAAGAATTCCCAGGGTTTCCTCAAAAATTAACAAGGAAAGACATATCCAGACTTGGAAATTGGGAAAATATTTTGGTCCTGCCCACCCAGATCTAAATGTGGAAATTCCTACAGCCAAAATGATTTCATGCATTGACATAATAGCACACTTGCCAAAGTTAAGTGGCAGCTAAGCAGAAGTAGACCTGTTCATTCAAACCTGAACATTTGAATGAAAGACTACCAGGAAACACCAAAGCTAGAAGCTTAGACATCCTAGAATCAGGATGTTTTCCATACATGGTTAGCAGAACTCCATGAATGGGGATTGGAAGTTGAGGGATCCTTATTCTGAAACTTGCTTGTTGCAATTTGTATTTTCTGCCCTACAAGGAGGGAAAATCAGCCAGGTTTGTCACATCTCCATCAGTAATCTGCTTCCTTAGCAGATGGAGAAGATTTTTATGTCACCAACTAAGTACAATAGATGGTGAAAGCCTTGCTTTCATAACAGCTCATTAACATTATTGAACAAAAACTGACTTTAAAAAAAGAGTTTTGTTCAAACAAAGTTCAAAGAGCTCTTTAAACACCGTGTAAGACAGTTTCTTAACTTCAGGAACTTTTAAGATCTGTGGACTTCAACTCCCAAAATTCCCCAGCCTCATTCTGGGAATTGAAGTCCCGACCTCTTAAAGTTGCTAGTTTATGAAACACTTTTCTAAAAAGTTGATCCTTCTGTGTGGTGGAACCAGCTAGGCCTGTGTCATATCCTAAGCCATATCTCTGGATCAGTGTTTCTCAACTCTGGCAATTTTAACATATGTGGATATCAACTCCCAGAATACCCCAGCCAACCATGGAGCCAGTAGAGTTCAGTATCATGCTAGCTGGGGAATTCTGGGAGTTGAAGTCCACATATCTTAAAGTGACAAAGGTTGAGAAGAACTGCTTTGAATTATAACCACTAATCCCAACCACTATATTTTAGACCCAAAGGTGCTTTCCCCCGGCTCAAGTCACAACTTGACTTTCTGGTTTTTCTTTGAAGATGTTTTGCTTCTCATTCAAGAAGCTTCTTCAGCTCTAAAGAAGCTTCTTGGATGAGAAGTGAAAAGTCTTCAAAGAAAAACAGGAAAGTCCAGTTGTTTCATGAAAAAGCACATTTGGGACAATGATGACCTGGATGACTGAGAATCTCCATAGACACTATATTTTAGTTTGGAAAGGAAGGTTATCTGAGAATTTACATCAACAAATGGAGACTAAAATGATGGCAGGAACTGGGCATGGCCAGTCTAGTGAGGAGAAGGACCAGTGGAGACAGGAGAGCATGTTCCTGTATTTGAGGGGCTGCCACAGAGAGGAGGAAGGAGTCAACCTATTTTCCAAAACACCTGAAAGACAGAGAAGGAATTGTTCTGTCCGGAAAAACGCGAGGTAGACTGGGTTCCAACAACAAAGTCTTTATTATATACAGAAGTGGAAAAACGGAACATTGGCTCAAGCCGCGGCAGCCTTTTTTTCCTATTGAACCAATCCCCATTCAGGTTTTTTAGCCAATCAGAATCTTGTATTAGGAGTCTTCTATTCTATATACAGAACACCCCTCCCCTCTTGGTTCAGTCCTACGTGGTGACGTAGTCGCACAAGTAGGTGGGGCTTCTTTTGACTCAACTGGACTTGCGCGGTTCATTTCTGCTGAAGACTTCAACCGGTTCGGATGGGGTTGCTGTCTCTCCGGTCCTTCCCCATGGAACCGCCTGGAAGGGTGAGTCAGCCATTTTACTGCCGCCTGAGTTGCTTAGGCCGGCGGTTTTGCCGCTCCCTCCTGTTTTCTCCGGGCAGGTCGAGCTGGCCTGGCTGGCCCCTTCGAGTGGACTCTTCTTGCAATTTTCTTCTAACTGTAAATCTCTTTTTTCCTCTTTTTGTTTGTTATCATATTCTGTGTTTAATTTAAATGGTTCTTTATTATTTTCTCGTATTTCCCCCCCCTCTTTGGTTTGATTTTCGTCGTTTTTTAATATTTGTGGTTGTGTGTTTGTACTTCTTTCTATGTTTCAGGACCGAAACTGGTCTATGTGCTGTTTCCATTCCCTGCCGTCGTCTATGGTTAGTCGGTAGGACCGGGGGCCTGTAATTTGTGTTATTGTACCTGGAAGCCATAATAGGTCCCCGGTAAAATTTTGAGCATACACTAGGTCGCCTATTTCAAATGTCCTGAAACGGGTGGAGGAGTCGGGGGGCTTTTCTGGTGTATAGTTTGAGTGCAATCTGTCTAATTGCGACCTCAGTTTTCTTCCCATTAGTAATTCCGCCGGGCTTTTGTTTGTTATAGTACCTGGTGTAATGTGCTGGAGGGTGAGTAGGTGATTTATTCTATCTTGGACATCCCCAATGTCCATTTTTTCTAACCCTTCTTTGGTAAACCTGACCATTCTCTCTGCCCTACCATTTGCAGCCAGGTGGGCCGGCACGGTTAGGGCATGTCTTATACCTAGGGAGGCTAGGTATTGTTTGAATTGGATACTCGTTAATTGTGGCCCGTTGTCGGACACTAGGACATCCGGCAGGCCATGGGTTGCGAAGAGTTTGTCAAGTTGTTTAATAACGGTTTCAGTTGTCGTAGATGGCAAAATTTTAACCTCCAGCAAATTTAAGTATGCATCTACAACAATTAAGAAAGTATGCCCCTGAGTAGGACCCGCAAAGTCAATGTGAATTCATGACCAGGGGCCTCGTGGGGTTTCTCAGTCCCTAATGGGTGCTTTTGGTGGGGAAGGTCTGGTCCTTTGGCATTTGTTGCAAGAATTTACCCAGTATTCAATGTCCCTGTCTATATCCGGCCACCAGACATAGCTTCTAGCAAGGCTTTTCATTTTAACAATTCCAGGGTGGCCTTCATGAAGCATACCCAGTACCTTAGTTTGTAATTTGGAAGGGATAATTACCCGATCACCCCACAACAAACAACCCTTTTGAATCGAGAGTTCGGTTTGTCTGGTCCGGAAAGGTTTAAAGTTCTCAGTTTTTTGATTTTCCGGCCAGCCTTTACCTACCCAGTTCAGTACACGGGCAGTCAATGGGTCCCTTGCAGTGGCTCTGGCGACATCATTTGCAGATATGGGTAGATCGGGGCATGTCTCTATCTGCAAGGTGGTCATCGTAGGTGCCGGGTCTTCCTCTATATTCTGTAATGGTGCTCTGCTCAACGCATCTGCATGGGAAATTTGTTTCCCAGGACGATGTGTCAGAGTATAAGAGTAGGCTGCTAGGAATTCTGACCATCTAGTCATTCGCGGGGACAAAATGTTCGATGTCGGCTTGTTTCCTGCCAAAATTCCCAGTAGCAGTTTATGGTCCGTTACTATCAAAAATGTTCTTCCATATAGATATTCGTGGAAGCGTTTCACTCCGGCGACGATTGCCAGGGCTTCTCTGTCCAATTGACTATAATTACGCTCAGTTTTAGACAGAGTCTTTGAATAGTATGCGATGGGTGCCTCTCTCCCATCTGGCAATTGGTGACTCAGGATGGCACCGACTCCAAACGGTGAGGTGTCGCAGGTCACCATCAATGGAAGTGTGTTACTAAACTGGATAAGAATGGTGTTTGATGTTAATAAGTTTTTTATTTTTTAGAAGGCTTTCTTTTCTCTATAACCCCAAGTCCAAGTTGTTTTTTTATCCAGTAATCGGTATAATGGCTCCGCTATTGTCGCTTTGTGGGGTAGGAACACGTTATAAAAATTTATTAGTCCTAAAAATGCCTGCAGTTCAGTTTTGTTCCTTGGTTCTGGTGCGTCTTTAATAGCTTTCACTTTTTTGTCAGTAGGGTGTATACCCTCTCCGTCTATTAAGTAGCCCAGGAATTCGACGCGATCAGTCATTAAACAGCATTTTTCTTTTTTTACTTTTTGGCCAGATTCTCTGAATTTAGTTAGTACGTCTTTTAGTCTTTTTTTTAGTTGGGTCGCATCTTTGGCCGAAATTAGGACATCGTCGAAGTAGGGTACAACCCCTTTTATACCATTCAATAGGCGTTCCATGAGGCTCTGGAAAACACCTGGGGCTACACTCACTCCAAATTGGAGTCTATTGCATTTGAATGCCCCTTTGTGGGTCACTATAGTTTGTGCTTCAGCTGTTAAGGGGTCTACTGGGAGCTGTTGGTAAGCTTGCGCTAGATCTAGTTTAGCGAAAACTTTTCCTCCCCCAAGAGAATGTAATAAGTGTTGTACGACTGGCACCGCGTATGCACTTTGTTGCAATGCGTGGTTCAGGGTAGCCTTGTGGTCACCACAAATTCGAACTGACCCGTCTGGTTTAATTGGTGTTACGATCGGCGTTTCCCACTTAGCATGGTCAACAGGTTCTAAAACCCCTTGGTCTATTAATTTATTTAGTTGTTCCTCTATTTTTGCTTTCAGAGCAAAAGGAACTCATCTGGCCTTTAGTCTTCTAGGGGCTACCTGGGGGTCTAGACTAAAGGAAATTGTGGTCCCTTGATACCTGCCTAGGGAGCCATCGAAAACGTCCTGGAACTCTTGGATCAGGTTTTCTTCCCAGTCGGTTTCGGCCACCCAGTCTACTCCGGTCATCCCGATGCCCAATGGTGTGAACCATTCAATGCCCAGGAGGCTTGGTCAGTCTCGGTCGACTATTGTCAATGGTAGTACTTCGACATGTTGTTTGTAGGCGACTCGGAAATGTCCTAGGCCAACTACAGGAATTCGGTTTCCTTGGTAGTCCTTCAGGGTTAATTTTTGTCTCTGGAGTTCTTTGAGTTTGATATCTGGGACCAGTTGTTTGATGGTGTCCCATGATACCATTGATAGGAAAGACCCAGAGTCTACCTCCATTTCGCAGGGGTTGCCTTCTATTTTTACAATTATTTTTACTTTCTTCCCGCTTTCCATCTGAGCGCTTCCGATAGTGAAAGTCTGATGTGTTTTCTCTCAGTTAGTAGCTCGCTTGTTCCGCTGCCACTTTCTCTCAGTTTGTTTTGGCTCAGCTTGTGCGGGGGACTTGCTGCGTCTTTCTGGGCTGTAATTTTTTTTATTCCTGCAGACTTTCTCGATATGCCCTCTTTTCTTGCAAGCTCTGCAAATGGCATCGAGAAATCTGCAATCGGCCCGAGGATGGTTTCCTCCACAGCCAGCGCATTCCCGCTAATTGCTTTTTTCGTGCCCTTTCTTGTTGGCGTATAGGCGGTGGACTTCGTCGTCTTCCTCCCCGGATTCTGACGTCTTGTCAAAATCCTCATGGTGAGTGGTGGTGGGAAATTGTTTCTTCCCTCTGGCCAGGCTCGTTTCGTCGTTGTTCGTGTTCATCTGTTTCATTTTGACCACCGATTTTTTCACGGCTTCAGCGGCTGTGGCTTCTGCGATGGCTTCAGCTACGGTTATATTGGGTTTATTTAGCAGCTTGCTCTGTACATTAGAGTCTTTTAAACCCAGTATTACTCGATCCCGCATCGCTTCATCTAAATTTAGAAATTCGCACGCTCCCCCTATTTGTCAGAGGGCTGCCACAAAATCAGTGATGGTCTCGCCTTCTTTCTGGTTTCTTCGGTAAAATTCGTGCCGCTTGATAAGGTTTGACACCACTGGTGCATAGTGAGCCTTTAGTATTCTTTGGAGCTCTGGCCAAGTCAATTGTTTCACATCTCGGGGCTTCGCCAAAGCCTTGGCCATTTTGAAGATTGTGGGCCCGCAGTGTGTCAAGAAAACAGCTCTCTTACGCTGATCTGAGATCTCTTCCATCTCGATACTTTCCAAATACATCTGGAAACGGTCTACATAGGATTCCCAATCCTCTTCATTGGGATTGAAGGGTGCGGGCGGCACATTATTTCTAGCCATTGTTCTTCATCTAGTTTTATTTGTCGCCGTGTGCTCAGTCTCGCGTTTAGGACAATCCCATCCTCGTCGGCAGTATTCCATCCAGAAAAATGTGCGGTAGACCGGGTTCCAACAACAAAGTCTTTATTATATACAGCAGTTGAAAAACGGAACATTGGCTCAAGCCGCGGCAGCCTTTTTATAGGGATTTGCCTGCCGGCTTGTAGCCAATGACAGGTATTTAGTTTTGCCGCCTTTTGAGCAGCTTCGTGGATTGGTTCCTATTGAACCAATCCCCATTTAGGTTTTTTAGCCAGTCAGAATCCTGTATTAGGAGTCTTCTATTCTATATACAGAACAGGAATAATGGATGGAAACTGAACAAGGAGAGATTCAACCTGGAAATAAGGAGAAACTTTCTGACAGTGAGAACAATCAACCCATGGAACAGGAGTTGCCTTTGGAAATTGTGGAAGCTTCATCACTTGAGACTTTCAAGAAGAGATTGGATTGCCATTTGTCAGAAATGGTTTAGGGTCTCCTGCTTGGGTGGGGAGTTGGACTAGATGACTTACAAGGTCCCTTTCAACTCTGTCAATCTGTAATCTGTAAAACAAATGGAGTTAAGATTAATCTAGTTACCTCACAGCAGAACCCTCTTCCCTCTTTTCATCAAATTTAGGAATTTCTCCAAGAGCAGAATTTTTTGCTTATCTTAAACTCCCAGATAAACAATTTGCTCCTTTACCTGGCAAGCCTTTTGCCATTCGGAATCAGCTCTTTTTCAAACCAAGGTTGGAAAGGTTTTAAAACAATACCAGCTTTTACTCATCAGTGCTTGATTAACAAGAGTAATCAAGAGTAAACAGAGTTGATTTCGTGGGTTGAAAATGGAACTCACATCTGCCTGCAAATGATTGTAGAAAGCAAAGGAGCAAAGGGTCATATTATAACTGGATTACCACAAATAATACTCCAAACTGCAGTCATTTTTAAGAGGAGCAAGATAGAAGATTTTAATAAATCGCTGTGCAGCTGGTTTATATTGTGTGTTTAGCCAATAGTTGTAATGGGTTTCTTTCACTTGATAATCAATTTTCCCTGTTTATGAATAACAAAGAAAGAAAAAGATTCCTGAAAGTAGCAGCTATATGAATATTTATTGGGATTACTGTCCTACTACAATATATCATCTGCACCTTTATAACTGTCTGGTTTGGCTCTGCAACCCAACAGGGCAGACACAGACTCCAGAGAGTAATTAGGATTGCAGAAAAAACAATTACTACCAACCTGCCTTGAATTGAGGACCTGTATACTGCACAAGTCAGAAAGAGGACTGAAAATATCTACAGACCCCTCACATCCTGGTCATAAACTGTTTCAACTCCCACCCTCAAAACAATGCTATGGAGCACTGCACACCAGAACAACTAGACACAAGGACAGGTTTTTCCTGAACGCCATCACCCTGCTAAACAAATGATTCCCTCAAAGCTGTCCAACTATTTACAAAGTCTGCATTACTATTGCTATTAATCTTCTCATTCCTTATCACCCATCCCCTCCCACTTGTGACTATATGACTGTAACTTTGTCGCTTGTAATCATATGATTTATATTGACTGTTTCCTAGTAAGATTTCATTGCTTATTGTACCCTATGACTATCATTAAGTGTTGTACCTGATGATTCTTGACTCTTGACAAATGTCTCTTTTCTTTTATGTACACTGAGATCATTTGCACCAAGACAAATTCCTTGTGTATCCAATCACACTTGGCCAATAAAGAATTCTATTCTATTTTATTCTTCATTCCATTATTCTATTCTATTCTATTCTATTCTATTCTA
>BLBF01000039.1:30523799-30540450 GCA_015471245.1 Laticauda colubrina
AATGAATGAATGAATGAATGAATGAATGAATGAATGAATGAATGAATGAATGAATAAATGAATGAATGAGTGAGTGAGTGAGCGAGCTATGCTAATCCTCAAGGAGCTTCACATGAAAGGATAAAAGCTGGAATATTAGAATAATACAAGCTTCAGCTATTTAGCCTATAAAAATCACAACCAATCACAATGCCATCTACAGCAGGTTGTTCTCAAACCAAGCAGGCAATTCCACTATTTTCATTGTATCAGATTAGAGCCTCACCAATATCAGTACATTATCTTGGTCGCCATCCATTTTCTCACAGGATCACATGTGCATAGATATAGTCAGATGGAGCAAGGGTGAATTGGATTGTATGTGTAGAGAAATAGCAGCCATTTGCTGACTTGTGGCTTGAATTTTGAATCACAACCGTAAAACTGCTCAACATTTAACTCCCACAGAACAGTCTTATGCCTAAAGATATGTACCAGTGTAGTCGGCTGTATTGCTATTATCCTTGTCATCTTCTCATCTTTCTCATCTTTCCTACTACCTTCTATTGGTATGTTATGATTTCTCAGTTGTTGTTTGTATGTTATGACTTTGTTGTTCATATGTACACAGAGAGCTTATGCATCGGAGACAAATTCTAGGTGTGTCCAATTACACTTGGCCAATAAGTAATTCTATTCTGTTCTGTTCTGTTCTGTTCTGTTCTGTTCTGTTCTGTTCCTGTTTCTATTTCTATTTCTATTTCCATTTCCATTTCTATTCCATTCCATTCCATTCCACCCTATTCTATCCTGCCCTGCCCTACCCTGCCCTGCCCTGCACTACCCTACTCTACCCTACCCTACCCTACCTTACTCTACTCTACTCTACTCTACTCTATTCTTTATCAGATTTCCATGTGATGAACTTTTGGCAAGTCAGCGTTTCAGTTTTGCGAGCGTTGTACTCAGATGGGAACTGAACCTCTATCCAAATTTAACACAGGTTTCTAGGAGTAATACAGCAAGCTGGGGTTCCTATGGAATGATTACTTTTTAATAAAGCAAAACATTTATACTTGTTGCTAGTAAACCATCTACATGATTTATTGCCTGTCAAATAGTTTGAAGCAACCCCCCCCTCGACCCGTGAGCTGCCTCAGCCTATGCCTCTCCGCCGCTCTGTTGCCTCTGCTGTTTTGCTTGTTGGATCATTTATTTCTGAATGAAAGAGAAGACAGATGTTTCCGATTATGCTCTCTGTAAGAGGATGAGACTGGGGAGAAAGGGAAGAAGAAAGTTGGCATGGCTTGCTACCTGAAGCCGTTACCAGATGTTCTGCACAAAAACCGTCCTGCGTATGGCTGTTCTCACTCTCGCGGTCCTCAGTAACGCTAGAATAGATTATGTATTTTTCCAGTCAAACCCCAAAATACAAAGTACTTTGGTAATTCTATGAAGGCTGGATTGGGGATTGCAACTTGAGAGAAAACACATTTTCTGATGAATTACGATCTAGAAAATTGTTTTCATGACTCTCTCCCATTATTATGGATGAAATAGGTTTGGCTCAAAGTCAACCGTTAGCCATCTGGAAATCCCACTATGTACCCAAAAGCAGGGTGAACATTTGGTTGAAAAATGACAGAGTGACTTGGAAGGAGGGAGAGAGGAAGAAGGGCTAAGGGGAGCAGTGATTGAGCCAATTCTGATTTTCTAGTACAGGTAGTCCTTCATTTAGTGACCATTCAAAGTCACAACAACACTGAAAAAAGTGACTTATGACCATTTGTTCACAGTTATAACCAAGAAAGGTCATAATATGGAGCAACATTCACTTAACAAATGTCTCACTTAACAACTGAAATTTTGAAAAATCTTTACAAAATGTTTTATCATTGGCATATAGCACCATCGAGATTGGCCAAGATATATTCAAATTTGAATCAAATATGTTGGAATGTAAATCAACAACTGGTACCTTCTTTCATATGGGGTGGTTGTGCCCCAAAGTTAAAATTTTTTGGAATAAAATTAGAATCTGGCTACAAGAAATAACAAATGAAAAAATAGAACTTCAACTGGAAATGTTCTTATTAGGAATAATTGGAGGCAAATATAAAAAAAGAAATTGAATATCTCATAATACACATTCTGACAGCAGCAAGATTAGCCTACGCTCAAAATTGGAAATTGGAGGATAATCCCACGGATACTATGTTGATTAAAAAAATTATGGATTGTGCGGAAATTAATATGCTTATGATGGAGTTACAAGTGAAAGAAAAAAAAGAATTTTATACAGTGTGGAAGAAATTGTATGTTTGGATAGACAGCAGGAATAACAAGTAAAGTATAAGATAAATATAAATAATGTAGATATGTAGATATGAATAAGGGAAGATGGGGAAAACTGATGCTACAACAAATTGCAAAAATTATAAACATGATTTGTGGTTTTTTTATTTTGTAAAACTTTAATAAAAATTATTTTTTTAAAAAATTAAAAAACGGAAATTTTGGACTCAATTGTCATCAGTCAACGACTATTGTAGTAATCTAGGGCCTTCTCTCTTCTTCCTACATGAATATTGTTTGCACAGAGCTATTGACCTGGTTTATACAACCTGCTGACACAAAATGTACTTTGTTTTGTTACGTCTTCGCACATCCTGTCAATCTACCATTGTGGTTTTAAAGCCATGATTTATGGCTTAGCCTGTTGTGCAAACCCAGCCAGTTGCATTTATTCAGTGAATCATCGTTGAAGAAAGCCTGGTTGTATTCAGTGAACCTAACCCTTATCTGTGCTTTCCCAGCAAAAAACAAAATTACGGCACTCTGCTGCTCTAAAAGTTAGCCAAACATTTCTCATCAGTCAAACGCTTCTCCACTGCAGGGGGCTTCTATTATATTCATGATATTTGAATTTATTTTTTCTATTCATGTATATATACCGGAGCATCTGTGGCTTTAGAAGAATCTACTTTGTGGTAAATCTGTTCTCTGTATAGTACTGCCACTTGGGTTATTTCTCTCTAAATTAAAAAAATAGAGAACTTTGGTGGATGATTATACTTTGGTGGGCAAAAAGTCCACCAGAGGTCCATGGGGAGTTTTTGGCCCCCTTGGGACTCTAGAATCAAATCGTTTCCTTATGATTTATGTTTTGTTCAGAAAACACACGAGGTAGACCGGGTTCCAACAACAAATACTTTATTGTAAACTAGTCAGTAAATAGGAACCCTTGGCTGAAGCCGGGGCCAGCCTTTTATACAGGCTGGCTTGCCTGCTTGCAGCCAATGGCAGTTGTTTAGATTTGCCGCCTTTTTGGCAGCTCTTTGGATTGGTTCCTAGTGAACCAATCCAGTGTTCGTTTTATTAACCAATCAGGTTTGTAGATTTGGAGTCATCCACTTTACATATAGAACACCCCTCCCCCCTTAGTTCAGTCCTACGTGGTGACGTAGTCTCGCAGGTAGGCGGGGCTTTTCCGGACTCGACTTGACTTGCGCGGTTCATTCTCAGTGAAGACTTCGACCGGTTCGGATGGGGCTGCTGTGTCGTCCATCCTTCTCCCTGGAACCGTCTGGAAGGGTGAGTCAGCCATTTTACCGCCGCCTGAGTTTCCTAGGCCGGCGGTTTTGCCGCTCCCTCCCGTTTCCTCTGGGCAGGTCGAGCTGGCTTGGCTGGCCCCTTCCGATGGGCTCTTTCCGCAAGTCTCTTCAAACAGTGAGTCTTTTATTTGCTCTTTTTGTTCGTATTGTTTGTTAGGTTTGGTTTTAAACAGTTCTTTATTTGTTTCTCGCCTTTCCCCCCCCACCTTGGTTTGCACTTCGCTGGTTTGTTCGGCGAATGTTTGTAAGTCTGTGGTTCTTTCTATAATTCGAGATCGAAGCTGGTCTATGTGCCGCTTCCATTCCCTGCCATCGTCTAATTTTAATCGGTAGGATTTGGGGCCTGTAATTTGGATAATTTGTCCTGGTAGCCATACCGGGTCCCCGGTGAAGTTTTTGGCGTATACCAAATCGTCTATTTCGAATTGTCTGAACCGTGTAGAGGAGTCAGGGGGGTTTTCTGGGGTAAAATTTGGGTGTAACCTATCAAGGTGAGATCTTAATTTTCGCCCCATGAGTAATTCTGCTGGGGACTTATTTGTTATAGTACTGGGCGTTATATGCTGGAGTGTGAGCAAACGGTTTACTTTCTGTTGGACATCTCCAGCGTCCATTCGTTCCAACCCTTCTTTGGTAAACCAGACCATTCTCTCAGCCCTGCCGTTCGCAGCCGGGTGAGCCGGCGCGGTTAGGGCATGTCTTATACCTAGGGAGGCTAGGTATTGCTCAAATGGTATGCTGGTTAGCTGTGGCCCGTTATCTGAGACAAGAACGTCCGGTATGCCATGGGTGGCAAAAAGGTTGTCCAGTTTTTTTATTACAGCTTCTGTTGTCGTTGATGGCATAACTTTTACTTCAAGCCAATTTGAATAGGCATCAACGACAATCAGAAAGGTATGCCCCTTGGTAGGACCCGCGAAGTCAATGTGTATTCTTGACCACGGTCCCCGAGGGGTTTCCCAGTCCTTAACGGGTGCTTTTGGTGGGGATGGTCTAATTGCCTGGCATTTGTGGCATGAGCTTACCCAATACTCTATGTCCTTATCAATACCCGGCCACCAAACATAACTTCTGGCAAGGCTTTTCATCTTAACCATTCCCGGGTGCCCTTCATGTAACAACTTAAGTACCCTGGGCTGTAATTTGGCAGGGATAACTACCCGATCACCCCACAACAAACACCCCTTTTGGATAGAAAGTTCAGTCTGTCTGGACCGGAAAGGTTTAAAGTTTTCAGTTTTTTGATTCTCCGGCCAGCCTTTACCTACCCAGCTAAGAACGCGGGCAGTCAATGAGTCTTTCGCGGTGGCTCTGGCGACATCATACGCCGATATGGGTAGATCGGGGCAAGTCTCGATTTGTAGCGTTGTCATCGCTGGTGCCGGGTCTGCGTCGGTTGCTGGTAAGGGTGCTCTGCTCAAAGCGTCCGCATGGGAAATTTGTTTCCCTGGCCAATGTGTCAGAGTGTAGGAATAAGCTGCTAGGAACTCTGACCATCTCGTCATTCTTGGGGACAGTATATTAGGTGTTGGCTTGTTTCCCGCCAAAATCCCCATTAGCGGTTTGTGATCCGTTATGATTTGAAAAGTCCGCCCATATAAGTATTCGTGGAATCGTTTTACTCCAGCGACAATTGCTAGAGCTTCCCTGTCCAATTGGCTATAATTCCGCTCGGTTTTTGATAGAGTCCTAGAGTAATATGCGATGGGTGCTTCTCTGCCATCAGGTAGTTGGTGGCTCAGGATGGCACCTACTCCATATGGTGAGGCGTCACAGGTCACTGTTAATGGCAGAGTGTCGCTAAATTGGATGAGAACGTTTGTTGATGTTAGCAAGCTTTTAATATTTTGGAAGGCTTTTTTTTCTTTGTAACCCCAAGTCCAAGTTGCCTTTTTGTCTAGCAGACGGTGTAACGGTTCTGCTATAGTGGCTTTGTTTGGCAGGAACACGTTATAAAAATTAATTAATCCTAAGAACGCTTGTAGTTCGGTTTTATTTCTTGGTTCAGGAGCGTCTTTGATCGCTTTAACTTTTTTGTCTGTGGGGTGGATACCCTCTCCGTCTATTGAGTAGCCCAGGAATTCGACGCTGTTCTTAACTAAACAGCACTCTTCTCTTTTTACCTTGAGGCCAGATTCCCTAAACTTAGTTAGAACTTCTTTCAGTCTGTTTCTTAATTGAGTTTCATCTCTGGCCGAGATTAGGACGTCGTCAAAATAGGGAACGACTCCTTGTATGCCATTTAGAAGGCGTTCCATCAGACTCTGGAAGATGCCAGGGGCCACGCTTACTCCAAATTGGAGCCGGTGACATTTGAATGTGCCCTTATGGGTGACTATAGTCTGTGCTTCTGCTGTTTCTGGGTCCACTGGGAGTTGTTGATAGGCTTGTGTCAAGTCGAGTTTGGCGAAAACTTTGTCTTTTCCCAGGGAATGCAGCAAATGCTGGACTACTGGCACCGGGTATGCGCTTGGTTGTAATGCGTGGTTCAGGGTAGCCTTATAGTCACCACAGATTCTGATGGACCCGTCAGGTTTAATGGGTGTGACAATAGGCGTTTCCCACTTGGCATGGTCCACAGGTTCTAACACCCCTTGGGCTACTAATTTGTCCAGCTGTTCCTCTATTTTTGCCTTTAGTGCAAAAGGAACTCACCTGGCTTTTATTCTTCGTGGGGCTATTTGGGGGTTTAGATTGAAAGAAATGGGGTTTCCCCGATACTTGCCAAGTGAGCCGTCAAAAACGTCCTGGAATTCTCGGATGAGGTCGTCTTCCCAGCCGGTTGTAGTCACTCGATCGACCCCGGTCATCCCGATGCCCAATGGCGCGAACCATTCGATGCCCAGGAGGCTTGGTCTGTCTTGGTTGACTATGGTCAGTGGGAGCACCTTGACGTGATTTTTGTAGGCGACTCGGAATTGTCCCATGCCAACCACAGGGATTTCGTTTCCCTGATAGTCCTTGAGGGTTAGGTGCTGCTTCTTCAATTCTTTGGGTTTGATACCTGGGACCAGCTGTTTTATTGTGTCCCACGATACCATGGAGAGGAAGGACCCCGAGTCCACTTCCATCTTGCAGTGTTTTCCCTCGATTTTCACGATGACTTTAATTTTTCTCCCACTTTCCGTCTGAGCGCTCTGTATAATGACAGTTTGGTGTGTATTGGCTCGCTTCTCTTGTTGCCATTTTCTTTCAGCTCGTTTAGGCTCGGCTCGTGTTGGGGAATTTCTGCGTCTCGTCGGGCTGTAGAATTTTTTGTTTCTGCAGACCTTCTCGATGTGCCCTCGTTTTTTGCAATGTCGGCAGATGGCATCGAGAAATCTGCATTCGGCTCGGGGATGGTTTCCTCCGCAGCCAGCGCATTCCCGCCAATTTCTCCTTTCGCGCTCTTTTTTGTTCGTGAGCAAACGGTGGACCTCGTCGTCCTCTTCGCTCGATTCATTTATTTCGCCCGACTCTTCGTAGTGGGTTGTGGTGGCAGGGTGCTTTCTGTCTTTAGTTGGTGTTTCTTCGCTGTGTGTGTTCATCTTTTTAATGGCTACCGCAGATTTTTTCGCGGCTTCAGCGGCTGTAGCTTCCGCGATGGCTTCGGTAACGGTGATGTTGGGCTTGTTGAGCAATTTACTCTGTGCGGTCGAGTCTCTCAGGCCCAGCACCACACGATCCCTCATTGCCTCGTCTATGTTTGAGAATTCACACTCACCCCCTATTTGTCTGAGGGCAGCGATGAAATCGGCGACGGTCTCTCCCTCTCTCTGGTCTCTGCGGTAAAATTCGTGTCGCTTTATTAAGTTAGACACCATCGGAGCGTAGTGTGCTTTGAGGAGTCTTTGCAATTCTGTCCACGTTAGTTGTTTAACGTCTCAGGGCTTCGCAAGGGCCTTTGCCATCTTAAAAACTGTTGGCCCGCAGTGCGTCAGGAACACAGCTCTCTTGCGTTGCTCTGAAATGCCTTCCATTTCATTGCTCTCCAAATACATTTGGAAGCGATCAGCATAGGAATCCCAATCCTCTTCGTTGGGATTGAAGGGTGCGGGCGGTGCGTTGTTTCCAGACATCTTGGTTGTAATCTGGACTTCTTATCACCGCGTGCAGGTTTTTCCGTTCAGGACGATCCCACCTTCGTCGCCAGTGTTTTGTTCGGAAAACACACGAGGTAGACCGGGTTCCAACAACAAATACTTTATTGTAAACTAGTCAGTAAATAGGAACCCTTGGCTGAAGCCGGGGCCAGCCTTTTATACAGGCTGGCTTGCCTGCTTGCAGCCAATGGCAGTTGTTTAGATTTGCCGCCTTTTTGGCAGCTCTTTGGATTGGTTCCTAGTGAACCAATCCAGTGTTCGTTTTATTAACCAATCAGGTTTGTAGATTTGGAGTCATCCACTTTACATATAGAACAATTTATATTGACTGTTTCCTAGTATGGTTTGAGTTGTTATTGTACCCTATGACTACCATTAAGTGTTGTACCTTATGATTCTTATCTCTTGACGAATGTATCTTTTCTTTGATGAGAGCATTTGCACCAAGACAAAATCTTTGTGTGTCCAATCACACTTGGCCAATAAAGAATTCTATTCCATTTTATTCTAGTCTAGTCTAGTCTGTTCTAGTCTATCCTATTCTAGTCTAAATGGTTCCAAGATTCTCATAGGTGAATTGAAAACTATCAAAATAACTTGAATCAACAAGTGTCACCCTTTTAAAGTGACAAATACTATTGCACAATAAAGCCATAAAGCACAATGTGGTTTTTTTTAAAGAAAGCAAAATGAAAAATTATTTTTAAACATCCAAATGTGCAAATTATGTCCAAATTCTATTCTGTAATTGGGCCTATTTTATAAACATGGGTCCTGTTTTCGTTTTTAAAAAATATCATTTTATTTTGAACCATGCTTATCCTGTGGAGTATTTCAGCAGAACAGTCGTCTCAAATTCAGATCCTGACACTAAGATTGGTTTTTTAAAAAATCATGGCAACAAGAGAAAAGATTTGGCCTCACTATAGTGGGAAATGAAGCAAGTGTAGTTGATTTAACTGCTTTAACACTTTGAGTGACCAAGAACCATTTTTTTTCTCCAACAGCCCAGATGGATATGTACAGATCTTCCAAAAAAGTTTACTATTTGTCTTCATATTTTGACAGGACAAGTTTCAATCTAGCTAATTTACTCTTGCACAATCCCTAACTTTTTTTTTAAAAAAAAAAATGTTTCAGTGAACAGTGGCAGTTAGGGAACTGAAATTAGAAGCAGAAGAAAGCTAAAAAATGCCTTCCAGTTGTTCTAAATTCCTAAAAAAACTTCATTGTAGGAACAACTTTTCCTTCCTTCTATGATTGTTTCAGGAAGAGCTCTTTGTCTTTAAAAATCAATAAAACTTAACCAAAAAAAAAAAAAAAAAGGAAGAGCTGGAGAAGACAGCAGGATATCTGGAAAAAAGGCAGGGCTGCTGGAGCAAACCTGACTATTGGAATGAGAGAACCACAAAGCAAGAGTATTCCAATATTTGAATGGCTGCCACAGAGAGGAGGGGGTCAGCTTATTTTTTAAAACAGTCAGGACAAGAAACAAGAGGTGTTTCTAACCAAGGAGAGAAGCAACCTGGAATTCAGGAGAAACTTCCCAACAGTGAAAACAATCAACCAGTGGAAAAGCTTGCCTTCTGAAGTTATAGGTGCTTCATCACTGGGGGCTTTCAAAAAAAGACAGAACAACCATTTGTCTGAAATGGTATAAGTCTCCTGCTTGAGAGCAGGGGGTTGGATTAGAAGAGCTCACAGATCCTTTCCAGCTCTATTCTGATCGAAGAGAATTTGGGTCATTTCTCCAGGCTTCACAGGGATCAGGATTTGGCCTAGCATGGAATTCTTTGGAGTGAAAGCACCAAACTTGGTCTCCAGAAGAATTGGCGATTGCTTTTTTTTTTTTTTTACAGTCCCAACAGAACATTTGTCTTGACCTACAAAGATCTTTTGAGTTTCCACACCGTTTCTTCCCACCATTGGCCAATACTTGGTACACAGCTGCTTCACTAAGTAGGCTAGATAAAGAAAGTGGTCCAACATGTTTCATATAACTCAAAGAGCAATCTATTACAGCTGCAAGGCAGAGTAATGAAACAGAGTTCAAGATTGGGTGGACCATTTGATGGTGGGCCAAGAGGCCCAAAGACAAGTGGGTGGATAAAATAATATTTTCTCTAACAGTAACCTTCTAAAAATGTACTCCGTTTTGCCTAATTCCCTGAAGTTGCAATGAAAATGCAAACTCTTCCAATTGCCAAGAGTTTCTCAATGTTTATTCCAGTTCTGTTTCCTGCCAGGCATCACCACCACAGTTCCTACAGTGAAGATTGAAATTCCATTCTACTTTTTCACACTGTCTTGTAACAGACGTGAAGAAGTCCTACACACTTCAGAGCGATCACATATGAGATATTGCTTAACAAGAAAGGAAGGAAGGAAGAAAAATTTAGCATTGATAGCTGTCTTTCAATACATGGGGGGCTGTCACAAAAAAAAGGGGGTCAACTATTTTCCCAAATACCTAAGGCTGGGACAAGATGTAATGGGTGGAAGTTCGTTTAAGAGAGATCCAACCTACAACAAAGGGAAAAATTTCCTGACAGTAAGAACAATCCATCAGTGGAATAGCTTGCCTTTCAGAATTGCAGGTGCTCCATCGGTGGAGGCTTGGACCAGGATGGTGCAAGCTCTCCTTGCCTAGAGTTAGGGACTGGACCAAGGGTGGGATTCAAAAATCCCAGCAACCGGTTCACTGCCCGGTTGCTTTGTAGGCATGGCCATGTTGGGCATGGCCTACCGGAGCGTCATGTTTCCAGCTTCTGGTGGGCCTCCAGAGCCCCGGGATGCCATTTTCACCCTCCCAAAGGTCCAGAGGCTCCTCCGGGCCTCTGGGAGGGTGAAAACAGCCTTGCCCTGCCTCTGGAGTCCCACCAGAAGCCAGAAATAGGCCCATTTTGCGACTTCTGATTTTTCCAGGAAGGCATTTTCCACCCTCCCAAGTGTCCGGAGGCCTCCCCAGGGGGAAAAGGGCTTCCACTGGACTCTGGAGGCTCTCCAGAAGCCAGAAACAGGCCCGTTTCCAGACTTCCAAAAGGCCCATTTTCCCCCCTCCCAAAGCCTCCACATGGACCCTGCAGTTACCTCCATCAAAAATGGGCCACGTGGACACTCCTGAGAGGGGAGGGGCAGGGTGGGTTGAAATACCAATTCGGTGAACCAGCTGTAACCTTAACATCCAGTTTGCTGGTCCAAACTGGTAGAATCCCACTCCTGGGTTGGACTAGAAGGGACTGCAAGGTCCCTTCTATTTTAGTCCAACGGTTCTATGATTTTAGAGCCAAACTGCAGAAGATAGTAGATCATATCTGCAAGACAGTGATGACCAATAAATGGCAGCAAAGAAACAGAATTGCATGTGATTCTTTACTACCATCTAATGGCCATTGGAAGAGTCACAAGGAAGCTGTGTGAGTCCTTCATGTTCAGAGTCATAAGATTCCATGGTGGGGTATTTAAAAATATCTCTTCAATAGAAATCAAATTATCATGTGCTTTTTATGGCTGCACTACAGAGGGTGATCTATGGCTTTCTAACCTAGTTGTACTTTGTCATCAACTGTATTTTTCTGTTTCTGAACCCTATAAATTTCTCCTATGAAATAGTTCAATCAAACAAGAGAAACTTTTCAATGAGTTAAAAAAATAAAATAAATATAAAATAAAATAAAATAAATTAAAATTAAAAATTAAAATAAAATTGTAGGTGAAAGATGAAGAAACTAACATATATAAATATACATGTGTGTGGGTTTGAGTGTGAATTTCCTGTATTATAAAGAATGAAGTTTTTGATATTCAAATAAGTCCATTGATTATGAACAAAAGTTTTATTATATTTATTATGTTTCATGCTTGTTTGTCTATGAATCAGATCCTTGGAACAAATTTAAAACTATATTATTGATCATGTCTCCTATGTCTATTATTAGTAAGGCTGTTTCATTTTATATGGCAATCCATTCATCAATGGGGCATAGATTCTTTTTTAAACAATTATTTCATTATTCCCTTAATTAAGTGCTTTTCTAACCTTCCTTTATCTGTTGCCTATGACAATAACAAGATGTGGTCCTAAGAAAATGAGTCAGATAAATACCAAGAAATTTATGACTTTAATTTTCAAATAGCAACTTCAGTGGAACTATGCCCAACCCCTGAGTAGAACAAAATAATCATGAATGTTTGAACGCTGAGTTGTAATTTTGCAGAAAAGGTTATTTCTTTCAACTTTCCAGGCATGTGCTAATAATGTGGTGCTCTGAGATTTTCCAGCACCTCATGTTCCATAAAGGATGCAAATTCCTCCCCCCAAAAAAACTTAATTAAGATGACATGCACAAGATGATGTTCTGAAGTGTTTGCAGAGTTAGCAAAGAAATCAGTGGTGGCTAAGTGTTATATTCTGAATTGTAAGTTTCAGAATTGTAACTGGTTTGGCCCTTTTTAAAAAATAGTCCTCGCTGTCATATATTTTTTATTTATAAGCATAATCCCCATGGCATGTCCCAAGATATGCTGATGACAATTGTTTCGGTGTTGTGTTGAAGCATGATTTGGTTTCCCCAATTTTCTATTTCAGCCCTCCAGGTGATTAAACTGGAGGTCAAGTATGGTTCAATTCTGGGACCAGGTAGAAAGACTTATCTGAGCAGGAATTGTAAATCAATCTTGTTGAGAGGAGATCTAAGCTAAGGGAAGAAGTGCAGCCTCCATTTTGACTTTTTGATTTCCACCAGAGATGTTCACAGAGATCAGTGGGAACCCAGTGAAATCTTAGCAGGAAATGCAATTGCTGTTTTATGATCTGCAGCATGGAGTAAGTTTAAAATCAATGCATGCCAACCTATAGGAATTTTTATTGGCTTCTTAGCTATTTTTCCTCATGCAAATGGAGAGAATCTTCCAGTAAGAATTTTCTAATCTCCATGACATAAATTCTTGATTCTTTTTAAATGGCAGATAAAGCAAAGAAGTCATCCAGAAAGGAACTCAACTTTCCAAAGGAAAGTCTGTAGAGATTCTCAGTCATCTAGGTCATGGTTGCCCCAATGGTGCTTTTTCAGGAGGCAACTGGACTTTCTTGGTTTTTTCTTTGAAAACATTTCACTTCTCCTCCAAGAAGCTTCTTCAGCTGTGACAGGATGATTGGGACTGGAAGGATTTATATTCCTTGCAGACAGCTGGTCATTTGCATCCTTTTAGAGGGTAGCTGAGGCCAACTGGAGGTTTATCTGTGTCCTCAGGGTCCCCTGAGTGGTGTTCCTGATTCCTACAGTCTGCATTTCCCCCCCACTGGAAATCCATTCCTACTCCCACACCATTCAAAGAGTATCCTGTCAGAGCTGAAGAAGCTTCTTGGAGGAGAAGCAAAATGTCTTCAAAGAAAAAATCAACAAAGTCCAGTTACCTCCTGAAAAAGCACCATTGGGACAACCATGTCCTGAATGACAGAATCTCTACAGACTTTTAGCTATACCATTTGGGATGAACACCCATTGAATGGTGTGAGAGTAGGAATGGCTTTCCAAAGGGAAAAAAATGCAGACTACAGGAACCATTAGCACTTCTCAGGTAACTCTGAGGACATAGATAAATCCTCAAGTGGCCTCAATGACCCTCTAATAGGATGCAAATGACCAGCTGTCTTCTTCAGAGCTGAAGAAGCTTTTTGGAGGAGAAGTGAAACGTCTTCAAAATAAAAGCACAAAAGTCCAGTTGCCTCCTGAAAAAGTACCTTTGGTGGAAAAAAAATGAAAATAGAATAAAACAGAATTCTTTATTGGCCAAGTGTGATTGGACACACAAGGAATTTGTCTTGGTGCAAATGCTCTCAGGGTACATTAAAAAAAAGATACACTTGTCAAGAGAGCAGATGGTCTCACGAGTTGAAATCCATAGTGAATTGTAAATAATAATAAAGAATAAAGAAACCATCAGAAAGCATTTCATCGAGGCAGCCATTGTCGGCGCCATCTTGAATCTGAAAAAGGTAAGTTTCTTTGTTATCCCTTTCCAAGTTCAGTTGAATTCAAACATATTTCTCTTCAATAACCATCAACTCCAGCAATACATATACAATATGTGCAGGGGTGGGATTCAAATTTTTAACAACCGGTTCTGTGGGTGTGGCTTAGGTGTTGGGCATGGCTTGGTGGTCATGTGACTGGGTGGACATGGCTTGGTGATCATGTTATCAGCTAGGCATGGCCAACTCAATATCACTCACATCGAAGCATGCATCTCCTCACCTGGCCTATCATGACTGTGGGGATGCTGCAACAGTCATAAGTGTGAAAAATGTCCATAAGTCACTTTTTTCAGTGCCATTGTAACTTTGAATGGTCACTCCACACAAGCAAAGTACCAGCAAAGGAGGGGAAAAAAACTCCAGAGAAGTTCCTGAGACAGGAAGTGTAGTCCTGCCAAGAATGTAATAAGGGTTAATGGAGAGGCAGTTTCTGTAAGCAACACCAGAATGTTTCCTTCCTGCCTTCCTTACAGGATTAGGCCAGTAATTTCTTCTCACAACTGGTTCTCCGAACTGCTTAGAATGTTAACAACCAGTTCTAGCGAATAGGTGCAAACTGGTAGAATCCCACCCCTGAATACGTGGGAGTGGAGGCAGAGGTAGTATTCAGCAGGTTCTGACCAGTTCTGGAGAACCAGTAGCAGAAATTTTGAGTAGTTCAGAGACCTGGCAAATGCCACCTCTGATTGGAGATTTTACAGTATCCTTCCCCTGCCACGCCCACCAAGCCACACCCACCAAACCAGTAGTAAAAAAAATTGAATCCCACTACTGAGTAGAGGGAATCATAAATCTAAATTGCCTGGATAATGTCTGATTAGGAAAACTAGTATAGTAGGGAGGATTGATTCTATTGACTACCAATTATTGGTTTGTCTGAAAAGGAGACGAAAAAATCTGTTTCATATTTCATCACACAATGTATTCTGTTTATTCCTCACAATAACAAAGAAAACTTTTGCTTATAAAATGGGAATTCCAAAAGTTTCCAAATCCTCAAATAACTCTTCCTGAATGCTTAAGTGTTTCCACATTTTGTTGTGACACAGGGAACAAATTACATTAAAAGGACTACTTTAGAGAAATTGCTACATTTTAATTTTATTATTTATGTGTTCCAAATATTTTTCCTGTTGCCTTTTCAAATATCTGATCAAGCCAACCAGAAAAACATTCAGAAGAACTGCAAGGATTAGGACAAAATAAAATGGATATTCCCTTTACTTAAAAGTGGAGTGGATCCGCTGGATTTTAAGAGCCTTGTAAAAACATTCTGAATCTGG
The DNA here is from genome assembly GCA_015471245.1 of Laticauda colubrina. Taxonomy (NCBI): domain Eukaryota; kingdom Metazoa; phylum Chordata; class Lepidosauria; order Squamata; family Elapidae; genus Laticauda; species Laticauda colubrina. Next base: position 30,538,795 of record BLBF01000039.1, read on the forward strand.
GGGATCTACAAGGCATCTGCCATCTTGCCTGGATTGAAATAGGCACACAGCAACTCTGGATGGAAGTTTGTTTATAGTTGCACAGATACTGGATGTACTGTCTGGTTCTAGATCTAGAAATCTATGTTACTTGGACTGCGAAACTCCCTCTTTTTTTGTGATAGGCCCTTGTGTACTGAAAGATAGCTGTCAATGTTCAAATCTAAAGCCCATGTCACACTGGCCAACGGATGCAAAAAGGACACAGTGGACAAGCAAAATGTCCTATCCGTTGTTATCCGCTCTCAAAAGGGGCAAAAATTTGCATAACCAGAGCGGATAACATGGACGCAGGGAGGACGCAGGGCGGATGCAAAGCGGATGCGGAACGGAAGCCCAGCGGATTGAAGCAGATGAGAGCGGATGGGAGTGGGTGGCACATCCACAGGGCTTCCGGGGGGCCACAGCGAAGCGGATGCGGAATGGAAAGAGCGGATGCAGAGCGGACGCCGAACGGATGAAGCGGATGCAGAGCGGAAGCCTAGTGGATGCACAGCGGAAGCCTAATGGATGCCTGGCATTCACTGCGCATGCGGGGAGGATGCATTGCATCAGCCCCGCGGATATAACGGAAGCAGCTCGGAAGCAGGTCGCCATTCAGAGGAAAGACCTGCTGCCAGACACATCGACTGCCTTGCCTGCCCTGCCTGCATGTCTGCCTGCCAGCCTTGCTGCCTGCCTTCCTGCCAGCCTTTGTTCATGTCTGCCTGCCAGCCTTCCTGCCAGCCTTGGTTCATGTCTGCCTGCCAGCCTTCCTGCCAGCCTTGGTTCATGTCTGCCTGCCAGCCTGCCTGCCTGCCAGCCTTCCTGCCAGCCTCCCTGCAAGCCTTCCTGCCTTCCTTGGTGCCAGCCTCCCTGCCAGCCTTCCTGCCAGCCAGCAACCCCACAACCATGCGGAAGCACAGTAAGCCTCAGCCATCTGCTGCCAGCCCTGGCAAGAGGGACAGGGCTACCATCCCGCCCCCTGGCCCTCACTCTGGTTCTGCTGGGGCTTCTGCAGCACGGGCTTGCTCTTCTGGGGCTGGCGCTTCTGCTGCTTCTGCTTCTGGAGGAGCTGATGACAAGCACTCCAGCACCAGCCACCTCCACAGCACCTGTACCCTTCACCCCTGGGACTGAGCGACCAAGAGGAGTGCCAGAGACTCATTTTTGTCTTATAGCTTGTTGTTAATAAAGTCTATTTATGATTCACACACTTGCTTCATTTCTTTTTTTTAATAAAGTCTTGGTGGAAACTTTTAGAAAAGGTTTAAGCCTTTGCATGCTTGTGGGATGGGTAAGGATAGCTTTGGGATGTGTTAGGATACCTGTGGGATGGGTAATAGCTGTGGGATGGGTTAGGATAGCAGTGGGATAGATAAACCTCCAGTGCAAGCATAGTGGGACTGTATGGTCCACCCTCCCAGGTGCCACACCTACGGCCCTTTATTATCAATAATAATGTAATAATTATCCACACATGTCAACATAAACACAACTCTTTATTAAACGCCCTGTTCATTGTAGGCCAACCAAACATACATGGCCCAATCTCATCCGTGTGATGAGACAGGCTGAAGGAAGCATCCATTAAGCATCTACCATCCTGTCTTGCCACTCCACTGCTCCAGCTGGGGA
>BLBF01000039.1:30641333-30670436 GCA_015471245.1 Laticauda colubrina
AGGGCAGGGCAGGGCAGGGCAGGGCAGGGCAGAGCAGAGCAGAGCAGAGCAGAGTAGAGTAGAGTAGAGTAGAGTAGATTAGAATATTCTTTATTGGCCAAGTGTGATTGGGCACACAAGAAATTTGTTTCTGAAGCATAAGATGTCAACATATATATAAACAACCAAGTAATGTAATCATAAGATACCAATAGGAGAAGGTAGTAGGAAAGATGAGATGGATAATAGTAATGCAGCCCTACTTCATGGGTAAATATCCTTAGACATAAGACCATGCTGTGGGAATTAAGCGTTCAGCAAAGTGATGGCACGATGAAAAACCCTATTTCTGTATCTAACTGCTTTGGCATGCAATGCTCTATAGTAGCATTCTGAGTGCAGGAGTTGAAATAGTTTATTACCAGGATGTGAGGAGGTCTGTAGATATTTTTTCAGCTATTATAATGAGATATTTTCTCATTATATTGTAGGATTACAATATGATGTTTGTCTTCAAAAGAGGATGAAAAACAGACAGTTGTTTTCCCAACTAAAAAGCTTTGCTTCCAAGATTTTGATCCCGCCCAGTGACTATAGCTATGTACTCTTTTCTTGGTGGGATGTTATGACAATATTCCAGCAGAAATGTTTCAAGTTTCTGTACTTTTTGCTTTATGAGTTCCTGCCCATGGCGAGGCTTATGATCTAGAGCAAAACAAATTATACTCTTTTGTAGCACTGTTGATTGAAAGATTAACAACTGGCTTTGGCTGAACAGTTGTAGAACCGGAGGAAAATTCCATACATTTTTTCCAAGGCATTTTTTTTTAAAGGAAAGGAAAGAAACATTTTACTTCCAGCTGATTTTTATTCTTTCCTCCACATCAACTACCTATCGGAAGAATAAGCTACTTTTCCTTTCCAAACACTGTTTACCAGAGTGCTTGATTCCAACTGGATGGTTAGCAGAGTGTAAAAAAACAATCTCTCTGCCTTTCTGATTCCTAAAATAAAACCATACTTTTAAGCTGGCCTCCAGCTAGATAAACTTTTAAGGGATAGATTGCTCTTAGAAAAGATCCTTGAAAAGTGAAAAGGTTTGCCCCATTAATAAATGCACTTGGGTTGCAAAGCCAAGAAAAGTGTTATTCTCTTTTTGCCAAAACAGGGAACATGCATTTTGTCAAATTACTCATTGTTCACAAGGGGGTTAGTTAGTTTGCTTTCCTCTGTGAATATACAAAAAAACCCCGAGAAAATAAGATGCTGTCTTTCACCAAAGTGTGAAATACAGGATATATCAGTGCTCAGTGTGATTTCTTCTGGTTCTCTGGATGGGAGGAAATTGGTGTCATCTTACTTTACCTCCAGAAACGAGTTTGGTTATTAGGAACTGGGCCTGGCTAGTCTAGTTAAGAGAAGGACCAGGGGAGACAGGAGAGCGGTCTTCCAATATTTGAGGGGCTGCCACAGAGAGGAGGAAGGAGTCGAGCGATTCTCCAAGGCACCTGAAGGCTAGATAAGAAATAATGGATGGAAGCTGATCAAGAAGAGATTCAACCTGGAAATAAGGATAAATTTCTGAGAACAGTGAGAACAATCAACCAATGGAACAGAAGTTGCCCCCAGAAGTTGTGGGAATGTCATCACTTGAGGCTTTCAAGAAGAGACCAGGCTGTCTTCTGTCAGAAATGGTGTAGGGTCTCCTGCTTTGGTGGGGTGTTGGACTAGATGACCTATAAGGTCCCTTCCAACTGTTAATCTAATCTAATCCTAATCTAATCCTAATTCTAATCTAATCTAATTTGCACACAGTTCAATGCTGTTTGTTTTGTCTCTGGAGATTCTCAGTCATCCCGGTCATGGTTGTTGCAAAAGTACTTTTTTCCAAAAGGCAACTGGACTTTGTTTTTTCTCAAAGATCTTTCATTTCTCATCCAAGAAGCTGAAGAAGCGGAAGTTGAAGAATAGAAGAAGCGAAGCATCTTCAAGGAAAGACAAAGTCCAGTTGCCTTTTGAAAAAAATAAAGTACCTTTGGGTCAATGCTGGTTAATTTCAAGACGGAGCTTGGTGGGGTCCCGCTACCTTCTTCCCTGTATCACCATTTGATCTCAAGAGCAGAAGACATCACCAAATGGGTAGTCCTAGTTCCCTGCCATGGGAGTTAGGGCTGATAATCATGAAGTCCTTTTTAAAAGGATTATTTTAAAAAGAACTGAAGGAAGTTACATGCCATGGGGTCTATGGAGATTCTCAGTCCTCCAAGCCATGGTTGTCCCAAAAGTGCTTTTTCAAGAGGCAACTGGACTTTCTGGTTTTTCTTTGAACACATTTCGCTTCTCATCCAAGAAGCTTCTTCAGTTCTGATTGGAATCCCCGCCATCCCCCACCATTTAGTGCCACCTGACTTCACCCACATCCAAACAGGGGAAGTCTGATCAATGCCATCCTCTCCTCTTACCAGTGGTGGGATTCAAAAAATTTTACTAACCGTTCTGTTCGGCGTGACTTGTTGGGCATGGCAGGAGAAGGTTACTGCAAAATCCCATTCCCTCCCCAACCCACTAACCTGCTTTTCAGCTCCGTTCTCCTGTTCAGGGCAACAAAAAAAGACCCAGCCAATCAGCTGGGATTCGGGAGGTGGAGAATAGATGGGGGCGGGGCCAGTCAGAAGTGGGATTTGCCAGTTCTCTGAACTACTCAAAATTTCCGCTACCAGTTCTCCAGAACTGGTCAGAACCTGCTGAATGACCACCTCTGTTTCTTACCCCAGGCTTATTTCCCACCTTGGGAAAATTTTGTAAAAAGCTTGAAAATTCTTCAGTCAACCACACTGTACCTAGAATGGGAATCAGGAAGTGATAAATTAACAAGGACATCTGCTCTTTTTATTGCATACATTTCCTCCCACTGTAAGCTCTGCTGAGTTCTGGGAAGAAGAAGAAGAAGAAGAAGACTGAATCTGTGGCTGGACAAATAGCAATAGTACTTAGACTTGTATACTGTCTCATAATGCTTTACAACCTTCTCTGAGCAGTTTACAGAGTCAGCATATTGGCCCCCAACAATCTGAGTCCTTATTTGCCACGGGCACCAAACCTACAGCCTCTAAACCTCCACAGAGGGAGGAATAAAAGAAAATTCAGTTTGATCAACAGACCAGAAACAAAAGGTCATATCTTTAACTCGTCTCTTTGTTCAGTAATTAGAGACGATCCATTTATTTCCTTTCGGTTGCGCAGTGGTGAGAATGCAGTACTGCAGGCTATTTCTCCTGACTGCCTGTTGCCTGCAATTTGGCAGTTCGAATCTCACCAGGCTCAAGTTTGACTCAGCCTTCCGTCCTTTCGAGGTGGGTAAAATGAGGACCCAGATTGTTGGAGGGGGTGGGTGGGCAATAGGCTGAGTCTGTAAACTACTTAGGGAGGGCTGTAAAGCCCTGTGAAGCGGTATAGTAAATCTAAGTGCTATTGCTATAAGTTCTCCCTTTCATCCACTCGTACTGCGACGATCAGCGGACAATATCTTGGAGTTAACCAGAGGTGGCATTCAGCAGGTTCTGACCAGTTCTGGAGAACCGGTAGTAGAAATTTAGAGTAGTTTGGAAACCCAGAAAATACCACCTCTGACTGACCCCACCCCCATCTCTTCTCTGCCTCCTGAGTCCCAGCTGATTGGCTGGATCGTCTTTGGTTGCCTGCACAGGAGAATGGAGCTGGAAAGCAGGTTAAGTGGGGTGGGGTGGGGAGGAAATGGGAATTTTGCAGTAACCTTCCCCCAGGAGTGGGGTGGGAATGCAGATTTTATAGTATCCTTCCCCTACCATGCCCACCAAGCGATGACCACCAAGCCACGCCCACAGTACTGGTAGTAAAAAAAAAAAATGGAATATCACCACTGGAGTTAACCCTGTGTTATTTGCTGATTCTGAATCTGGGATTTTCTGTCTTTTCTCTGCAACAACTTGTTCTGACCAAGGCTTCCAAGACCATAATTACGCATACGCTTATTTTAAAAACAAGTCTTGTTTTATTACAATGCTGGGAATTATTTTCATTCCCAGGCAGTAATGAATCTCAAACAGTCCCTCAAGATAAGCACCCACCTTTCTTCCCTGTGAAGTCTGCCAATAAGAGAAGTGTCCAATAAACTAGAAATATAATCAACTGAAGTACAAAGAGCCTCAAGAATGAATCGGAACCGCTTCATCATCTTTGCCTGTCCTTTATCCCTTATGGGATAAAGCCTTACTCCCAAGTTGCTCCTTTAGTCTCAGCTGCTCTTGCCTTCTAGCAGCTCTGTGTACATATGCACTGGGAACAGGCTCCCCTGGTTCCTCTGCCTCACTGCTGCCAGACTCCAGAGTCAGCATACAATTCCCAGATGGTCCTGGCCCCGGCTCTGCATTGATGCAGGACCCTCATCCGAGTCTTCCCCAGACTCCTGGACTGGTCCCCTTTCTTCCCCACTGTCCGATTCTGCTGCTGTCTCCACCGGCTGCTGGCGAACCACAACACAACTCTTACCACCGAATAATTGTCTAACAGGATCTAAGCAGGAACTTCCTAAGGATGCTTGTAAATTCTCTGGAATTTTGAAAATAACTTTTGATTCTTTCTACTGCTCCCTCTAGCTTAGGAGACAGTATACTTTTTATTCGCTGCAATTTCAGCAGTGCTTGAGGGCCTAACAGGATACCAAGTGTTGATTTAGACTGATAAAAATGTTTGTTTAATCTTGTTAAATAAGACCCAGTGGGCTGGGTTTACATGACCCAATTTATATGCTACTGCAGTCCTCGGCTTACGACCACAATTGGCCACTTAGAAACATTTCTGTTGCTAAGTAAGGCATTGTTTAAGTGAATTTTATGACCTTTCTTGCCAGAATTGTGAATCGCTACAGTTGTTAAGTGAGTAACCCAGTCGTTAAGTGAATCTGGTTTCCCCATTGGCTTTGTTCGTCAGAAGGTCGCAAAAGATGATCACATGACCTTGGGACACAGCAACCATCATAAATATGAACGAATTGCCAAGCATCTTAATCCTGATTATGTGACCATGGGGAATGCTTCAACGGTTCATGAGTGTGAAAATCGGTCATAAGTCACTTTTTTCAGCAATGATGTTACGTTGAAATGTCACTAAATGAACTGTTGTAAATTGAAGACTGCATAAACTCATAATTGTTATCAGCTGTAGCATCTATTATTCTGATTTTTCTATCCAGGTAGCAGGATTTATTCCAAGTCAAAACTAGATAAAACTCATTAAATGTCCAGAATAGGAACCTGACATTACTGTAGCCCTGGAGTACTTAAGATTTAAGGGCTAAAAGCTTCTTCAAGGGCTCACTCGACTGTATCCAAGTTTTTAAACCTTGTAACTATTTTCCCTGAATTGGGGGAACTACCATCCTTGGAAAAGATGCAGCTGCTTTAATGAGTTGGATGTTGAATCCGCATCTGTCAATTCCTTTGTACAACTGGATCAGCAGCTCCTTGGGCAGTTTGAGCTTCCTGAGTTGGCGCAGAAAGAACATGCTTTGTTGTGCTTTTTTGATGATGTTTTTGACAGGTGTCCATTTTAGGTCATGTGACATGATAGAACCTCAAAATGTGAAAGTCTCTACAGTTGATACTGTGTTGTCTAGTATTGTAAGAGGTGGTAGTATGGGAGGGTTTCTTCTAATGTCTACCACCATTTCTATGGTTTTGAGTGTCTTCAGTTCCAGACTGTTTTCAGTTACACCACGAGGCAAGTTGTACAACCTCCTGTCTGTAAGTGGATTCGTCATCGTCTTCAATGAGACCAATCACCATTGCGTCATCTGCAAACTTCAGTATTATGGCCTTCACATCCTAAATCTTGTACACTTGTAAGGCTTATAGCTAGAATATGGTGAAATTCATTTTGTCTTCTTCCCATATGGAATAATGAGCAAGGTTAATTGTAGCCTATTTAAATAGTTCTTAAATGACTAACTTTTCAGCTGGGGAGGAATGCATGTTCAGTGTTGACGTTTCAGTTAAAAGTCTGCCCTCAAAAAAGAAATACGAGGAACTGTGTATAAACTTTTTTTTACTTACTGCCTCATAGTAATAGCAAGCCACTAGAGAGATTGTATGTAATAAGATATTTTAATTCTGAAAGATCTTTGGTAGTCACAGTCTTGGTTATCTTTAGAAGTGAGGCCCTAACCATTAGTCTCCTCAGGAAACAAAACAGATTTCTACTCTCATACAAACAACCAAAGAATTACCAAGAAATGGAAGTTAGCTTTTTACCACATCAGAAACTCTCTATAAAAACAAATATATTTTAGCGACAAGCTCAGCAGAATAAGATGGAAGAACTTGAAATATTATTTTTGGGAATGTGGTACAGATTGACTAAAAATGAAAACTAAAACTTTTGGGGGGATTAATACTGAAGTAAGCAAATTGAAACTTTCTTTTTGTTGGAGAACTAAATTCTTACTTTTTTTAAAAAAAGAACCACTTAAAACGGAACAATCAAGAGTTCTAGCTTCTGGATGATATTGCGGCATAAGAAATTAATTTGCAATGATAAATTTAAACTTCATGTTGTTGTGGGCTGTTAAAACCCACCCCTCTCCTAGAAAAATGAAATATTTTAGGGTATATTAAAAAGGTAGAATATTTCCCCTAAAAGAGAAGTAGAAACTCAGAGAGGCAGAAACTCAGCCCCCTCCCACCTTTGTTAAAGGGCCATTGAGCCCTGGTCCAGTCTATTCTACATAACAAAGATCTACATTCTTCAGCAGAGCCATTTAATTGCCCTTCATTGCACCACCCACCAAGTTTCAACCAAATTTAGCACACAGACAACCTACAAAGCTAGCTATGACCTCTGACAGCAACCAATCAGGGTTCTCTTCCTGTGCCCCAGGAAGTTCAAAGGCCAGAGAGGGCATAAAACCCAGGAACTCTCAGCATTTTCTCTTCCCTTTTCTTTGCCCAAGAGCTCCAAGGCATGTGATCCTGTCCACCATTAAACCATCTTTCCAAACAGCCTCCATGTTTCCAGTGTTTTTCTCCCCACTTGGAACTGAACCCAGATGGACTTTTCTTCCAACATTGCCTTGGTGCCCTGATTTATGTTGTGGCCATATTCATTGTAGTTATCTTGACTATGTAACAAAAAAAAAATCGTGTTTTAATTGGGGTTGGGGAAAAGGGGGAACCAGAGAGGGAGAGAGGAGAGATGATAGGGAAGAAGATGTGGAGTGATAAGGAGGTATGGCAGGAGACAAGAATCTGGCCATTCTCAGAGGGAAGGTATGCCCGAGTACTGACACTGAATTCTGACTTTTTGTGCTCAAATCCAGGGACCTGTTTTCTGGAGCTTTGGTGGCTCTGGTCTCCAGCCGCTGGAGCTGAAGTTCGAGCTGAAATAAAGCTCACTTCATCTACCATCTGATGGACAGGTGACTTGGCTTGTATCACTGAAACCTGGTTGGTCACCAAAGGGGAGTTCTCCCCTGTGGAATATGCCCTGATTCCAGGGCCTGGGTGTGGATGTGACAACTGTTCTTCTTGAGTCTCTAATTGTTGTGGGTCGCCAGCAGACGGGGCAGACGGCAGTGGAATCGGACAGTGGGGAAGAACGGGGGCCACTCCGGAGCCTCCAGAGTCTGGCAGCAGCAAGGCAGAGAAACAAGGGGAGCCTGTTCCCAGTGCGCACGTGCACAGAGCTGCTAGAAAGTGGGAGCAGCTGAAACAAAAGGGGTGACTCGGGAGTAAGGCTGGGAGGTGATTGCCCTTCCCATAAGGCATAAAAGTCAGGCCAAAATGTTGAAACCTTTGCAGGAAGCAAAGTAATTTGATTGGTTCAGAGTCATCCTTGAAGCTCTTTTGTATTTCGGTTGTTTTTTCTTGTACTTCGATTGGTTTCTTTTCTAGTTCATTTGATACTTCTGTTTTTGGTAGCACTTCACAGAACTGAGAGGTGGATACTTATCTTGGGGGACTGTTTGAGCTTAATACCGGCTGGGAATGAAAACAATTCCCAGCACTGCAATAAAATTGGTTCTGTTTTTAAAACAAGCTTGCAAATAATTACGGTTTACAAAGCCTGGGTCAGAACACTAATGGCCTCCAGGGGCCCCACCCCAGACATCAAGGTAAGATCCAGGGAGAAACAGTGCATTGTAGGGCAACATTTTTTGAACCAAGGTATCTCAAGTAGGCAAACTTTGAGAACTTGCCCAAAGTCTGGAACACATGACTTGTGCAGAGTTGAAATTTGGCAAATGTTATAAAACATTTTATGACATAAAAATGATCATAAACCTGTTTATGACATGATACCAAAATTGAAGGAACACACCAAGAGTTTGGTGGGTATTATTTGAAGACAAAGAGTACAACATTGTGCCCCGGAAAGATCTTTGTCTCTCTAAAGCTTTTGAATATTTAAATTTACAAATTTCCCCCCAAAAAATAGAAAATAAAGTTCAATTGTCTACATGCTGTAATTTGCAGTTCCCATGGTTTTATATCAAATGAAGCGATCTCACTTCTCAGCTGCTCCTTCATACTTCTTAAAATTCATAATGAAAACACAGCAGCTCTTCTGTAAATGGTTAGCCTAACAGTCAGCATTCTCCATTTTGGGTGGGGAGGGGACAACTACATTCTCTATCATTCTCAGCCAGAAAGATGTCAAAACATCTGGCAAGCACCTGGTGAATGGCTGCTGCGGAATACATTTATGTCAAAATATTCTTGAAAGTATTTGGGGCCGTTGAATGAATTCACCCAGAAGCCCTTGGATCAGCTTTTGAGGTAAAAACTTATGAGGGAAAAAAAGTAGCATTTTTTAAGATTGCATTTTTTTGGGGGGGGGGGGGAAGCATAGAACAAGTAGAGGTGTTACATTTTTTGGTCTGCAAAATAATAATCTCTCTGTGTCTCTCCCTTTTTAAAGGGGAAAAAAAGCAGTTTGCCCTTTTGAATTGCTCCCTCAGGGAGTCCTTTTGTTTCTGCTATAAAAGATGGATTAATCAGGCCCTTCATCGATCACCTCTTGCACTGGATAAACAAGCCAAATCAATAGCTTTTTTCATGCATTTTATCTCATAAGGACCAAGGCAACCTCTTCCAACCTCCCCAATTGCTGTTGTCTTTTCCACTGCCTGTCTCCATAAACATGACAAACGATTCTTGGCCATACATAATTCCTCCTGCCACATTAAGTAAATCTGTAGCCTGAATGATCTTTGCAGAAATATTCCTGGAAGCCATGGCTATACTTCAAGACCACATTGTCAGTTTGAGCCTTGAGAAATCAGGAGTTTACAATACATGGCTTCTACAACGTTCTGTGTCTGAAGTGAGAAACATAGGACAAATTAAGGAAATTTGAGACCATAAAATAATAAAATAAAACAAGAATTAAAAAACAGGGACACGGTGGTTCAGTGGCTAAAGCCCATGTCACACTGGCCAACGGATGCAAAAAGGACACAGCGGACGAGCAAAATGTTCCATCCGTTGTTATCCGCTCTTAAAAGGGGGAAAAAATTTGCATAACCAGAGCGGATAACACGGATGCGGGGAGGACGCCATTCAGAGGAAAGACCTGCTGCCGGAAGGATTGGCTGCCTTGCCTGCCCTGCCTGCATGTCTGCCTGCAAGCTTTGCTGCCAGCCTTGCTGCCAGCCTCCCTGCCAACCTCCCTGCCAGCCAGCAACCCCACAACCATGCTGAAGCACAGCAAGCCTAAGCCATCTGCTGCCAGCCCTTGCAAGAGGGTAGTAGAGTTCACAGAGCCTGTAGATGGCTTCGCACTGTTGCAGAAGGATGGTGGCTTCCGAAAGGACTTTGTCACAATCCACGGTGGACATGACTGGATGCTGTGGAAGAGGAAGAGTCAGATGAAGGCTGCAGAGGTCTGCACAGCTAGGCTACTGGTCTGAAAGTGAGATGCAGATGAGTTGCTCCCCCTTTTTATGGGCAGTATAGGTGTCCCTTTGCATCCTCTAGGCATCCTCTAGGCATCCTCTAGACATCCTTAATATCCGAGATAGGTCCCCTCTGCGAACGTTTTTTCCACTTTAAACGCTTTGTTTCCGCTAGGCATCCATTCTGCATCCGTTCTGCATCCATTCTGCATCCGTTCTGCTTCCTCCCTGCGTCCGAGTGGATGCGAGTTGCACCGAAGCGCAACGGATGCCTAGCGGATATAACGGATGCGTAACGGATGCAGAACGGATGAGTAGCGGAAGCGTAGCAGATGCAGAATGGAAGAACTGGATACATTTTCCGCGCAAAAGTTTTAGGCAGCCCAAAACTTTCGGAGCGGATGAAACGTCAATAAACGGATGCTGGAGGGTTGGAGAGGAAGCCAAACAGAGGCAGTGAGTACATCGCGTTTTCGAACGGATGGCAAGGTTTTTTGTCCGTTTTACATCCTCTTTTCATGCGTTGGTTCAGTGTGACATGGGCTTATCCTCATGTTATATTGCATAAAAAAATTTGGCCGGAAAATTTGGCTGTGAGAGAAAATAATTTGGCCGAATTTGGTCGTATTTTGACTTGAGTTTGGCCGCAGAGCCAAGCTGCAATCTGGCAACCCTGCTGTGGTCATGTGGCTGCCATGACTAAAGGCCGAAGGTGCACGAAACGCCATAGTTACCTTCCTACCAAAGTGGTCCCTATTTTTCTACTTGCATTTTTTACGTGCTTTTGAACTGCTAGGTTGGCAGAATCTTCTGAGACAAGTAACGGGAGCTTACTCCATTACATGGTGGTAGGGATTCGAACTGCTGAACTGCCGACCTTTCTGATCCTCCCCGCATGCGCAATTAACGCCAGGCATCCGCTAGGCTTCTGCTGTGCATCCGCTCGACTTGCGCTGTGCATCCGCTTCATCCGCTGTGCATCCGCTGTGCATCCGCTGTATCCGTTCCACGTCCGCTTTGCTGAGGTCCCCCGGAAGCCCTGCGGTTGCACAATCCGCTCCCATCCACTTCCATCTGCTGGGCTTCCATTCCGCATCCGCTTTGCATCTATCCGTCAAGCATCCGTCCACTGCGATTTCATCTGTGCAAGAAGTTTTGAGCTGCACAAAATTTTGTGAACGGATGAACTTTCCGCCGTGTATGATGTAAATCCGCGACATACAAGCAACAAATGTTCTATGTCCATTTATCATCCGTTAAACGTCCGCTGTATCCTCTCTGCATCCTCTGGGCATTCTCGCAACTCACATCCGCTACAGCTGAAAATGGAAAGAGGGAGGAAAGAAAAGGTACAAGGAACATCTACACAGCGTTAGTAGCACGGAAATAGAAAGGATGCGCAGTGAATGGTTTGCATCTGATATACATCCACTAGGCTTCCTATGAACATCCATTTAACATCCCTGATACATACTACCCACGTCCGTTCTTTTCCGTTCTTTTCCGTTCTTTTCCGTTCTTTTCCATTCTTTTCCGTTCTTTTCCGTTCTTTTCCGTTCTGTTTTTGCAAATTTTCACCACTTTTTGGAGCGGATGACAACGGATGGAGCCACCCCCGAAATTTTGCTCATCCACTGTGTCCTTTATGCATACGTTTTGCATCCGTCGGCCAGTGGAACCTAGCCTTAATGGGTTGGGAGGCTGCTAAACATGTGCAGATCATCCTAAACACCCACATACGCAGACATCCACACCGCATTTCAGTATGAACCCTCCCCACTACCGAGAGACACCCGGTTTCTCCAACACACACACACACACACACACACAAACCCCTTGCATATCCCCACATTAATTAAATAAAAACCTTAATAACAAGGCACGATTAGCCATGTGTCTATACAAATGGCCGAGCCAGAGCAAGAATGTAACCTCGCGAAAAGAAAGTTACTTTCCGCAAGCTGGATCTCACCCTCCCACCCTCGACGTGCCCCCCCAACCCCCAGCAACACTCAGACGAACCTCCCGCAACCCCCCTCCACCATTCCCCTCCTCCCGATTGAATCCTAAGAGCTTCTTACCTGGGTAAGGCAAAGAGGAGAGCACATGATTGCTGTAGGGGAGGGTTTGGCTTGGAGGTGTTTGAGTGAGAGGGGAAGAGAGAGAGAGAGAGGGAGGGAGAGAGAGGGAAGGAGAAAGAGAGAAGGGGAGGGAGAGGACTAGAAAGGGAGGGAGAGAAGAAGAAAAAAAGAAAGGGGGAAGAACCGAGCCTACTTCTTGCTTTCACATTTCCAACTCTGCTAAACTGCAGCCAGCACTGATCAGCTCCATGAGCTGAACTTTAACCCGGCCTAGAGTTTCCCTACACTACACACTATACACGTCTACTGTACCCAGGCATTAAAGGCACACTTCCCCCCACCCTCCCCACGCTTCCAGCGACAGCAGCAGCAGAAAGCCTTGGGCTCCAGCTTCTCCAGGTGCCTGCCAGCGAGCCTCCAGCCAACTTCTGTTCCACTCTGCACCGCTTCGCAGCAGCAGCAGCCATAGCTGCCTTTTTCAGAGGTTTTCAGACGATCTGACAGTCATTTTCATGCAAATATATTGCACTTAAAATCGGTATTTGGGCAAAATTTCAATTTCACGGCCAAGCAACTTTCATACGGCCAAATTTCCGGCCAAATATATTTGGCTGGAGACATAATTTTTTTCACGGCCCAACAGTTATATATGCACTATACGCATGTACACAATACGGCCAGATTTCTCGAATTTGGCCGGAAAAACAGCCAGATGGCAACCCTGGACCACCGAGAGGTCTTCAGACAGCACCAGCTCTTCGGCTTTGTAACAGAGATGAGCACTGCCCCCTCGACCCAGAAACAACTAGCACGTATATGTGAGGGGAACCCTTACCTTTACCTGAAAATAATAATAGGAACCTTAGAGCATACCTGCAACAGTTATTATTCTATTATATTCTATTATTTAGTCCAGATAGTCCTCCACTTACTACCACAATTGAGCCTGAAATATCTGTTGTTAAGTGAGACATTTGTAAAGGGAGTTTTGCTCCCTTAGATCAAAGACTAGATGGCTTACAAGGATCAGACGGGTTGCTGTGAGAGATTGTGGGGAACTGGAAAGGGGAAGAAAAGAACACCACCATAAACCAGCAAAGGATGGCAGGCAAATCAGCTGAGAACTTATCTCAAGAACTGCAATTCATGTCAAGGGAGGAGAAAGTTCAAAAGAACCATTTCAAAGCTTTCAAAGGGTCTGTGCCTTAATTAACTGCAAGAAAGTTGCCAAAACTATATCTGTGCCCCTGACAAGCATGATGGAATTGTTTGGGAACCGTTATTCCTTCCACTTGTAAAGGAATTGCCATTGGGTCATTTAGTTGCTCTACTTGGAGATACACATGAATCCTTCTTTGTAGAGGGATTTCCAGGGCAGAGAAGGAAGACTAGATCTCCACCTCGCGAGTGATTCTGACACAGTGGGAGGTGGATAAGATGCAGGGATTGGATTCTACTGGTTCGGACCAGTTTGAGGGAACTGGTAATCCTGCTGAGCATTTGGCCCTGCCCACTAGCCCCTGCTTTTTCCTGTGCTTTATTTGGTTGTTTTATTTTTTTTAAATAAAGTTTTATTTGAGTTTTCACACATACAAAATACAAGTAAAACATCTTTTTGAAAATAGCATGGTCCCGGGTTGAACTTCTTTATACAGACACAAAACTCAATTTCATGCTCCTTTTTGTATTCTATTCCATATCTTATACTATTTTACATTTTCTTTATAGTTTTTCCCCTCTTTTAATTTTCTCAATTTTATTTTGATTATCTCATCTCAATTCAAATCATTATATTTATACTTTTGTCTGTTCTGTTTCAATTTCATATTATCTTTTCTCATTAAACAAATTTTCTCCTATGGTTACTAATTGGAGTATGACACCTTTATATCTTTTAATTACATCCATTCAACTCTTATTTAAACTACAATATATACCTTAAGTTTATGACCTTCAATATAATACATAATACATAACTTCCAATCGATTCTGCTTGGTACATTCTTATAAGACATACTATATTCTTTAAAACAAAAAAAGAAAGATTGTAAATATACGTAATTATAAACCCTCGTTCCATTCCAGATTAAAATCTTAACATCTTTAACACTTATTTTCAATTAAATACCATACTTCCTTAAAAACACAGATAATCTCCACAATTATTTTTCCCTTATTTCTCTTCATATATGTTTTATAAATTATGAAATATACCTTTTGTTACATTTATTTATTGACAAGCATTCCACTGAATTACGACAACTATTTTATCAGACATTTTAATCAGACATTGTTTCATATTTTCTAAAATTATTTCTGTTTTTAAAATAACCATACGATCTTATGCACCTTTGCAGAATCCCTTTTTCCATTAAGTTTTCACCCATTATCTCTAAATAGGCCCTGTTTCTCTATATTTTGCTTCTGTCCTTGATAAATTCTTTTCCTTTCTTTCTTCCCTCTCTTCTTCTCCCTCCCCTTTTTACCCCCTTGTCTCTCTAGTTCTAATTCTCTCTTCTGAATTTCCCTCTTCTGTTGCTTTCTGATTTTATACTTATTTTTCACTCCATTTTTTTTGAGTTGTTTTTCCCAGTCTTAAACTTTCCATTCTCTTTCGCCCCTTTCCTTTTTTCCCCCCATCTAAGATTACTTGTTCATTAAAGATGGCTTCTTCTCTGTCGCAATCTTCTTGTTCTGCAGGCATTTCTTGTTGACTCTCATAATTTCAAATCTCCATTTCTAAAAACTGAAATACAATGCCAAAAGCACCTCTCCCTTCTTGTGCATCTTCTTTGTACTTTTAAAGTTCCATTTTCAGTTCTTCTAAAAGTGGAGCCATTTTAAACAATTTTAAACAACCACCCAATTGATTTTAGTCATTCAAAACAATAACCAAGAATCCAGAAATCATCAAGTAATCCAGATAGTCCCGAGTTATATCTTCTTATTTCTTTTTCGACTTTCTCTTCCTGGGGTTTTTGTTGCGATATTTCAGTTAGAATGTATCTTTTGGAAGACTTGTTGAGATTTTGCTATAAGTTCTTTTTTAATTCCAGGCGGTCTCCTCCCTTCCAGATCCTGCCCTTTTATACTTTTTATCTCTTTTCCTGCTTTCAAAAGCTTTTAATTATCCAGAAATCTTTATTATCCCTTTGACTTTTTATTTTCAGCATGAAATACCTATTATGTCAAAGTAGATTTTTTCCCAATTTCTTGCTTAAGTCTCTTAGCTGTCAGTATAGGAAAAGGAGAAAACCAAATCTTTTCCTTTTTCTCTCTCCTTCGCAGCTTAAAAATCTTCTTAGGGAGCAAGTTTTTTCATAGTTTCAATTCCAGAGTACCTTATTTGTTGCTTTTGCTGTTTGACCTGGTCAACCAAAACTTTCTCTTCTTATCTTCCTCCTGCACATTCTTTTCCAGTCGAGTTCTTCTTTGTGGCGGTCATTTCTGACCACCGCTGCAACCACCTTCAGGAAAGGGAGTAATGGCCAGCTGGGGAGGAGAGATGCGGGTCTCCTCATCCCTGCAGCCAGTCTCCCCCCTCTTCACCACCTCTACGGGGTGGCTTAGCCCCGAAACCAGCCGGCTCACGGTCCTCCAGCAGCAAGCATGGATTGAAGCCTTGCAGAGATGAGGTTTTGGTCTGTCGCTGAAGAAGCTCAAACCAGAAGCCCCTATTTCGTTGTTTTAGAGCACAGCTGATTTGCATGGCAGAGCGGTTTTGCCGCACCTCAGCTGTTTTCTTCACAGGGGCTTTTAAATGCAGAGCACATGCTCACTGAACCGGTTGTTACACCGCACCACTGATAAGATGCCTCCCAACTGATCCTACTTGTTAGACCCCGATACACAAAGCGCAATCAAGGAAGCAAGAATCAGAGACTCCAATAAGTCATTTTAATGCAAGAATAAGGGATGAAATTTCAAATTTTGGAAACTGCAAGGGCCGTCTCCAGCTCTCATTTAATTAACTGTTCATTAAGGGAGTTTCTCTCTGAATGTTTTGACTTTCTTCTTCCTGAGCATTTTGCAACCCAGGCTGCTGTTTACAAGATAAGCAATTAACAAACTCCCATCCCATCTTTGGTTGTTTATGTCTAACACACCTCCATTAGCTTCCTGGCTTCCGCCCAATTTCTCATGTTGCTTAATACTGTTGATTTGCATTGCCAATGACAGTAGAAAACCAAGCACCAAGTTCTATCCCTTTTTTTAAAGAACTCTGATGCAGGTTTCTGGGTTCTTGCTGGTATCAATGGGAAATCAGTGATTTCCATCAGGAAGAAATGTCAGTAAGAAATCATGGTGTTCCTTATGACTCCTAGAATCAATCTTATAGAAAAGAAACAATTAACTGCTCTGTTGGCCAGCAGGGAAAAGGGAAGATTCTCCCAGGAGCCCCTAAAAATAGCACTTTGTTGCACACAATCCATTGACCAATCAGTCATGAATTAAACCATCTGTCAGGATTTTGTCAGTTACCCCCAATTAAATCATGATTCTCGAGCCAAACTTCCAAAACTTCAAAAGGCTTTATTGGGAATTAAACTGTCTGGCACTGCCTGGGGGTAGCTGACTCTGAGGCACATAATTCATTGTCACCCTTGACCCTGGTTTTCGCTCCATTCCCTGGGTGTATCATAATTCATATTCTCCAATGGGACACATCCATCGCCCAGAGTCATCAATCATGCTCTCCAGTTAGAATTTTGTGTGGCAGAAACTTCAGCCATCTAGTTACTATCTTTGAAAACATTTATGGAATGCGGTTTCGGTTTGCAAGCTGTTGCATTGCTCCCCCCTCCCTTTCTGTTAGCAACTCTAAAAAGATGATAGAAATATTTTATGAGTTGACACCATCTTTCCTTATTTAATAAAAAATAAAACAGATTGCTGAGATTTTATCTGTTATTATTTCAGCAAAACACAGAGCTGCATTGGCAAGAACAGTGACAATATAATTCAAATTTATGGCAGTAGTAATAGTTGATTAGCAACGGATTAAGGTTTAACAAAAACATTAAATGTATACTGTGAATAAACTATAGCTGCCCTTCACTTTTCTTATATTGCGTTTATTTTTTATAGTACAGTTTATGTAGCTTATCTTCAAAACACCCCAAATTTTACATAAAGTTTATATATTCTGCATTACATTACTTTAGCCTCACATTTGGCCCACATAAAACATAAGCCTTTTTGTTTTGTTTCTGTGCATAGCCCATAGCTTAATTGTATTTTGGTTTCAGATTCATATGGCAAACAGAGAGCTTCTAATTAGTCTCATTATTTTACTGCTGATATATTTGGGTTGATTCCAAGAAACGGAGATTCCATCCTCAAGTAAAGCCATATGTAGAGTTTCTGCTAATTTTCCCATGAGAAATACATGTAAATATACATCTGAGGTTCTTTGTATATGCCAGTCAGAAGGGTGTGTCCCTAATTTTCATCCCCT
Source organism: Laticauda colubrina (assembly GCA_015471245.1). Lineage (NCBI taxonomy): Eukaryota > Metazoa > Chordata > Lepidosauria > Squamata > Elapidae > Laticauda > Laticauda colubrina. The sequence goes on from BLBF01000039.1 coordinate 30,658,780, forward strand.
GGAGTATCCTATTATGTTTTCAGAGTTAGATATACCTATGTGAGCAGCTGATATATTGAAAAGTCTTGACCTCCAGGAAAAGTGTGGCCTGTGGTTGTTAAAATATAAAGGATTGCCTTTAATTTACTAATTCTGGTCCACAAACTACTTTCTAATAAAGTAGTATACACAGTGGTGTACCAAACAATTATTCAGATCAGATGCCAATATATTTTAAAGCAATTTGCCTCTATTCATAATGTCCAGTGGGAGGAATTCTATAAACAGACTGTATTTTTAATGAACTATTTTTTAGATGCAAGCACAGATTGCCATCGTATCATTCTTTCGTTTCTTCCTGTAGTTAATTCGAAACAAATCAGTGGTGGGATTCAAATTTTTTTACTACCAATTCTGTGGGTGTGGCTTGGCAGGTGTGGCTTAGCCTGGTCGGAGTGGCTTGGTGGGTGTGGCCAGGGAAGGATACTGCAAAATCTCCATTCCCAACCCATTCCTGGGGGAAGGTTTCTGCAAAATCCCCATTCCCTCCCCACCCTACTAACCTGCTTTACAGCTCCGTTCTCCTGTGCAGGGCAACAAAAGAAAACCCAGCCAATCAGCTGAGACTCGGGAGGCAGAGAATAGATGGGGGCGGAGCCAGTCAGAGGTGGTATTTGCTGGTTCTCTGAACCACTCAAAATTTCTATTGTTTCTCCAGAACTGGTCAGAACCTGCTGAATACCACGTCTGAAGCAAATATTACTGTTGTTTATTATGACATTACTGTTATTATATCTGACTTAAGTCACAGCAACTTAAGCAACGGCAACTGTACTTATCCAACAGCAACCTCAGCAAGTCACAATAACACCAAAATGACAACATGAATCCAATGATACCATTATGCACTTGCCATATTACATACTTGCTTCCTCATATGTGATTAAAGTGTATAAGTTGTGACAGTTGCATGATGACATTGTCCTCCCTTCCCTTGGAGCCAATATACCCATATGTATCCATACATATGTAGTCTGATTCACGGTTAGCTTCCTCCAAGATATAAATAACTGTTTTATTGCCCCATGGTACCCTTAATGATGGGTAAATTGCCTGAAACACGTGAAAAATTAATATGAGATGAATTGTCCCAAAGGTGCTTTTTCAAGAGGCAACTAGACTTTCTGGTTTTTCTTTGAAGTATCACCTGAGTAGAGGAAATATTCAGTGGAGCCTTCTTGGAACTGCTGAAAGGATTGTGTTGTGGAGCTGTGCTTCCTGCAGGATGTTTTTTTTTTCTGTTTTGCCCTCTGTCCCTTCACTTTGAAGACAGGTGCAGGCTGTTAGGGATGATGAGTCTGTGTTGTCTGCATTTCAAACTGAAGCTCAGATGGTTCCTGTAGTCTGCAATTTTCCTCTGGAGAGCCATTCATACCATTTGAGTGCCTCCAAGTGGCCTCAACAACCCTCTAAAAGGATGCAAATGACCAGCTGTCTGCAAGGAATATAAATCCTTCCAGTCCCTACCATTTCAGAGCTGAAGAAGCGTCTTGGATGAGAAGTGAAATGTCTTCAAAAAAAAAAACCAGGAAGTCCAGCTGCCTCTTGAAAAAGCACCTTTGGGACAACCATGATCTGGAGAGCTGAAAATCTCCACAGACATTGAGCTATGAGATGAATTGATCAAAGGTATCCATATTTAAAAACAATGCCATGGCCTCATCTTTGAAGGGTGCCCTTTCAAGACATAGGTGTTCACTGGTTCTTCTCAGCATTTTACAATAGTCTTCCTTAGTTTACAGGTCATCCTCAAGTTAAGACATTTACTGAGCCCAAAATTTATGTTGCTAAGTGTTCTGACCAAGGCTTCCCAGACCGTAACTATGTACACACTTAATTTAAAAACAAGACTTATTTTATTGCAACGCTGGGAATTATGTTCATTACCAGCCCGTAATCAGTCCCAAACAGTCCCTAGAGATAACCACCCATCTTTATTTTCTGTGAAGTGCTGCCAATAACAGAAGTATCAAATGAACTAGAAAAAAGACCAACCGAAGTACAAAGAGCTTTAAGAATGAATATGAACAAAACGACTTTGCCTCCTGCAAAGGTTTTGTCATCTTTGCCTGACTTTTATGCCTTATGGGAGGGGCAATCACCTCCCAGCCTTACTCCCGACTTGTTCCTTTTGTCTCAGCTGCTCTTGCCTTCTAGCAGCTCTGCGCATACGCGCACTGGGAACAGGCTCCCCTTGTTCCTCTGCTTCACTGCTGCCAGACTCCGGACGCTCTGGAGTCAGCACCCCATTTCCAGATGGTCCTGGCCCCATCCCTGCATTGGATGCAGGACCCTCATCCAAGTCCTCTCCAGATTCCCAGACTGGTCCCTGTTCTTCCCCACTGTCCGATTCCACTGCCATCTGCACAGGCTGCCATCGAACCACAACACTAAGGGAAACATTTGTTAAGTGAGTTTGCTCCATTTTACAACTGCTCTTGCCAGAGTTGTTAAGTCAATCATTGCATTTATTAAGTTAGCAACATGGTTGTCAAGTGAATCCCCATTGACTTTGCTTGTCAGAAGGTCGCAAAAGGGGATCACAAGACCATCATAAATATGAGCCAGTTGCCAAGTGTCTGAATTTTAATCATGTGACCATAGGGATGCTGCAACGGCCATAAGTACAAAGTATGAAAAATGGTTGTAGATCACTTTTTTCAGTGCTGCTGTAACTTTGAATGGTCACGAAATCAACAAGTTGTAATTTGAGGTCTACCTGCATATTGCTTCGCTATTTTTGTATCATTAATCATCATAAGTTGGTATGGAACAATGAATGCAACTCTATATATGTTCAGTGCAATCTTTACAATCTGTTATTGATATAGATTGCTTTATTGTCCAGGATATTTTGGGGGTCATTAGCATGATGCCCAAGAGAGCGCCGTCCAGAGGTGGGTATTCAGCAGGTTCTGACCAGTTCTGTAGAACCAGTAGTGGAAATTTTGAGTGGTTCAGAGAACCAGCAAATACCACCTCTGACTGGCCCCGCCCCCATCTCTTCTTTGCCTCCTGAGTCCCAGCTGATTGGCTGGGTCTTCTTTTGTTGTCCTGCACAGGAGGACGGAGCTGTAAAGCAGGTTAGTAGAGTGGGGAGGGAGTGGGGATTTTGCAGTAACCTTCCCCTGCCACACCCACCAAGCCACACCCACAGAACTGGTGGTAAAAAAGTTTGAATTCCACCACGGGCACCGTCATACCTGTGACTTGGAGAAAAGAAAATAATTTTAATAAAGAAAATAAAAAGCTTCCATGGGACAAACAGCAATGCCAATTTCCACCGTCATTCTTTCCAAGAATGCCTCTAGTCTCAAATGGACTCCATAAACTTGCTTCAAAAATAAATATGATGGACAGCTGCAACTCATTGCTTGGGTTAGAGACTTGTCAAGCACAATTACACAGGTAAACAACAGCAATAGAAAATATTTTGCAAGAGCCCTCATAACAAGGTTCTGGAAACACACACCATTTCCCAACAAGGATGAGAATCACCAGGCTGAGACAGAACCATCATAAATGGACTCGTCCATCAGATGCAGAAATAATTTGCCATCCAGAACCAATTCACTCAGAGAAAACATTGTGTCCTTCTACTTTAATCGCCAAAGAACATAAGGAGAGCACATTTAAATCAAAATGAGCCTTCTCACTCTTTATTTCCCCCACCCCAACCAGTATTTAGTAGTATGGGACCCTCATAATATGCAAAGCATTGCTTTATGAATTGTGGTGGCACAGTGGTTGGAATGCAGTATCGCAGGCCAACTCTGCATTCTCACTGCCAGGAGTTCGATTCTGACCAGCTCCAGGTTGACTCAGCCTTCCATCCTTCCAAGGTCAATAAAATGAGGACCCAGATTGTTGGGGGAAATAGGTTGAGCTTGTAAACCGCTTAGAAAGGGATGTGAAGCACCATGAAGCGGTATATAAGTCTAAGTACTGCTGTTATTGCTATGATTGGGACTAATAGCCTTATATTCAGTGAATGTGTCTGGCACTCTTTTAAACAGGCTAGGATGGCGATTATTATAGGCTTGGAGTGGTTTTTCCATAGATTAAACACTGAGTGAAGCAATGCTCTGGTTGAATTCTAAATGCAGAATCAAATTTTATTTATTATTTAATTGATAGGCTGTCTGACTCTCAAGCAACTCTGAGTGCTTTCAATTAAAAAAAAAAACAGCATTGCTAAAAGAAAAATATAACAGACCGGAATAGCACAGTAGAAAGAACCAAAGAAAACAAATTTTAAAAAGAGGGCTTTTCCAAATTACCCTCTCTCTATAGCCTGGAAACCTTTGGAAGGAGAACTTAACTGCGGTCCTTCCAAAGCTTTGGAAGCAATTTTGAGTTTTAAGATGCAGAAGTAGAAATTATGCATTTGTAAATCCCCCCCCCCCTTATTTTGCAAATAAGGAAAGATTTAAAAAAACAGAGGGGGCAGAGCTTAATGTTTGGCCTTATGACACACATCAAAAATCACTGATTCTATTTTTGTAATACCCCAAACACTTTAAAGACAAGTCAAAAATTCTTGCTGCATCTTCTCAAACAAGGCAGCTATATGGGGCTTGAAAAGTGAATCTTATTCTGCCAAATTGGGAGAAGTGAAAAATAACAAGGGTCCCATAAATCAAACTGAGAATTTAAAGATTAAATGAAAAAAGCCTCCTTGCATTTGTTTGTCTTATATCTGTTTGTTCCGAATCCCTTGCCACCTAAATACAGTCAATGACCTTGAAATAGAAGAGGGAGTAATCCAGTGTTCTACTTTTTATACATCGCACATACATTTATAATGTTTTGACATGTATTTCCTTAGTTTTTTTTTAATTCCCCCTTAAATTAAAAAGTTCCAAGCTTCACAATGCCTCCTCATGAGTTACAACTCTGATTATTTTGATTTCCCTTGTTCCTCTGTGAGACATTGCTCCTCATTTAAATGCAGTGCTTTATAGAAATCTCCAAAGTAAAACAAATGCAATAAATGTATAGTCTACGGCTTACAACATTTGGTGACTATGAAAAGTTACAACAGCACTGAAAAATGTGACTTATGACAGGTTTTCACAGTTATTGTTGTGGCCCGCCGGCAGCTAACAGAGCTGGCAGCAGAGTCGGACAGTGGCGAGGAGGTTGGGAAGGGCCAGTCTTGGAGGCTGAGGAGAGCTCGGACGAGGGCTCTGCATCAGAGGCAGAGACAGGGCCAGGGCAGGTTGGCAGTCATCCGTTGCCTTCAGACTCAGGCAGCAGTGAGGTGGGGGAGTTTCTGGAACCAGTTCCCAGGCTGTGCATGCATGGGGCTACCAGAAGACAAGGACAATTGAGAAAGCAGAGTCGACTCAGGAGTAAGGCCACACCTCAGAGATCATTGGCCCCTCCCAGTGGTGGGATTCAATCTTTTTTACTATCAGTTCTGTGGGTGTGGCTTGATGGACGTGGTTTGGTGGGCATGGCAGGGGAAAGATACTGCAAAATCCCCATTCCCTCCCCACCCCACTAACCTGGTTTCCAGCTCCGTTCTCCTGCGCAGGGCAACAAAAGAAGACCCAGCCAATCAGCTGAGACTTGGGAGGCAGAGAATAGATGGGGGCGGGGCCAATCAGAGATGGTATTTGCCGGTTCTCTAAACTACTCAAAAGTTCTGCTACTGGTTCCCCAGAACTGGTCAGAACCAGCTGAATTCCACCTCTGTCCCATAGGATATAAAAGAGAAGCAAACGGGACGTGAGCTTTTGCAGGAAGCAATTAGTTCATCTGGTCAATTAGAGCTTTGAAAAGTTCTGTTTCACTCTGTCAAGTTTGGCCTTGCTCTACATTTGGCAATTAGTTCTCTGGCCGCCTTCCAAGTGCGATATGGTGGGTGTTGATGAACATTCCCCTGAAAGACTGTTTGTGAAGCCTTGCAGGCTGTGAATGAACATAATTCACAGCCATGGAAATAAAAAAAGGTTTTGCCAGGACGAAGATTGGGTTTTATGCTTTCTAAGGAAGCCTAGGTCAGAACAGTTCCGACCTTTTGCAACCTCCCCATGCTCACGTGATCAAACTTCAGATGCTAGGCAACTGATTTATACTTATGACGATTGCAGTGTCCCGGAGTCATCCCCTTTTGTGAATTTCTGATAAGCAAAGCCAGATTCACTTAATAAATATGTTATTAACTGAACCACTGCAGTGGTTCACTTAACAGCTATGGCAGGAAAGATCGTAAAATGGGGCCAAACTCACTTAACAAATGCCTCAATTAACAGCCGAAATGTTTTGGCTTAATTTTGGTCGTAAGTTGAGGACCACCTGTCCTTACATTGTTCTTCTTCATACATCATTGTGAAAATGGAAAAATAGAAACAATATATTTCTTCAGTGGTACCTTGGGACTGAACTGCTTTGGAACTCATCGAATTTGGTACTCGATGAATTTTGCCGAGAAAATTTTTGTCCGGATACTTATAATTGGTTTGGTACTCAACGCGCACGCTAGAACTTGTAGTTGGTTTCCTCTGTGACTCGTTATCTTTTCCAGATGAAACCTACAGTGATGTAGGTTAGTTACATGTCAGCTCTTGCCCTGGCCACCTCCCCTTTTGGTCTTATCTTAGCTTCTGTTGTCATTTTGTGTATTTTTTCTCAATGCAGTGCTTGTGAAGTCAAGTTTTTATTTGATTTAATCTACGTATTTATTAATTTTTAGGTTTATTTCTCATGTAAAGAAATGATATACAACCCTCTTTTTTTAACCTATTGCCTTAAAAATGTGTATTGTCTTTGGTTTGGAAACACATGAAATCCATTTACATTATTCCTTTTGGGGGAGAAATTGTTCAGTACTCATCGCTTTTGGTCCTCATCGCATCTCCCGGAAACAATTAACAATGAGTACCTATGTATCGCTGTACTTCAGAATTACAATAGAGCTGGAAGGGACCTTGGAGGTCCTCTAGTCCAGCCCCCCTGCTCAAGCAGAAGAACCTATACTATTTCAGACAAGTGGCTGTCCAGTCTCTTCTTAAAAACCTCCAGTGATGAAGCACCCATGTCTGAAGGCAAGCTATTCCCCTAGTTAATTGTTCTCACTATTAGGACATTTCATCTCAATTCTAGGTTGCTTCTCTCCTTGATTAGTTTCCATCCATTGTTGCTTGTCCTGACCATATATACAGTTAAAAATATTTCCTTTTAGTGAACTTATCTATGATCAATGGGTTGGATCAGGATTTAATCATACTGAAATTTGTGCAGTAGAGAATCAGTGAAATATATAGGGCTTTAGATTACTTGCGACAAACTAAAGATTACAAACTAAAGATTACAGGGCAAACTCAAGACAGTGTCAAATCTAAGCAAGAATAGCTGCATAGTTAGTTATTCTTGCACAAATACCATTCATTTCAGTGGAGGTTCAATGATAGAGAGAACATAACAGTTTACCAAAGTTCTAAAAAATAACTGAAATAATCTACCCCAACTGCTTAAAACATTTGACTTGCCATACACAATATTTGGACATTATGAGGTGTTTCCAGCTCGGGATCTTAAAGACATTTCATCCATTGAGCTTTTGGGAATTTCTATTTTTTGTAGTATGGGAAACTATGACGAAAGTCAGCGTCTTCCCCCAAATCACAGAATTTCAGTGGCCAAGATATATTCTTAATACTTTTATATCCTGAAGAGAAAATGGAAAGATGGATGGATGGAATTGATGAATGTGCTTTTTAAATTTATACACCGTTATATAATTTTAAGGGAATTCTCAAATGCCCTTAAATCCAATCAGTGGGAACCGCATCACATAGAACATTTAAGTTCCCCTTCTGTAGAAGTCCATGTCCAGCGTAAACTTTATAATCATCTATTTGTTCTACTCTTAAGTTGTTTCCCTCTTATTTTCCTGAGGTTTTTTTTTATTGTTTACAGTGTGCCTTTGACATTCTGTACCTCATCCCCTCTCCTTGTTTTCCTTAACTGTATCCTGTTTTAATATTCCCTGTGGAAAGTTTTTTTGTGGAGTATTTTTATACAGATTTTTCAAAACTTCCTTCCTGGCCATTGAATCCTCTCTTCTTATGTCAAAATCAGAGTCCTTTGGCTAAACTTCTCAGGAGATGAGCAAGGCAGTCCCACACATTTTACAAACCAACTTCCTTTATTTGTGATGTATATAAAACCGCGTGTGTTAATAAACAGTAGTTTACTGTTTGTCATAAAGGAAGAGAGAACATTAACTTTCGAGAGAGAGAAACTTTTGCAATATTGTTAGCATTTACAGACTGGTTTTTCCCACTTGACCAGTAGACCAAGCTTCCAAATGATTTGAAGTAATTAACAAATTCAGAATTTAAACAGAAGGGTAGAATGCTTTTTTTATAGGATTTTATCGGAAGAAACTATAGTATTAGTAGTGCACTATAGAAACAGAATGAAGTGAGTTTTTAAGGCTGGTAGATTCTGAGAGAAAGAAAAGAGTTATATTTTTTTTTAAAGCTGGATACTGTGGAAATTGTTTTGAGGGACAGAGAGTGGGTTATGTAGTGGACTAATTGAAGCAATCTGGAAGCATCTTTTTCAACCAACTGTTGTGGCCCGCTGGTGGCTTGCAAAGCTGGCAAAACAGTCAGACAGTGAGGAGTTTGGGGAGGAACATGGGCCAATCCTGGAGGCTGAGGAAGGCTCGGACAAGGGCTCTGCATCAGAGGCAGAGATGGGGCCAGGGCAGGCTGGTAGTCATCAGCTGCCTTCGGGCTCAGACAGCAGTGAGGCGGGGGAGCAGCTGGAGCCGGTTCCCAGCCCTGCGCATGCGCAGAGCTGCCAAAAGAAAAGAACAATTAAGAACTCAGGATCAACATGAGAGTAAGGCCACGGGTGGACGGTGAATGGCCCCTCCCATAGGGATTAAAAGAGGAGCAAAGTGGGAAGGGGCTTTTGCAGGAAACAATTCATTCGTTCATTGCAATGGTGTGAAGACCTATCTGTGCATCTCAGAGACTCTGTGCCGAGTCCTTCCTTGTCAGCACTGCGTTTGAAACTATTTACTTGGCAGCTCTTCAGGCTAGACGAGGTCTGTGCTCCTAATTAGACCCTTGAAAGACTGTTTGCCAGGCCTTTGGCTGAATGTGAATGCAAGAAATTCACCTTCGTTTAATAAAAGGGGTTTTGCCGGGACAGAAAGTCTGCTTGGTGCTTTTTGGAGAAGCCTAGGTCAGAACACCAATTTGTCAGAACACAAATTTCATTAAAAATTTGTTTTAAAAAGCTAACATCTTTCACAAGCTGCAGCTTGCAAGTGCCAATGTTTTGTAATAAAATGTGTTAGTCTGAGGAGATGCTCCAGGACTTCTTTCAGTTTGGTGGATTAAGATAACTTCTTCCCTATTCCTCCCAGACCATTCCCATGTATTCCCACTGATCTTATCTTCCTACTACCATTTGTATTACTACTACAATATTAATACAAGTAGTCCTTGACTTACAACAGTTGGTTTCATGACTGTTCTAAGTTACAACAACGTTGGAAAAGGTGACCTATGATCATTTTTCACACTTACGACCATTGTCGCTTCCCCACAGTCATGTGATTTACATTCAGATGCTTGACAATTGACTCACATTTATGATGGTTGCAGTGTCCCAGGGTTATGGGATCTCCTTTTGTGAACTTCTGACAAGCCAAGTCAATGGGGGAAGCCCAATTCACTTAACAGCCATGTTACCAATTTAGCAATTGCAGTGATTCACTTAACAAAGGTGGCAAGAAAAGTCACAAAATGAGGCAAAACTCACTGAGCAAATTCCTCAATTACCAACTGGGCTCCATTTGGGGCTCCATTGTGGTCGTAAGTTGAGGACTACCTGGTAGTTCCCTTTGCAAAATGCCAAGGTAGCTTCTGCTATTTAAGACACCACTCAGGGTGCCAGAGTGGAGTTTCTTTTCTCGCTTAAAATTAAAAGTCCTTTGGTCAAATCAGATTTCATCCAGGTATGGAGAATTACAGTGGTAGCTAACCTTTTTTGGCTTCCGTGCCGATAATTGTGCAGCACCCAGAAGGCAATGTGTTATGCTGGGGCTTCCACACACACCCTGTGCATGCGCCCATGCCCCCTTTCATGACATATTCCTGCACATGCATGCACACCTCCCACTCACCCCCCTCCACCCCCTGTGCATGTGCGCCAGATACCTGACAATCAGCTGTCGCGCAGCAATGCCCATGCACATGTGCAGTAGGGCTCTACCAGGCAACTTCTCGTGTGCCGGGGTAAATGGCTTTGCGTGCCACTTCCGACACACATGGCATAGGTTCTCCAACACGGTAGTCGTATTATTTAACACACACACAACCCATTTCTAAATATCTAGGTTAAACTACAATTATCATCAGACTTAGCTGCGAGGATTACTGCCCAGGAGTCCTGTATATATGACGGGCACAAGTTGGGGAACTGAGCAAACAGAAAAAAACTTTTATAAGTATGCAAAATATATATCTCTCTCTCTCTCTCTCACACACACACACACACACATACACACATATACACACACACCTATTTATTTCTTGGGCTAGAAACGAAAGGAAAATTAAGCTCCAAAATAAATTTTCCTTTTGAAACTCTCTTTTGAACTCTGTGGGTTGTTTGTTGTTTTCTCTGCCGCCTTCAGCGGTGTTTTTTTTTTTCTCTCTCTCTCTCTCTCTGAGTCTGTGTGTGTGTGTGTGTTTGTGTGTTTGTGTGTGTGTGTGTTGTCATACTTGAAGTACCAAAGTCGTATTCATAGATCACTCTCGGTCAGCTTTGAAGGTTTCTGTGCACTTTGACCCCCCCCCCCAAGTTTTTCTTATGAAGAAGGTTGAGGGAAAGGCCATTTTCTCCTGGATGTATTCTTGGGTATGAATGCGAAATGACTCCTGATCACATTCTTCCTTTTTACATGCTGATTGAATCGATGGCCTTGAACCCAAGCTAGCTGATGGCAACCGTTCCGCCCAATGGTGGAATTCAAAATTTTTTATTACCGGTTCTGTGGGTGTGGCTTATTTGGTGGGCATGGCTTATGGTCATGTGACTAGATGGGTGTGGCTTAGTGGTCATGTGACTGGGTGGGCGAGGCCAATCAATGTCAGTCATATCAAGGGGTGCCTCACCTGGCCTTTCTCCTCCCAGCCATTCCTTGTCACCCAGCCTTAACTTATCTATAGTTCTGTAAAAATGTTCACCCTTTTTGACTTTATTATTTGCATACTCTTATTATTCTGACACCTTTCCCAGGATTTCTACTCAGAGTTTGGCATCCTCAGTTTTCTTGCCTGAGCTGGGGGTTGAACTAGAAGACCTCCAAGGTCCCTTTCAACTCTTGTTAAACACATGTGTATTTTGTGCTCTGGACTATTGACATTGAATGCATGTAAACCCTGAAAAACATGTGGCAGCCCTGGGCAAAAGAAAGGCAGAAGGTGTAGGGACAGTGTAAAATATTAGCACATGATAAATAATGGCACAATAAAAATAACAGCACAGAGTTTTATCTCTCTCTCTCTTCCTATTTTTTTCTTTCTTTCTCTACCTTCCTCTTTCTTTCTTTCTTTCTTTCTTTCTTTCTTTCTTTCTTTCTTTCT
>BLBF01000039.1:30674607-30701758 GCA_015471245.1 Laticauda colubrina
CTTCTTCTTCTTCTTCTTCTTCTTCTTCTTCTTCTTCTTCTTCTTCTCCTTCTTCTCCTCCTCCTCCTCCTCCTCTTCCTCTTCCTCTTCCTCTCCTTTAATGTTTTTCTTCACATGAACTCTGACTGTATGTCATACTGATGATGATGATGTTGTTGTTGGTAGCTACTCTTAGATCATGGTTGTTCCAAAGGTGCTTTTTCAAGAGGCAACTGGACTTTCTTGTTTTTCTTTGAAGGTGTTCCACTTCTTATCCAAATGTTTCCTCCTACTTGGAGAAGTAAAATGTCTTCAAAGAAAAACAAGAAAGTCCAGCTGCCTCTTGAAAAAGCACCTTTGGGATACCAACTCTTAGCAACCACTTTTTTTTTTCCTGAAGCTTGTCCCTAACTTTATCCTTCAGGTGTTCTGATTGTGATGAAAAGAATAAGAAAGAAGCCCAAATAAGAGAAATGTTACTACTAGGCAACCATTTTTTTTAAACTAAACAACTTTCTGATTAAAAATAAAGGATGATTGATTTACATTGATCAACCCATTGAAAATCAACCCATTGATTTTAATGGGTTGTTTTTTAAAAAAAAAAAAAGTTGATGTGGCCACTTCTGTCAGAAACCAATAGGTCATATCCTTAGTTCATACATTATACTAGACTGGTTTATTTTTCAAAACTTTCATGGTTTGATAAGTTATTCTCTGGGTTGACACATTATGAAAAGACATAAATATGAATATACTAGGCCAGACTTATCATCATTCATAGAAATGCAGATTCCATATCTTCCATGCATCGTGGCATGTTACTTTCTTGAATTATTGAGCTGATCTCAGATTATTATGGTGTCATTCCTTTTAGTCTTCAGTTTAGTCTTGTTCATTCCCACATAGACTAAAGAACTTCAATTTATTCCTTCAGCTGTTTTTAATCAGCTCTCCTCAATGTCTTTCTGAACTCAAGAAGAGGAGAACATCTCAACAAATTTAGCTATTGGCTAATTGGATCCTTCAGATATGTTGAAATCAGACTAAACTAAAAGAAATCCACACCTGGTCTTTAAACAGATGCTTCTGTGGTCACCTGCCCAAATCTGGACGTTTGAAGGATTAATATTTATCTTATAAATAATCCTACACATAAAATCATGCCTGGATACTTGGTTGCAATTGAGCCTCTACTAGATTTCTTCTAATCTAGTGTGGTAAATAGCAACCCCTGTGATATATTTACATAGCTTTTATTTATTAGGTGATTAGTTATCACACCAACTAACCTGGTGTGATTTATAACAAATGTGTATTACTTATAATAAAGGATCCACATCAACAAGTTTATCTGCTGGAACAGACAGTTTACTCTTTTGGGATGAATTTTTAACTTTTTTTAAAACTAGTTCAGCAAGTCTGGAGTAAAATATTATCCTCTAATCCTTGAGGAGTTCCAAAAATGCTTTGTACTTTTGCTTTTAATTGTAGTTAGGAGATAAACTTTCTCTTTAAAATCCATGGGGCGTTTTTTGTCCTTATTCAAGATGTAAAATAAGTCTTGCTTGGAAAAAAGTTACATGTGATATGAAATGGTACTGGGAAGTACACACAGAGTCTCTTCCCCAGAATTATGACTGGTCAGGTATGGCCGACTGTTGCTTTAAATCATTCAGGTAAAGTTTGTATTTCTAGCCTTGAGTGATGTCACGCATTTCCTTGAGTCAATCACCCAATTAAAATTTTCTTTCTTTCTTGCAAACATCAGATAAGAACCTGCAAGTCGGGTTGGACATCTGTTAATGAACCCTGGTTACTTTATTCCTTTTTCCCTTTTCTCCTTCCCCCCACCATCCCAATACTCTGGTTGGGAGACATTTTACATCTCTTTAAATACTGTACATGCAGGAATTAAATGGTTTATACAAATAACAAAAGGTAAATTAAGCTGTGTTTTGTTCCAACTTTCACTCAGCCTCACCGAGCCTCTGGCAACAGAAGCAAATCCTCAACAGGAAAAAAAAAGTGAGTTATCCTGAACAAGTATTTGCTTTGTTTTTAATGTATGAGGATAACAGTTCTGTTGTTTTGTACTCTTACAGGACATTATCTTACTAGGTGAATGCATTTTGTTGTAATGGTGGGAAAGGCCTCGGTTTGAAAGTTTACAGCACTTGACTAGAAAATTTAATTCACAGAAGCTGGACACTGCTTTATGTATACTGACAGGAGAGATGAGCTCAATGAATCAAGGTTGGAATTAAATAACCTTCATACAGATTCCTCTGCTAAAGACCAGCTGAGATAATCTTAAGCCCGTGTCACACTGAACCAACGGATGCAAAGAGGATGTAAAACGGACAAAAAAGCTTGCCATCCGTTAGAAAACGCGATGTACTCACTGCCTCCATTTTGCTTCCTCTCTATCCATCCAGCATCCGTTTATTGACGTTTCATGCGCTCCAAAAGTTTTGGGTTGCCCAAAACTTTTGCGTGGAAAATGTATCCAGTTCGTCCGTTCTGCATCCGCTACGCATCCGCTACGCATCCGTTCTGCATACGTTACGCATCCGTTATATCCGCTAGGCATCCGCTGCGCATCCGCGCAACTCGCATCCACTCGGATGCAGGGAGGAAGCGAAACGGACGCGGAACGGATGCAGAACGGATGCCTAGCAGAAACAAAGCGTTTAAAATGGAAAAAACGTTCGCAGAGAGGACCTATCTTGGATATTAAGGATGTCTAGAGGATGCCTAGAGGATGCCTAGAGGATGCAAAGGAACACCTATACTGCCTATAAAAAGGCGGAGCAACTCATCTGCATCTCACTTTCAGACCAGCAGCCCACCTGTGCAGACCTCTGCAGCCTTCATCTGACTCTTCCTCTTCCACAGCATCCAGTCATGTCCACCGTGGATCGTAACAGTCTTTTTGGTAGCCGCCATCCTTCTACAACAGTGTGAAGCCATCTACAGGCTCTGTGAACTCTACTACAGGAAGAAAAAGAGGCGGCCAAGAAGCGTCTGGGTCCAAAAATGGATCGGGAGAAGAGCAGAGTATGGACTGTACAACAAGCTGATGGTGGAGCTCAGGAACGTAGACCCTCGGGCATTCCAGAACTTAATGAGGATGCCTCCAGCCATGTTTGACAAAGTTGTGCAGTGGCTGACACCCAGGTTGACCAAGGCAAACACCAGCTTCCGGCCCAGCCTGGAACCTGGGCTCAAGGTGGCACTCACTCTGCACCACCTGGCCTCAGGGACCACCCACAAAAGCATGCAGTACGGCTGGAGGGTGCCACACAACACCATCAGCATTGTGGTCAGAGAAGTGGTGCAGGCCATCATCGAAGAATACAAGGAGGAGCTCCTCCAGTGCCCCTCCACTGAAGAAGGCTGGAAGAAAGTTGCAGAGCAGTGGTATCAGAGGTGGAACTTCCCCCACACCGTTGGAGCCATAGATGGGAAGCACGTGGCCTGCAAAGCTCCAGCCAAGTCGGGGTCCACTTATTTCAACTATAAGGGCTTCTTCAGCATCGTCCTCTTCGCCATGGTCAATGCTGACTACAAGTTCATGTACATCGATGCTTCAGGCAACGGCTCATCTTCAGATGCCCAGGTATACAACGCCAGTCACCTCAAGGAGGGGCTGGAAGGCAACCTCATCGTAGGCTTCCTAGATCCAGACCCCCTGCCCAACGACACACAAGATATGCCCTACTTCATCATGGGGGATGACGCCTTCTCCCTCAGAACCTACCTCATGAAGCCCTACACCTCCAGACTCCTCACCTGTGAAGAGAGGATCTTCAACTACAGGCTGTCGAGGGCAAGGCGGGTGGTGGAGAATGCCTTTGGCATCCTGGCCAACAGGTTCCAGGTACTTCTCACCACCATGCAGCATCGCCCACAGACCGTGAGGAGGATCGTGGAAGCTTGCTGCATCCTGCACAATCTCATGGGCACCCGCTACCCAGTCTTGCAGAACAGGCTTGTGGACCATCAGCAAGGCAATGGGGACACGGAGCCTGGGGAATGGAGGCAAGGGCGAAACCTGATAGACACTCAGGATGTGCAAGGCCCCAACAGAGCCTCACGTGAGGGGAAGAAGCAGCGCAACCTCCTGAAACAGTGGTGCAACTCCCCAGCTGGAGCGGTGGAGTGGCAAGACAGGATGGGAGATGCTTAATGGATGCTTCCTTCAGCCTGTCTCATCACACTGATGAGATTGGGCCATGTATGTTGGGTGGGCCTACAATGAACAGGGCATTTAATAAAGAGTTGTGTTTATGTTCAAATGTGTGGATCAATGCTTACATTGTTATTGATAAAAAAGGGCCATAGGTGTGGCACCTGGGAGGGTAGACCATACAGTCCCACTATGCTTGCACTGGAGGTTTATCTATCCCACAGCTATTAGCCATCCCAAAGGTATCCCTGCTCATTCCACAGGTATCCCTGCCCACCCCACTGCTATCTTAACCCATCCCACAAGCATGCAAAGGCTTAAACCATTTCTAAAAGTTTCCACCAAGACTTTATTGAAAAAAAGAAATGAAGCAAGTGTGTGAATCAAAGATAAACTTTCTTGAACAATAAGCTGTAACAGAAAAATGACCCAAGTCAAGTGTCCAAATAAAGTCCACAGGTAGCCAGCTACCCGGTCTCTGGCACTCTTATCGGTCACTCGGAGGTGTGCCCAGTCTCAGGGGTGAAGGGTCCAGGTGCTGTGGTGGTGGGTGGTGCTGGAGTGCCTGGCCCCGAGAGGACAACAGGGGACGGTGTGTTAAGGAAGGTGTCGGACAGCTGGCTCAGCCCCGTGATGCTGAGAGGTCCTTCCTCCATGCCATGGGGTGTCAGCCCCAGTACTGATGACAGATGTACTGAGGTCGGGCTTGGCTGTGGAGTGGAGGAAGAAGCAGTGTATTGGGGCTGTCTGCTCTGCAGCTGGATGAGGACTGGCATGGGTGGCATCATTGGTGTGGGTGGCATCGCTGTCGTGGGTGGCATCATTGTCGTGGGTGGCATCGGTGGCATCAGTGGAACCGGTGGCAACGGTGTCGCCCGATGGCTCTTTGCCTGGACTGGGAAGGGCTGCTGCCTGTGCTGCTGAACCTCCTGGTAGCCGTAGCCCTGGTAGGTGAGGGCCTGTGGGAAGCCTTGGAATGGGAGGGAAATCACCTGGGGTAGAGGAGCAGACCTGGACTGGGTGGAAGCAAGTTCCTCTGGGTCTGGAGGGTTGTGAAGCAGCTCGGGGATCCGGTCCTTCACCAGCTGGTACTGTGGATCCGCCATTTCCTTGAGGGTCTGGTTGACATAGGTGAGGAAGGGCTTGCGGTTGGAGGAGTCGGAGTCGGTGTGGACCAGCTGAGAGAGGAGATCTATGCTGGTGCGGATGGTGTCCCTGATCTCCAGCAGGACAGTGTGGCTCTGCCCCTCCTGCTGTCCGGCTCTCTGCCTTTTTGCGGAGGCGGAGCTGGGGGGGGTGGATGCGGCTAGGACTGTGGTGGACTCGATGTCTCCTTTCTCCCACCGCACCAGGGAGTCCTCCACGCACTCCACCACGCTTACCACACCTGTCCGCGGGTTCTCTGCCGTGGTACGCTCCACAGAAACCTGCCTGGAGACAGGGACTGACTCTCGGCCGGAAGAGGACTGGCTCTCAGCAGGCTGCCGGAGAGAGAGGGTCATGAGAGAGGCTGCTGGTGCACCTCGGTGGCAGACCTCACCCTCCAGGAAGCTGCACCTGGCCATGACGTAGGTCTCTCTGTCTGTCAGCTTAACCGTGGCCTGGCCAGATTTCTTCAGGTTCAGCTTCCCGTATCAGATGTGCCTGTGCTTCCACCAGCCGAGGAGCACCTCCGAAGTGTAACCCATACTCTCCGCCCTCTCTCTCCAAGCAGCCTGCTTCCGCTTGGTGTCCCTGTATAGCCGGTGTCCCTTCCGCCACAGATAGTCGTTCTCTCTCAGCCACTCCAGCACCTCATCCTCGTGCGCCTCCTCAATATAGTATTGCCTCCTCTCCCATTGTCGCATACGCCTCTTCCTCCCTTTGGCAGGACCAGATGGGCCCTCATCAGAGGGGCTCCCAGGTAGTAGGGGCTGCTCTCCACACCACCAGCAGCAGCAGCAGCAGGATCATCATCATCATCATCCTCATCCTCACCAGCAGGATCACAATCATCATCATCAGCAGCAGCAGCAGCAGGATCAGCAGCAGCAGCGGCGGCAGCAGCAGCAGGATCAGCAGCAGCAGGGCCAGGATCAGCAGCAGTAGAGTAAGCACCAGCAGGGCCAGCAAGTCCAGGAGCACGAGCAGGACCAGGAACACGAGCAGGATGAGCAGGACGAGCAAGTCCAGGAGCACAAGCAGGACGAGCAGGACCAGGAGCAGCTTCAACAGAGTAAGCACCAGCAGAAGCACCACCGCCAGGAGCAGCTTCAGCAGAAGCCCCAGCAGAAGCAGAGTCAGGGGCAGGGGGCGGGAGGTTGGCCCTGTCCCTCTTGCCAGGGATGGCGGCAGGCTGCTGAGGCTTTCACTTCCTCCCCATGGTTGTGGGGTTGCTGGCTGGCAGGGAGGCTGGCAGGCACCAAGGCTGGCAGGAAGCCTGGCAGGTAGGCTGGCAGGAAGCCTGGCAGGAAACCTGGCAGGAAGCCTGGCAGGTAGGCTGGCAGGAAGCCTGGCAGGAAGCCTGGCAGGAAGGCAGGCAGGCAGACACCAAGGCTGGCTGGAAGGCAGGCTGGCAGCAAGGCTGGCAGGCAGGCATGCAGGCAGGGCAGGCAAGGAACTCAAAGTGTCCAGCAGCAGGTCTTTCCTCAGAATGCTGGCCACGTGCGAGCTGCTTCCCTTTATATCCAGGGGGCTTGCGCAATGCATCCCCCCCGCATGCGCAATTAACGCTCGGCATCTGTTCGGCTTCTGCTGTGCATCCGCTAGGCTTCCGCTCTGCATCCGCTTCATCCGCTGTGCATCCGCTGTGCATCCGCTTCATCCGCTGTGCATCCACAGTATCCGTTCCGCGTCTGCTTTGCTGAGGTCCCCCGGAAGCCTAGTGGATGTGCCATCCACTCTCATCCGCTTCCATCCGCTGGGCTTCCGTTACGCATCCGCTTTGCATCCGCCCTGCGTCCTCCCCGCGTCCATGTTATCCGCTCCGGTTATGCAAATTTTTGCCCCTTTTGAGAGCAGATAACAATGGATGGAACATTTTGCTCGTCCGCTGTGTCCTTTTTGCATCCGTTGGCCAGTGTGACATGGGCTTTAATTAGCATGTGATTTAAGGCCTACTTGCATGCACCTGGAACATCCCTATTTTCTAGGGATAGCTTTCAATCCTCCTGTATGAATTCAGTGACATTTTTCTGAACATCTAATGTAATCACATTATTGTTCTTTGTATTAAACTGATTGGTTTGTTGCAAACAACTTAATTCACAGTGATAACATTTTCTGTTTTCCTAAATTTATGATTATTGAGTTATATGACTACACATATTAATAGATTGCCACAAATGGTACATGAATACTTAAGAGTCTAGTTGTACACTATCGCACTATATTCAATGAAGTTAACTTCCCAGGACACTGAGAATGGCTGCCTGAGATTCTGTTTGTTGGTTCTGACAACATTGTGGTGGTGGTTTTTGATGGGAGTCTCGAAAGCAAGTTGGTGTGCCAGTCTGATCAAACCGCTTTTGACTCTCTCCTGACTTCAGTTGGCTGTTCCTCCTCAAACTAAGATTACATCAAAATTATGCACTGCACTCTGTCTCATTATATGTGTGTGATGCATTAACAGATACAATCAAGATCAAGTGAGTTACTAATACCACTTTATAAAGCCTTAGTCCACACCTTGAATACCTCATCCAGTTTTGGTCACCACACTATAAAAAAGATGTTGAAACTCTAGAAAAAGTTCAGAGAAGAGCAACCAGGATGATTAGGGGACTGGAGACTAAAACATATGAAGAACGGTTACAGGAAGTAGGCATGGCTAGTCTAGTAAAGAGAAGGACCAGGGGAGACAGGTTAGCAGTCTTCCAATATTTGAGGGGCTGCCACAGAGAGGAGGAAGGGGTCAAGCTATTTTCCAAAGCACCTGAAGGCCAGACAAGGAATGATGGATGGAAACTGAACAAGGAGAGATTTAACCTGAAAATAAGGAGAAACTTTCTGACAGTGAAAACAATTAACCAATGGAATAGTTTGCCTTTGGAAATTGTGGGAGCATCATCACTTGAGACTTTCCAGAAGAGACTGGATTGCCATCTGTCAGAAATGGTGCTGGGTCTCCTGCTTGGGCAGGGGTTGGACTAGATGACCTACAAGGTCCCTTCCAACTCTGATTATCTGTTATCACACACCACACAG
Source organism: Laticauda colubrina (assembly GCA_015471245.1). Taxonomy (NCBI): domain Eukaryota; kingdom Metazoa; phylum Chordata; class Lepidosauria; order Squamata; family Elapidae; genus Laticauda; species Laticauda colubrina. Next base: position 30,682,964 of record BLBF01000039.1, read on the forward strand.
AGAAGCCTACATTTGCTGCAAACATTACATAAGAAAGATAAACAGTTGGTGATGCAGGACGTTTAATCCAGTTGTTCAGAGGCTTGTTGGTGGCACTGTTCTACTCTGGTAAACACTACTCAACCAAACTCAACCAAACACTGATGGTTTTGATGGGTTGTTCATTGTTCAATTAAACAAAGCTGAAAAGAAAGGTAGATGGTCTCAGGGTAGAGTGTTGCAAGCACAGGCACTGCTATTCATAGTTGAAAAACACATGTGATAGCGATTAAAGGAAACCAAATCAAATGCATGCACTTACTTTTAAAGGACTCCTACTCAAATCTATAAAATTTGAGTGTTAGGGACGAATGTTTAAAATGGAAATGACATTTTCCCTTGTAAATTCAGCTATATTCCTGCACTTTTGTCTTTCAGCGTATATGCAGGTAGACAAAATTCATCATATTTTGACACCCTCATCCTCAGATTGTTTTGATTGTCTAATATCTTATCTTCAAAACCAAAAAAACTTTGTAGCATTTTAAAACAGATTTATTAGCACATTAATTTTTTCTGATCTGGGACATGTTTCATCAGTTATTTCAAATGTGGTAAAATAATATGTTAATGAATATTATGTTAGGCAACATATCTTTAAAATCTCTGTCAAGGCAGAACTGTTGAATGTTGAAAAGAGTTTTGACCATCTCAGGCTATATTATACGTGTTCAGTAATTTTTTCCTCCATTACCACTAAGATTTAAAGTCATTCAGTCCTTTTTTTAATTAAACAAAAAACAAAACATTATCACAAAGCTATATGCATGTACACACAATGGAGCACAATGGACTTTTATGGGCAAAGATGCAATGACAGTTAAGGAAAAAATATTACCCTGTTGGACGTTAAAACCCACCCCTCTTCTAGAAAAACAAAATATTTTAGGATGTACTAAAAAGGCAGAATATTTCCCCTAAAAGAGAAGTAGAAACTCAAGAGATGCAGAAACTCAGCCCCACCTTTGTTAATGGGCCATTAAGGCCTGGGCTAGTCTATTGTACATAACAAAGATCTACCTCCTTCAGGCCATTTAATTGCCTTTCATTGCACTGCCCACCAAGTTTCATCCAAACTGAACACGCAGATAATCTACAAAGCTAGCTATGACCTCTGACAGCAAACAATCAGGATACTCTTCCTGTGCCACAGGAAGTTTAAAGCCCAAAGAAGGCATAAAACCCAGGGACTCTCAGCATCTCTTCCCCTTTTCCTTTGCCCAAGAGCTCCAAGACATGTGATCCTGTCCACCATTAAACCATCTTTCCAAACAGCCTCCATGTTTCCAGTGTTTTTTTTTCCACTTGGGACCGAACCCAGAAGGATATTTCTTCCAACAATCTCTATCTCAGTTGTGATAGAAATATTTGTGTGGTTATGCAATCGGTTAGGAGTTCAGTCATTTCGATTTTACAGAGCCAGTTTGATGCAAGTGGTTCAGGCATCAGACTAGAAGCTGGGAGCCTGTGAGTTCTAGTCCCACTTTGGGCACAAACCCAGCTCAGGTACCTTGAACCAGCCGTTCTCTCTCTCAGCCCTAGGAAGTAGGCAGTGGCAAACCCCTTCCAAAATCTTGCCAAGAAAACTGCAGGGAGTTGTCCAGGAAACTGCCAGGAGATAACATAGACTTAAAATCTATTTAAGATTCTTCAAAAGAAACAAACATCCAAGCTAACCAGGTGTATGGATGTCAATATCAATACAAAAATTTAAGTTTATGTTGATTTAAATCCCTTCTGGTATTATAGTCTTTCCATTAAGAATGGTAATCTCCTCCTCCTGATTCATTAAAGACGTTTTGGATCCATGCTCTTTCATTTTGTGCAATTTAGACCAGGGGTCCACAACTCTTGGCTGTAGCCCATTCCCGGGCCTTGAGCCATTAGGAACCATGCCACAGAATTGGTGGGCAGGGGTGTGTGTGTGTATGCATATTGTGATGACCCAGGGTGGGATACAAAACAAACACAGTCACAAAAAACAGGTAAAGCCCCTTTTATTCCTCCACTTTGCTTCCAAGCTCTGAATATCCTTGACTGGAGACAAAAAAAACTTCCACACAAGCAGTTACAAGAAGGAGGAAATCCCTTATAAACGAAAATGCCTATAAATTATAAAGAGTAAAAACAACACAAATCACACTGAAGCAATTAAGGGAACCAGGCAAGATAAGGCCTTGAAGACATCCACAGATATCGGAACACACACTGGGAAGGATGCCAAACTCAGAGAGGAATGACAGACTAGAGGTATTTCCATGCTTTGTTTCCAGCACTGGCCCATAAGCATGTCCATCCTTTTAACCAGTTCTCACAGCTGCAGCCCGTGAAGAGGATCAAGGTCCTCTCCTCCCCCATAGACCACGACATTCACGTCTCTCCCTTATCCTCTCCTCCCTTTGTGCCCAAAGATGTAGCGGGAATGGGCCTGGGTCCTTCTCTGACTGCCCAGCCAGCCTCTGCCCTTCCCCAGCCTGCTCCACAACCTCCGGAGCCGCATTTCCACTCATTGTCGGCTGTTCCTCCTCTCCCTCAGAGTCAGTCTCCACCAGGGGCATGACACATATCCCCATTTACCTGAGCAGCGGCCATGTATATCCGCATTCCCAGGGCTGGGCTGCTGGGGGTTCACAGGGGTTCAGGAGAGCCCCTAACTAAGATTCTATGCAGTTCGGAAAAACCCCAAATTCCAGTCCTGGCTGGGCCCGCCCATCCCACCCATCCCCTCCCAGAAGACCCCACACTGCCCATTTTAGACGCAGGTAAGCTCAGGGCACTTATGGAGGCTTGGGGAGGGGAAAAAACGGGCCTCCCGGAAGTTCAGGAAGGCCAGAAATGGGCCTGTTTCAGCTTTCAGAAAGCCTCCGGAGCCCAGGGAGGCCATTTTTGCCTTCGGGGAAGCTCAAGGAAAGCCTCCGGAGCCTGGGGACGGCAAACATGCCCCTCCTCCGTGGTGCAGAAGGCCGACTAGGCCACACCCACCATGGCCACGCCCACCCAGCAACCGGGCAGAGAACCCCTTGCTAAAATTTTTGAAGGCCACTGCACATTTCATTTGTGCAAGATGCACATACACATTTGCCTCTTACTCACGTGGAACTATCCCTCTCTCCCCCGCACCGGGCTGCAAACCCTGAAAAGGTTGGGGAACTCTGATTTAGACTTTCAGGTAGCAGTCTAAGTGGTACGTGGTTATAGAGTAATAAAATTAAGACTTTATTCTGAGAACTTTCTAAAAAAGAAAACCTCATGAAATGGCTATGAGAAAACATGACATTCGTTCTGTTGGATTGTGAAAATGTTCAATGCAAAATGCAACATCCCATCAAAATCCAAGAGGATTTTTTTCCAGCTGATGAAAATAATAAGTTCTCTAAACTAGGCCCACATTTGATATTTCTGCTTGATCTTTTCATGTTGCCAAGTGTCTAATCCTTCTCATTTTCAAGATACCCCATTTATAACATACGTGTAAACACGTGTAAGTATAGTATGCTATACTTTTCTAAAGCTACGTTGTTTTTGTTAGGACAGAATGTTTTCTTGTAACAAAAGAACTGGGCTGTCCTATCTAAATAACTTTGATTCTATTTGCAGGGAATCCTTATTCTGATTATTTCCAAGATAAAATCAAGGAAAGACAAGTCTTTTTGCAAACTCAGCCGTGTCTTATGTGAATATCTCTCTGGAAGAGAGAGGATTGAGACAGAGAGAGTGACTGACAGTAACTTTTTTACTCTTCAGGTTGGTTAATAGGTGGTTACTAATATATATATATATTAGGGATGTGATAGGATTACATGACAATTTATTTATATCCTGTTAACTCCCACCTATTGTTGAAATAATTGGATTACACCACAGGGGTTAGATTTTTAGGATTGGTTTCATTTAATTTAATATATTTTGGTTGATTCCAGACCGGGGAACGGTAGCAAAAATACGAGTCATATATGACTACAGCTATCCTGTCTTTCCTGTCTTAATGAAAAAAATGAAGGATGGAAAAAACCCTGGAGGGTTATGAGTGAAAGTTATCTGGGTCCTCCATAATATTTTCTGAATAAGGCTAAATGATTGTACCATGAAAGTTCTGTAGGGTTATTTTCTCACCCATCCATTAAGAAATTGCCACTTCTGCCAGACAGACATTAAAAGATTTCTTCATTGTAATTATCAGGTTACAATTCTCGAATGTTTTTCAGTCCAAACAGTCTCTTGTGAGTATGATCGAGTACAGGAGAGGTGAGTGAGTATTCAGCAGATTCAGACCAATTCTGGAGAACCGGTAGCAGAAATTTTGAGTAGTTCAGAGAACCGGCAAATCCCACCTCTGACTGGCCCCGCCCCCATCTCTCCTCTGCCTCCCGAGTCCCAGCTAATTGGCTGGGTCTTCTTTGGTTGCCCTGCACAGGAGAATGGAGCTGGAAAGCAGGTTAGTGGGATGGGAGGGAATGGAGATTTTAGTATCCTTCCCCTGCCATGTCCACCAAGCCACACCCACCAAGCCATGCCACGCCCACCAAGCCACACCCACAGAAACAGTAGCAAAAAAAATTGAACCCCACCACTGGAGTACAGTCAGGATCGAACTCCTGGCAGTGAGCAGTGTCTTAACTTGCAGTACTGCACTTGAACCACTGCGCCACCACCACTCTTTAGTGAGGTGTGTGTTGCTATTTGCAAGCTAAAAGGCATAGTAGGATAAATGAGTACAGGTAGTCCTTGACTTACAACTGTTCATTTAGGGACCGTTTGAAAATCCAACAGCATCCAGCCAAGTGACATGACTATTTTTCAATACTTACAACTATTTTTCACACCCATTTTTCACACTCACCCACCACTGAAGCATCTCCATGGTCACATGATCGTGATTTGGACGCTTGACCACTGACTCATATTTATGATGGTTGCAGTGTCCTGGGGTCATGAGATCCTCCTTTTGTGACCTTCTGACACAGCAGAGTCAATGGGGAAGTCATATTTGCTTAACGACCGGGTTACCCAGTTACTAATTTAACAACGATGGTGATCCACTTAACAACTGTGGCAAGAAAGGTTGTAAAATGGAATAAAACTCACTGTCTCATTTAGCAACAGAAATTTGGGGCTCAATTCTGCTGGTACGTTGAGGACTACCTGTATATAGATATATTTTAAGAGGAGATAGTGCTTCCTTCTTGCAAAGAGCACTCCATTTTATACCTGAGAAAATATTATTATATACCAATTAGTTTTTATATACAATTATTATATACAATTAGTGTTATATACCACCTTTATTTTATATAGCACTTAGCAATAGCACTTAGACTTACATAGTGCTTCACAGTGCTTTACAGCCCTCTCTAAGCAGTTTACAGAGTCAGCCTATCACTCGCCAACAATCTGGGCCCTCATTTTATTGACCTCGGAAGGATGGAAGGCTGAGTCAACCTTGATCCGGTCAGGATTGAATTCCTGGCAGTCAGCAGAGTTAGCCTTCAACACTGTATTCTAACCACTGAACCACCACGGAGGGAGAGAGAGAGAGAGAGAGAGAGAGAGAGAGAGAGAGAGAGAGAGAGCGCACTGTAGAGGGTACTGGATAGAGAGAGATATGATAGATATGATGAAGATAAATAGTAATAGCACTTAGACATATATACCGCTTCCCAGTGCTTTTACAGCCCTCTCCAAGCGGTTTTACAGAGTCAGCCTCTTGTCCCCAACAATCTGGGTCCTCATTTTACCCACCTCGGAAGGAGGGAAGGCTGAGCCAACCTTGAGACTGGTGGGATTCGAACTGCCAAACTGCTGGTAGCCAGCAGTCACCAGAAGTAGCCTGCAGTACTGCATTCTAACCACTATGCCACCATGGCTATAACTGAAAGCAGCATTCATAATGACTATTTTCCTCACTGCAACATTCCTGCAAGGAGAGAGAGAGCTTTGTCACCCATTGGCTTTCATGCCTAAGGGAGGCTTTTTTTTTTTTTTGGGGGGGGGGGGGGGGCTTTCTTTAATTACTATTTATGATAAAGATAAGAGCTCTTACTCTTCTAAAGTAAGCCTTAAATTTTACTAAAGATGCTTCCTGACATCCAGTTCTGTTGGCAGTACTATTTCTTCCAGGTGGTGTGGTTTTGTCTGTGTCCATATATTTCGAGCTTACAGACCTAGAATTATCAGTCAGTCCCCATTCAAGTATAAAATCACAATTAACCTTGAGTTTCCCAAGTCAACCCAGATCAACTACCAGAGTCACAATTCCCTCAGGCCGTAACAGTGAATCTTGTCCAGAAATTCAACCAGCATTTTGAAGTAAGCAGAGAAAAAATCAAGGTCAAACCACAGACAGATACGTTCTTATTGTTAACCCAAAGCTTAGTGATGAAGATTAGCGTAGCAATAACAGCCCTTTGGGTTTAAAGCTCAGGCCTCTTTTTCCGCCTTGGGAGTTGGAATTGGAGTTCTTTGCAATCTCAAAAGAAAAAGATACTTGCATCATGTTTTAATAATGGTCCTGTCTGCTTCCATCTTTGACAGCTTCAGCCACTATAGCTGGGCGGTGCCTTTAATTCACCCCATTTATTAAAATTAAAAGAGAACGGGAAAAATATGTGAATTCTATCTGCAACTTCATAACTGCAAAGTAGATCTTTGAAAAGCCATGGTGGCGCACTGGTGAGAATGAAGTATTGCAGGCTGACTCTGCCCACAGCCAGGAGGTTGATTCTGAATGGCTTGAGGTTGTCTCAGCCTTCCATCCTTCCGAGGTCAGTAAAATGAGGGCCCAGATTGTTGAGGGCAATAGGCTGACTCTGTAAACCGCTTAGAGCTGTAAAAAGCACTGGGAAGCAGGATATAGAAGTCTAAGTGCTATTGCTATCGCTTTTCTTCCAACTCTTAGGATCCTTTTGTTCCCATGAAAGAGGAAAATCAAAGGATCAGGTTTGAACCATGTTTATTCATAACACTGACTGCCATCAAATGACAAGATGGAGTATATGCTATTCTAGATATGGTTATCTAGGTAGATATGGTTCTTCTTCCTGTTCTTGATTTGATGAAAACCAACTGAAAACCAGCTCTCAAAGTCATGTAAGATAATTAAGGCTGTGAACTGAAAAATATCTATTTCTCAAGCATGCACGAGAAAAGGGAATGCAATTCAGATTTTTTTCAGATACATTTAAGGTTCAACGTTCAAGTGGTTTATGGGGGAAAAAGTACCCTACTTGAAAACCTGACTTGGTCTCAAGTCAAGACAAACTATGCCTTCCATTCCCCATCATCCAATCAGAGCTGAAGAAGCTTTTTGGATGAGAAGCAAAACTTCTTCAAAGAAAAACCAGAAAAACCAATTGCCTCTTGAAAAAAGCACTTTTGGGGCCAGGGAAAACAGTTCTGAGACAAATTGATTGGTAGCTGACTCAGTTTCCTATGTCCTTGTTCACCCAAGCAAGTTCTATTAGAGAGTCATCCAGGAATATGTGATCATGGACTATGCATCAGAAGGAGCACGTGGTATGTAACCAGTGAGATTAGTTGAGACATGGCACCATGAGGCTTCTTGTAACAATACTTAGAAGCCTGTAGAGCATAGCTGTGAAGCACTTTTAATTAAAAGATAATATGATGATTGCTGTACAGTTAAAATATGTTGCCAATAATCACATGCCCTGAATGATACAACCAAGCTACTAAAGAGTATTGAAGGATTGTGTCATAGTACTTCTAAAAACTGGCCATAGTTTTTTATCATTGTTGATGGTAACCCTTACAGTTTCTCACCTATGTCGCAAATGAGAATCAGCCTTAGCCACATAAGAACAGAATTAATTGAAAAAATTGCAGTGCTATTTGTGTAGTACCTTGTTTGCATTTTGTGTTAGAAAATGATTTGTGGATTTTTGAGAGAGAATCCATCGGCATCTTTCTGGAATAGATTATGGACAAAAACTGCCTGGGAATAGCTTTTATTTCATTCACCTCTGAGTAAATGTGCCTAGGATAAGCTCATTGATGCACTAGGGTCTAAAAAAACCCCAAAACCTCTTAATGACTTGGGAAGGGAGGGAAGACGAACTGTTTGGTTGCAGGATTACATGTTAGCCATTTTAGAAGACACACAAGAAAGACTAGCAAGAAATGAGGTCTGCTGGCTTTCCATTCTTCCTAATATTAAAAAGTCAAATAGGGCAGCATTATTTTAATGTGCATTAAAAACATGCACAGCATTATTTTTGTGTGGACAAAAACGCCACACAAAATCAGATGAATTCCAGCTTCTTTTACTAGGACGTGAGATTTCTATTAGGCGGTGTAGAAATCTAGAAATTTAGAAATCTAGAAAATCTAGAAAATTCTGCTAGGCGGTGTAGGAAATTAGCACCCACCCCCTCCTGGGAAAATGAAATATTTTAGGATATACTAAAAAGGCAAAATATTTCCCTTAAAAGGAGAAGTAGAAACTCAGAAGCAGAAGCTTACCCCCACCTTTGTTAATGGGTGGGCTATTAAGGCTTGGGCCCTCGTATTCTAACAGATAACAGATAATAGGTGACAGATAATCAAAGTTGGAAGGGACCTTGTAGGTCATCTAGTCCAACCCTGAGACCCTACACAATTTCCAACAAATGGCAGTCCAATCTCACCTTGAAAGCCTCAAGTAATGAAGCTCCCACAACTTCCGAGGGCAACTTCTGTTCCATTAGTTGATTGTTTTCATTGTCAGAAAGTTTCTCCTTATATCCAGCTTGAATCTCTCCTTTTTCAGTTTCCATCCATTGTTCCTTGTCTGGCCTTCGGGTGCTTTTGAAAATAGCTTGATCTCCTTTTCCTTTCTGTGGCAGCCCCTCAAATATTGGAAGACTGCTCTCCTGTCTCCCCTGGTCCTTCTCTTCACTAGAGTAGCCAAGTCCAGTTCCTGTAACCGTTATTCCTATGTTTTAGTCTCCAGTCCCCTCATCATCCTGGTTGCTTTTCTCTGTACTTTTTTTAGAGTCTCAACATCTTTTTTATAATGTGGTGAACAAAACTGGATACAGTACTCAAGGTGTGGTTTTACTAAGGCTTTATAGAGTGGTATTAATACTTCACTTGATCTTGATTGTATCTCTCTGTTAATACAACTAGGATTGCATTAGCTTTCTTGGTGGCGGCTGCACACAGCTGGCTCCTATTTAGCTGGTTGTCCATTAAGACTCCAAGATCCCTCTCACGGTTACTGCTATTGAGCCTGGTTTCACCCAGTCTTTAAGTGTCCTTTTGGTTTTTCTTGCCTGTGTAAGACTTTACTTTTCTCTACATTGAATTTCATTTTTTTAGATAAGGCCCGGTGTTCTAGTCTGTCAAGATCCATCTGGATCTGGATCTTGAGCCTGCCTTCTTGGGTGTTAGCTATTCCTGCCAGCTTAGTATTGTTCTGTCCGGAAAAACGCGAGGTAGACCGGGTTCCAACAACAAGTCTTTATTTCAAATATAGTTGCAAAATGGAACATTGGCTCAAGCCGCGACAGCCCTTTTATACTTTTCTGTCTGCTGGCTTGTAGCCAATGACATTCATTTGATTTTGCCGCCTTTGTGCGGCTTTGGGGATTGGTTCCTTTTAAACCTCTTATGCCATTTAACAGGCGTTCCATGAGGCTCTGGAAAACGCCTGGGGCTATGCTTACTCCAAATTGGAGTCTGTTACATTTGAATGCCCCTTTGTGAGTCACTATTGTTTGTGCTTCCGCCGTTAAGGGGTCTACTGGGAGCTGTTGGTACACCTGTGCCAGGTCTAGTTTGGCGAAAACCTTTCTTCCCCCAAGAGAGTGCAGTAGGTGTTGCACAACTGGCACCGGGTACGCGCTCTGTTGCAACGCGTGGTTCAGGGTAGCCTTGTAGTCGCCACAGATTCGAACCGACCTGTCTGGCTTAATTGGTGTCACAATTGGTGTTTTCCATTTAGCGTGGTCGACCGTTTCTAAAACCCCTTGATCTATCAATTTATTTAGTTGTTCCTCTATTTTTTCTTTTAAATCAAAAGGAACCTGTCTGGCCTTTAGTCTTTTAGGGGTTATCTGTGGGTCTAGACTGAATGAAATGGGGGTTCCCCTATACCTGCCTAGGGAGCCGTCGAAGACGTCCTGGAATTCTTGGATCAGGTCTTCTTCCCAGTCAGTTGCAGCCACCCGGTCTACTCCGGTCATCCCGATGCCCAGTGGTGTGAACCATTCGATACCCAGGAGGCTTGGTCGGTCTCGGTCGACTATTGTTAATGGTAGTACTGCGACATGTTGCCTGTAAGCGTTTCGAAAATGTCCCAGGCCGATTACAGGAATTCGGTTTCCCTGATAATCTTTGAGGGTTAGTTTTTGTCTCTGGAGTTCCTTAATTTTGATGTCTGGAATTAGTTTTTTGAGGGTGTCCCACGACACCATGGATAGGAACGATCCAGAATCAACTTCCATCTTGCAGGGGCTGTCTTCGATTTTTACAACTATTTTTACTTTCTTCCCGCTTTCCGTCTGAGCGCTTCCGATAGTGAAAGTTTGGTATGCTTTCTCCCGGTTAGTGGCTTGCCTGTTTCGCTGCCACTTTCTCTCGGAGAGTCTTGGCTCAGGTTTTGCTGGGGAGTCGTTTCGTCTCTTTGGGCTGTAATTCTTTTTGTTTCTGCAGACTTTCTCGATATGCCCCCTTTTCTTGCATGCTCTGCAAATGGCATCGAGGAATCTGCAATCGGCTCGGGGATGGTTTCCACCGCAGCCAGCACATTCCCGCCAATTTCTATTTTCGCGACCTTTCTTGTTAGCGTATAGGCAGTGGATTTCGTCATCTTCCTCCCCGGATTCTGACGTCTCTTCGAGTTCTTCGTAATGAGTGGTTGTGGGAGGTTGTTTTTTTCCTCTGGCCAGGCTTTTTTCATTGTTACTTGCATTCATTTGTTTCATCTTGTCTGCTGATTTTTTGGCAGCTTCAGCAGCCGAGGCTTCTGCAATAGCTTCGGCTACTGATATGTTGGGTTTGTTCAGTAGCTTGCTCTGTATGGTTGAGTCTCTTAACCCCAATATCACTCGATCCCACATCGCTTCATCTAAGTTAAAAAACTCGCAGCTCCCCCTATTTGGCGTAGTGCGGCTACAAAATCAGCGATGGTTTTGCCTTCTTTCTGGTCTCTCCGATAAAACTTGTGCCGCTTTATCAAGTTTGACACCACTGGTGCATAGTGGGCCTTTAATGTTCTTTGGAGCTCGGTCCACGTCAGTTGTTTGACATCTCAGGGCTTTGCCAAAGCCTTGGCCATTTTAAAAATCGCGGGCCCACAGTGTGTCAAGAAGACGGCTCTTTTTCCTTGGTCTGAGATTTCCTCCATCTCATTTGTCTCTAGGTACATCTGGAAACGGTCTACGTAAGATTCCCAATCTTCTTCATTGGGGTTGAAGGGTGTGGGCGGCGCATTGTTTCCAGCCATTTCTCTTTGTCTGGCTTGTCTGTCACCACGTGCTCCGTCTCGTGTTTAGGACGATCCCACCTTCGTTGCCAGTGTTCTGTCCGGAAAAACGCGAGGTAGACCGGGTTCCAACAACAAGTCTTTATTTCAAGTATAGTTGCAAAACAGAACATTGGCTCAAGCCGCGACAGCCCTTTTATACTTTTCTGTCTGCCGGCTTGTAGCCAATTACATTCATTTGATTTTGCCGCCTTTGTGCGGCTTCGGGGATTGGTTCCTTTTGAACCTATCCCCATTAGTTTTTAGTGACCAATCAGAATGGGTTATTTGGATTCTACTATTTATATACAGAACAAGTATCATCTGCAAATTTGGTAAGTTCCCCTTCTATTCCCTCATCTAAGTCGTTAAGGAAGATATTGAAGAGTCCTGGGCCTAAGACGGAACCTTGTGGCACCCCACGCTTACTTCTCTCCATGTAGACTTAGACCCATTCAGGATTACTCATTGAGTACGGTTTGCCAGCCAGTTGCGAATGCATCTAGTGGTGGTGCTATCTATTCCACTTTTTTCTAGCTTACTAAGAAGTAGGTTGTGCTCTACTTTGTCAAATGCCTTGCTGAAACTAAATATATTATGTCCACAGTATTTTGCTGGTCTACTGATTTAGTAACTTTGTTGAAGAATGAAATAAGATTGGTTTGGCATAACAAAGGACTCCATCCATCTTACCACTTGGCCTGGGATTGTATCAGCCAGCACTCAGATGAAGCCATGTGGTCCAGCTGAGACCCCTGCCCCTGGGAATCTGACAACCAATGGGATACATTTCTTACACAGGAACAGAAAACACTAAGGATATAAAACAGAGGATATAAAACCAAGGGATTCTCAGCATCTCTTCCCCTTTCGCTCAGGAGCTCCAAGGCATGTGGTCCTGTCGACCATTAAACCTTCTTTCCAAGCAACTTCCATGAATCCACTGTCTTTTTCCCCCCTTGGAACTGAACCCAGAAGGATATTTCTTCCAACAGCTGCATACCTATTCCTTATGCCATTATCCTTGCTGAGTCCCAACAAAGTTCCCAGTTTTTAGATTGCAGAGGAGAAATCTGTGGCAGCTGTGAGAGAAGGATTTTATCAACAGCAGGAACATCTCATGAACTTCCTGGATCCTTAGCTATTCTTCTTGCAGCTGGGAAGCCATTGTAGTATAAGGGGTAAACTTGTTCCAGGCACTTATATTGAATAGTGGAAGAGCTCCATAAATATCTTAAAAGTAGAGCTACTATATAGGGGCTGCAATAGTCTGGACAAACACTAGGATGGCTTGTGTAGATGGCAAAGGTGTATTTGCTGTTATCTCTGGGGTCGTCTGGGTTGCAACCTAGATACAGTAGCTCCATCCATGCATTTTTGTTTTATTCTTTGTGATAACAAAGGCAATGAAATAAGGACAGGGCTGGAATATGTCTGCTGCCAAGTTCAGGGCTCCCTGACTAGAAGTTGGAAGAAGTGGTTCACTCAGAGGGACTTGCAAGCAATGGCAGCAAGGAGGATGTTTGTGGATCAGTTAAAGAATGTTTCTGAGACTTGGGGTGGGCTGGAGACCAAAGTCAAGAGATACATAGAGATAAGAGAATTACAGAGTTGGCAGGAACCTTGGAGGTCATCTAGTCCAGGGGTAGCCAACCTTTTGGACCAGAGACCCTGGGAAAATCCCAAAAAAAAGTCTGCAGGAAAATTGCCCACCCCATTTTCCTACCGATCGATCATTCGTTATTTGGGATCGCAGGATACTGTCTCCAGCTCTGTTCTCAGGGGGAGAGAGAGAGAGAGAGACTTTTGGCTTCATGCAAGGAAAGCAGAAGAAGTCTTTCTTTCTCCCAAATCCTACCAGAAATGAGTCTTTGTGAGACTTGTTGTGCCAGCACAGCCTCTTGGAGCAGGAGGTCTTGCAGGCTTCCAAAGACTCATTTCTGGCAGTTTGGGGGAGAGAAAGAAAGACTTTTGTTGCTTTCCTTGCATGCAGCCAAAAGCAGAAGAAGAAAGAAGTGGAAAGAAGCAGCCTGGTAGCCAGGCCAGGCAAGTGGGGCAAGTCCCCCACCTGCCTTTTCCCCCCTCCCCTCACTACCTCGTGTTGTTTGCAATGCAAGAGACGCAAGCCTTGTATTCCCGCAGGCCATGTGGGCGGCGCGGCCTTGTGTTCCCACGCAAGCTGGATTAATTGTTTTGAGGGGTGCTTTGGGGGTGACATTTCTTTGCAGACCACCAAAATTTTCTCATGGACCACTGGTGGTCCCTGGCCCACTGTTTGGTGACCACTGTTCTAATCCAACCCCTGTCAAGCAGGAAACCCTATACCATTTCAGACAAAATGGTTGTCCAGTCTCTTCTTTAAAAAATATTTCCAGGGTTGGAGCATTCACAACTTCTGGAGGCAAGTTGTTCCACTGGTTAATTGTTCTCACTATCAAGAAATTTATCCTTATTTCCAAATTTCTTCTCTCCTAGTTTCTACCCATTGCTTCTCATCCTGCCTTCAGATGCTTTGGAGAATAGGTTGACCTATTCTCTAAATTTTTGATAATTTTTACTCCCCCAAAGTCTTCCCTAGGATTTTTCAGAAACAAGGGTCGAGGGAAGATATAGTGAAATTTGTGTTCATTTTGTAGATACGTATATAGGTCTTCCACATGGGGCAGAGATAAGGAAAAAATGAACTGCTCCTTTGGAAGAAAAGTGATTCTTTTGCTGCTGTATTTCTGCACATCTGTTGCAGTTGGCTTTCTTAACCTGTTGGATAGGGTGCTTTAAACAACAAGTTTGCAATTTTATAATGCTGGGTTGGGTTGGGTTCAGTTGGAACTGAAAGGGGGGAAAAAAACCTCTTGTAAGACACAATGAGTTCACTTTGAAAGGAGGATGGGCCTCATTTTATCTGCTGGGAGACTTAGTCGCCTGCAGACCTGATATTTCACTTTAAAACTCCTCCCAGCACTGATGGAGTCACAGGAAAAATATTGCAGATTCCAGTTGTCCAAAGAAGCATTTGCCAGAGCTTGCCCGGGTCAGGTCAATGGTGTATCACATGACAGTCTTACCACAATTAATTCTATTGTGGTGTATGGAGCTAATCCCATTTTCTGAGTTTACATAATATCTTGCACCAATCAATGTACCACAAAGACTGACTTCTCACAACACTCAGCCCTAAAATATGGGTGGCTAGCTTGTATTATTTGGATTTAGTCCATCTTTGTATCTCCATCCCATGGGGAAAGTCTTCTGGTTTATTTCTCTTTGCTCTACATCTGAACTTGGCACCTTTCCTTATTTTGCATCAGCTTGTCTTTTTAATAAGTGTACTTTCCTGTAACTTTCAGTCCAAGAAGCAACCATTATCACTGGAAATGTTGATGACACAGATTTGTGTACATTAACTGTTTTTTAAAAAAACCTATTAGTTGTAGAATGTACTCTAAAATCTATAATGCTGTATTTTGCCTATTTATTTATGCTTCTTAATTTCCCACTGGATATGTTTAGATCAATATCACTCTAAGTGAACATTCTCTCCTGATATATCCTCCTGGCTGAAGAGAAAGGAAAAAAAGTACAAAGAAAAAGGGAAAAAGAGAAGAGAGAGAAAAGTAAGAATACAATAAAGAAACATAAATGTGTAAAGAAGTTACTTCTAACCATTATCACACACAAAAACTATAAACAATATATACAATATAGTGACTCTTCATCCTCTCTAAGATTACAATTATCTCTTTATCCTATATCCCACCTGTTATCTTTAGGCAAATCCATAAAACATCTTTTCAGGCCTTTCCATAAAGAATTGCCAGAACCAACGACATATCTTGTTTTAACCTTGATCAAATAAACCAGCTTTATATTCCTTCCGTTTACTTCTAAGGACCTTAATTTTTAGTTCATTCAAGTAGTGTCATAGAATTTGATTTTTCTTTCTTGTTCTTCTTTATCCCACTACACAGACTTCTTTAAGTTTTAACAAGCCTCTTTTTAAAAAAATCCTTTTAAAAATGTCCTGATAATTTTATTGGTTTACCATTTGTATTTCCCTTTTGATTTTTAAAATGTCAGCCTATTTCTTTTGTATATCCATTGATACATCCTTTCCAAGTCATTTTTTGACTGTTATTTGTAGATCTACTTTCAGTATCATCTCTATCTTTGGAAGTGAACATACTGTAACTTGGGTTTGAATCAAGGAACCCAGGTTTCTATCTTGTCAGATATATTTTGTTAAGAAACGGTTTGTTCTTTATAATTAATTCCAAAATTCCAAAATGTCTATGTTCCAAATTTTTCTGGACCTTTAGTCCATTTA
The DNA here is from genome assembly GCA_015471245.1 of Laticauda colubrina. NCBI lineage: Eukaryota > Metazoa > Chordata > Lepidosauria > Squamata > Elapidae > Laticauda > Laticauda colubrina. Next base: position 30,698,788 of record BLBF01000039.1, read on the forward strand.
TGACTTTCTAAGATCAAAATCTTATTTAACTTTTTGCTGGTTATTTAAAATTATTTACATTCAAAAGCTTTTGATTAAATTTTTCTTTCATTCAAGGCAAATTCATTTTTCAGTGCCGGTGTAACTTTGAATGGTCACTAAATGAAGTGTTTAAGTCAAAGACTACCTGCACAGTAGGAAAGTGAGGAAGCTGTTCTGCTCCCTGCCCTCCTCATCCAACCACTCGGATGCTTTTTCCCTTCCCCAGTATTCTATTGCTTTTTAAAATTTCTCTTTGTGGTTTATAGTTTGATAAACTAATAAGAATATAGTATTAAAAATGAATGAAAGGAAATCGGATTTTACTACTCCTTTGGCTTTTATATTTATTTATTTATTTTTGTCAATTGCTCAGGAGATAATATGTATAAGTAAAAATATAGTTATGAATACATGGATACATATAAGAAAAATAAAAGAAACAATAGGACAGGGATAGAAGGCACGTTGGTGCGCTTATGCACGCCCCCTACAGATCTCTTAGGAAAGGGGTGAGGTCAATAGTAGACAGTCTAAGGTTAAAGTTTTTGGGGTTTGGGGAAGAAACCACAGAGTCAGGTAGAGTGTTCATAGCTCATGAATGCAATCACAAACAGTACCTCATTTCCAGAGGCAGATGACAGATAACAGATAATCAGAGTTGAAAGGGATCTTGTAGGTCATCTAGTCTAACCCCCTGCCCAAGTGGTACACCCTGCACCATTTCTGACAAATGGCAGTCCAATCTCTTCTTGAAAGCCTCAAGTGATGACACTCCCATAACTTCAGAGGGCAACTTCTGTTCCATTGGTTAATTGTTCTCACTGTCAGAAAGTTTCTCCTTTTTCCCAGGTTGAATCTCTCCTTGTTCAGTTTCCATCCATTATTCCTTGTCTGGCCTACAAGCACTTTAGAAAATAGCTTGACCCCTTCCTCTTCTCTGTGGGAGCCCCTCAAATATTGGAAGACTGATATCATGTCTCCCCTGGTCCTTCTCTTGACTAGACTAGCCAAGCCCAGTTCCTGTAACCGTTCATCGTATGTTTTAGTCTCCAGTCCCCTCATCATTCTGGTTGCTCTTCTCTGAACTTTTTCTAGAGTCTCAACATCTTTTTTATAGTGTGGTGACCAAAACTGGATGCAGTACTCTAGGTGTGGTCTTACTAAGGCTTTGTAGAGTGGTATAAGTACTTCCCTTGATCTTAATTGTGTCCCTATGTTAATACAATGTAGGATTGCATTGGCTTTTGGGGCTGCCGCTACACACTGCTGGCTCCTATTAGCTGGTTGTATCTCTCTCATAGTTCCTGCTATTAAGAAGCCTGGTTTCACCCAGTCTGTATGTGAACTTTTGGTTTTCCTTGCTTAAATGTAGGGCTTCACTTTTAAAGGCACTGCCTTCTTCAAAGCCAGAAATACCCTGAGGCTTCCCAAATGTTTGCCCACAAAGGGGTGATTAATGGCCAGTGCTGCTCTTTCAATTCAGCCATGGCTGCTTGCCCTGTAGCAGCTGACCCACCTGCCTTAAAAAAGACAAGGCGTCCAGAGCCGCAACCGTTTCTAACTGTCTGCCACTTGCATAATAAAGATTGATGACATGCTGTGTGCCACTGCATTTAGGAGGGCAATTAGGAGCCATGCATATTTTAAGGACTAGTTCAGGATGGGGCACCTGATTTGCTTCACAGGCATGACTCTCTCCGGATGTATACCAGAGAAGCCAGCTGAGGAAGCAGTTTATCTGGAACCACTGGCATTGCCTGGGCCTCTTGGCTCCTGGATCTTTCTGCTGGGAACTAGCCAGACACATAGTTCTCCCAAAGGTTAGCCTTGCTCTGCTACCAGACAGCTAGAAAGTCTAGTAGCTTTTATTTAGGGGAGGGTGGGGCAGTCTACACTGGAGTGAGGGGATTTTTTGGGGATGGGGTGGGGAGAGAACTGGAATACTGTGAAGGCACAAAATTCTCAGCATCTGAAACCTCCCGAGGCTGAAGATCACTTCTAGAGCGCAGGTAAGCTCTTTTGTCTCCTCTGACAGGTAGAATAGAGTCACAAAGTTAAAAGGCCTGAACATGTGGCATACAAATGAATAGGCAAGTTGCTATCCACCCAAGACTTGTTTCTACAACCTACTAGACAGCACACATAAAGTTTGCTGCTAAATCCTTCCTTCCTTCCTTCCTTCTAATTAGAACAGAACAGAACAGAATTCTTTATTGGCTAAGTGTGATTGGACACACAAGGAATTTGTCTTGGTGTAAATACTCTCAGTATACATAAAGAAAAGATGCATTCATTAAGAATCAAGAATCATAACATACAACACTTAATGATAGTCATAGGGTACAATCAACAATCAAATCATACTAGGAAACAGTCAAGTGGGAGGGGATGGGGGATAAGGAGTGATAAGAAGATTAATAGCAGTGCAGACTTTGTAAATAGTTGGACAGAGTTGAGGGAATTATTTGTTTAGCAGAGTGATGGCGTTCAGAAAAAACTGTCCTTGTATCTAGTTGTTCTGGTGTGCACTGCTCTATAGCGTCGTTTTGAGGGAAGGAGTTGAAACTGTTTATGTCTGGGATGTGAGGGGTCTGTAAATATTTTCACAGCCCTCTTTTTGACTCGTGCAGTATACAGGTCTTTGACTGAAGGGAGGTTAGTAGCCATTGTATTTTCTGCAGTCCTAATAACTCTCTGAAGTCTGTGTCTTTCCTGTTGGGTTGCAGAACCAAACCACAGTTATAGAGGTGCAGATGAGAGACTCAATAATTCCTCTGTGGAACTGGATCAGCAGCTCCTTGGACAGTTTGAGTTTCTGAGTTGGCACAGAAAGAACATTCTTTGTTGTGCTTTTTTGATGACGTTTTTGATGTGAGGTGTCCATTTGGAATACAATAGAATAGAACAGAACAGAACAGAACAGAACAGAACAGAACAGAACAGAACAGAA
>BLBF01000039.1:30701768-30714328 GCA_015471245.1 Laticauda colubrina
AACAGAACAGAACAGAACAGAACAGAACAGAACAGAACAGAACAGAATAGAATAGAATAGAATAGAATAGAATAGAATAGAATAGTTGGAAGGGACCTTGGAGGTTTCCTAGTCCAACCCCCTGCTTAGGCAGAAAACCCTATACCAGTTCAGACAAGTGGTTGTCCCATCTCCTCTTAAAAACTTCCAGTGTTGGAGCATTTACAACTTTTGGAGGCAAGTTGTTCCTCTGATCAATTGTTCTCACTGTCAGGAAATTTCTCCTTAGTTCTAGGTTGCTCCTCTCCTGGATTAGTTTCCATCCATTGCTTCTTATCTTGCGTTCAGGTGCTTTGGAGAATATATCACAAGACAGTTTTAAAATGGCGGGGAGTTCTGTATGTTAATGGAGTCTATAATGAATTTTCTTAAAATTAAAACACATATATATTTATTTAATGTTTGTATAAAAATATATTGCTTTCTGAACTGGGAAGTGTTCTGTAGATAAATATTTAAAATGGAAGGAATATATTCTCCCTGTGAGTGGTGTCACTGATGGACTGGCTGACAAGAAAGTTGCATAAGATATTTAGTCCGGATGTAAGAATATTCTCTTTCTCTCTTTTGGCCTACAAAATTACTATAAAGGCCTGTTCTATTATTACTATTGCCAAAATAAACAAATGCATAAATTGCTGAAGATTTATTTATTTAGCAATTTTATTTGGTCACCCAACTCAGTCATGGTGATTCTGGATGGCTTATGAAAGTAAAACCCCAATACAAAAGCCAATAAGCCCCCAAACCAATATCCTGGTGACAACAATCAGACCAACCACTTGATGGGCTCTATGTCCCCTAAGGTTCCCCAGGCCTCCTGGCAAAACCATCTCTTCAAAAGAGTATCAAAATGACACCAATCTTATCTCCTCAGAGCTGATGTTCCACAGGGAGGGAGCCACCACAGAGAAGCTCCTTCTTCTTGGTCCCAATAGATAGACCTCCTTAAGAGAGGGGACCTGTAAGATTGTTTGCCTCCCTGTTCTGATGGTTGGGTAGAAATAACTGGGAAAAAAGGGTCCTTCCAATAACCTGGTTTCAGGCCAGGTAGGGATTTGAAGCAGAGGTGGCATTCAGCAGGTTCTGACCAGTTCTGGAGAACCAGTAGCTGAAATTTTGAGTAGTTTGGACAACCAGCAAATCCCACCTCTGACTGGCCCCGCCCCCATCTATTCTCCGCCTCCTGAGTCCCAGCTGATTGGCTGGGTCTTCTTTGGTTGCCCTGCATAGGAAAACGGAGCTGGAAAGCAGGTTAGTGGGATGGGGAGGGAATGGGGATTTTACAGTATCCTTTCCCTGCCACGCCCACCAAGCCACTCCCACCAAGCCACTCCCACAGAACCGATAGTAAAAAATTTTGAATCCCACCACTGATTTGAAGGTGACAATCAACACATTGAATTAGACCCAGAAGCAAATTGGCAACCAATGCAGCTTCCACAAGTGCAAATCTAAGCTTGCACAAAAGCACACAGAATTCCTCATTTTGAACTAATTGAATTTTCCAGATACTTTTCAAAGGCAGCCCCAAAGGAAGAGACTTTTTCAAGTCCAAACCTGAAAACTCCTTCGAGACATATATATGTATTCTCATATTTTATTTTTAAAATAAAAGAAAGGAATTAAAAAGTTGGCCTACTCCCTCTATAACAGGAAAATCATCTCCCCAACAGCATAGTAGAAATGCTGGTCAGTTCAGTTTAAAGCAAATGGAGCATGGGAAAATCTGGCATATTTTGTCACAAATAATTTTCACCTAGCTGAAGAATGTGTTTGGAAGGTGCTTTTGCTACTCAAAGCCCAAATCACTTTTGATAGACATAATCTATTTTAATGTGTGGACAGTATTCAATATCCAACCTAATTGCAAAAGCTAGAAGAATATGAATCATGTATCATTTCTTAGCATACACTAATTTACATTATGTTAAGGGGTTAGGGACAAGGGATCAGTGTTTCTCAATCTTAGCAACTTTAAGAGATGTAGACTGAGGAATTCTGGGAGTTGAATAAATAATAATGGAAAGGTGAGACAAATTTCTAAATAAATGAATACATTAATTTAAAAGTATCTCTTGGAACTTGCTTTTTAAATACAATATTCAGCAAAAAATACAGCAGTGTTTAAAAATTAAAATACTTTAATGTCTTTGATCAATATCTTTTACACTTGGCATTGCATTGAGTACAAAATGACAAAAGCTGCAAGCTTGTGCGTGCTTATTTGTGTCCTATGTTCCACCTGGACTAAGTGATGCAATGTTCATTAGGTAGAATTATGGCTTTTTGAGAATAGAGACAAGAATACTTTGGAAAACATTGCCATAGATTTGCAAAACATCATATATTGTTGTATAACGTCATAGTTAAGCGTCCCAAAGGATAAAGATTCATTCTACCTAATTTATTTAACTGATGTTAGCACTGCTCCAATAATTTTTTTTTTTTTACAAAAATGCAAATCGCTCTGCCTTTCTTCTTTGATATGTAAGTTTACATATTGCAGGTCTTTCAAGTCAAAATCTCCCAAAGCAAATATGTAATTGCCATTATGTTCATGCAATTTTCCATAACATATCCTTTTTAAATTATAATTTCAAATGAATTTTTCTTTTTTTGAAAATAATTTGTACTAAACTTATCAAAAGATAAAATAACAAATGAAAATAATGGGAAAACAGGAAAGGGGAGAAAGGAGGAGAGACAAGTATAGGAGAAAGAGGGGGGGGGGGACACTGGTTTGATGTTAGTGATTGTTTCATTTCAAAGTCCCATGGGAGAGCAACCTCCAAAATTACTTATAGTGGCACTCACTTTTACATGGCTGCCTTCAAGCTTACTTCTATGAGTAAGAATTAAATGGTTAGTCTTATCTTTATCATTCATTGTAGGCCAGTAGTTAGGTAAATGTTTTGGTATATGTTTATTTATGACATGGTTTTCAAGATATCAATTCCAGTAAAATGAAGTTTATTAATGGAAATCTAAGCGCCATACAAACTTAGTACAAACTTAGTGGTCATTTCTAATACTTAATTTATTAGAATATTATGTCTTCAGAACCCCAATGGAATTTTGATCTCTGTTGGACATCCCATTTAACTGTATTATTGTATTATTAAAGTTACCTAAAATTTGAAAGACAAAAGGAGGACTTTGTAGCTGACTAAATGCTTGAGATTCCAACCACTTCCAGTTATATACTGCTTTGGATAGCAAGATGGATGGCAAATAAATTTAACAAATAAATAAATATATGAATTCTAGATTGGGGGTGCTTATTACATGTACAATACTGGAAGAATGTATTTATTTATTACCACAAGTCACCACAAGACAAGATTGTGTCGCACAATTTAGACTTCAGAAAAATGTCAGCAACATATAAATAGGAAATCAGTTGAATACAGTAATGCTTAGTAATGTTTAGTAATGCTTCAGTTTTTAAAACCCACAAAACCACTATATGATCTAGGAAATCAGGAAGCTCTTGAAGTCTTTCACAACAGCTATATGATTCACGATATATGGTTTTGTTTGTATTTTTTTTCAATAGTTAAGACCAACAATGCCACCTTCTAAATAACAAGACAAATTAAAATAATTTTTCTGAACATTTTTTGAACTTTGCTATTTCACACAAAGTCTAACAATGTTATATTATTAGGGGAAAAAACAATAATTGTTCTCTTTAACTGCGATTTTGGGAACAAAACTAGTTGACCTAAGATTATTTCTGAGTAATCATCTATAGAATTGAGCTGAAAATCTACTCTGCTTGGTAACCATTGGTTTCAGTGTTATATTTTCAATAAATAGGGACTCAGGCTGAATGGGGTTTTTTAGACTGAACTTGAAATGTTGCTATCCTGGTTTCTCATGATTTGTGTCTTTGTCATAACAGTCTGTAGTTTGGACTTAGGCAGCAAATAATGAAACATGCATTGTGATGCCATGATATAAGCTTATGTATTTGCATGTTATATCACAATGCATGCACAATACCTGTGAAGTTTGAAGTTATGACACAGTGATGTTTCATCATTTGCCTTCTTCCAGGACACCATGAGGTCACTGAATCAGCTTAACGCTTGATAAATGCACCTCCTCAATAAGCAACCTAAGTCATTCCCATACACATTTTTTGACTACTTCCATTTAACTTATTGTCTAATAACGCCTTAGTAAGACCACACTTGGAATACTGCATCCAGTTTTGGTCACCATATTATAAAAAATAAGTTGAGACTCTGGAAAGAGTTCAGAGAAGGGCAACAAAGGTGATTAGAGGACTGGAGGCTAAAGCATACAAATTGGGTATGTCTAGTCTAATGAAAAGAAGGACTAGGGGTGACATGATAGCAGTGCCCCAGTATTTGAGGGGCTCCTACAAAAATGAGAGGGTCAAACTATTTTCCAAAGCACCAAAAGGCCAGACAAGAAATAATGGATGGAAACTAACCAAGGAGAGAAGCAACCTTGAACTAAGAAGAAATTTTCTGACAATGAGAACAACAAACCAGTGAAACAGGGTGCTTTCAGAAGTTGTTGGTGCTCCATCACTGGAGGCTTTTAAGAAAAGTCTGGACAGCCATTTGTCAGAAATTGTATAGGGTCTCCTGGTCAGAGGTTGGTCTAGAAGACTTCCTAGGTCCCTTGCAATTCTATTATTCTATATTCTATGCCTTCCCCTCAGTTTAGTTGAGTACTAAACTCATTAACAACAATCAGTGAAACTCAGTGCTTATGGAAACAGCATTTGCATTTTCTTTAGCTGGCAACAAAGTCATATGAATTTGCATTTTGGTCTGAAGCTCATTGTTCATTCCCTTCATCCTAATGGTCCATAGCACGCATGCAGAATTATGACCAATATATATTTTTTTTCAGAGTAGAATTGAGCCTTAGTCTCAGTTGACTTAATAGCCTTGGGTTTGTTTGTTTTTTTAAATTAACAAGGAAAACAAAATTCATTAAATTAGCAGAAAGAGAAGCTACCTTTCTCTTACTTACAATACTTACAATACTCGTGAAGAATCGGGAGATTGTTTTGATTTATTATGTCATTAGTTTAATTGGAAATCCCTTTTGTAAAATGCTTGTTACATCAAGCTGCTTTGTTTTAAATTTTAGCTATTCTGTTCTTGAGTACATTCAGTTGTTAGATGTAGGGATTTTCCTTGCATTAGGATGGGAGCTATGCAGTGGTGGGATTTAATTTTTTTTTGCTCCTGGTTCTGTGGGTGTGGTTTGGTGGACGTGTCAGGGGAAGGATATACTGCAAAATCCCCATTTCCTCCCTACCCCACTAACCTGCTTTACAGCTCCGTTCTCCTGTGCAGGGCAACAAAAGAAGACCCAGCCAATCAGCTGGGACTCAGGTGGCAGAGAAGAGATGGGGGAGGGCCCAGTCAGAGGTAGTATTTGCCGGTTCTCTGAACTACTCAAAATTTCCACTACCGGTTCTCCAGAACTGGTCAGAAGTTGCTGAATATCACCTCTGGAGCTATGACTATGTGATTAAATTATCTTGACTTTTTTACTCCCTTCCCTATGCCGTAGTTAGTTGCCTTGAACACTATTCTTCAATCAATCTGGAAGGACGTAGGTTGATCTGCAAATAAATAAAATTCTTTTTCCTATACTGAGCAAGATCACACCATAATTATTTTGCCCATCATACCACCATGTTTGAGGAATTATTACTTAACTTGCCAGAACAGGACCTTTCATTCACAAAATGTAGATATTCAGGGCTAAGTATGCAGGCGTATAAATTAGACATTAAAAAAAAAAAGTTTGTCTGAAATTGTCTTTGTAAATCCTATTTAGAAATTCAGTTTTGTAATAGCTATGAAGGAATAATGGTGAACAATATGCAATGTTTATGCATAAACATCTGAACTGCTGGTAGCAAACATGTTTGCTGAGGACTGATTTATTCCAGATGGCCAAACTCCCTGAAAACAAAACTAAGGGGATTTCTTACCATCGTTTATGATCTCTAAAGCCCCAGCTTTTCTACAGCTAATTTTGCATTGCCTCCCTTCCCTTTTGGATATATTTCTTCCCAGAAGCTGATAGCCATCACCAGGAAACTACCAGCAGCTCTTTCCCATCCTTGCTGACTCAGTTCCCCATTGTTTACCCCCAAAATAGGGAATTGTTGTTTGTAGTTGACAAAAGAGGGTCTGTCTATCTACCAGGATGTACAAAGTTAACCAGGAGATTCAGGATTGGGGTGTTGGGGAATCCTGCCCCTGTTTGAGGGTCTTCAGACGAGACTTTCAGCCAAGAAATCCTAGAGTCCACATTCCATGTGGCTGCAACATAGTAAAACATCCATTTCCTTTCCATAAACAGCAAAACTGACCTGAAGGGAGAGGCTATATATCAGACTGTAAATTGAGAAAGAGAGAATCATATGCTTGGTGTCAGTTGAATGAATTAGAATGAGATGAAGCTGCATCTTGTTCCAGCCACCAGATACTGACTCATTCAAGATGACTTTCCAAATAGGGATGAGTGTTTTGTATGTCCAAATCCTCTTTGGCCAAAAAAAAAAAAGGTACCGACGTTTAGCAGCCTGTAATAAATGCTGATGAGTTTTTGGACAGCTCATTGGAATCCTTTGAAGCCTCAGGAATGAGCATGGGTTCTGCATGTCCTTCCTGGAAGCTGTTAGAGGCTAAGGATGTTTATATATCCGGCAAGACCTGACATGCCAGATTATCTTGGAAGTATATATTAGCACACGTTTTTTTAAGAGCCCTGTAACAACGCAAGCCTTTAAGATGCCTTCAGGTTCTTTTTTTTTTTTTTTTTTGCATCAGACCCAGGATATCAGTGTTGGAAGAATTATCCTCCTGGGTTCAGTTCCAAGTGGGGAAAAAGACACTGGAAACATGGAGGCTGCTTGGAAAGATGGTCGAACGATGGACAGGACCACATGGTTTGGAGCTCCAAAGTGAAAAGGATGCTTCAAGGTGAAGGAAAAGAGAAAAGGAGGGGCCAAGATGCTGAGAGACCCTTATATACCCTCAATTGCTATAGTTTTACTTGGAGATCTTTGTTATGTAAAGTATTCTGGCCCAGGCCTTAATGGCCCACCCATTAACAAAGGTGGGGATGAGCTTTTGCTTCTGAGGCAAGTTTCTGCTTCTGAGTTTCTACTCTTTTTAGGAGAAATATTCTGCCTTTTTAATATTTCCTAGGATATTTCAATTTTCTAGGAGAGGGTTGGGTACTAACTTCCTACAACAGGAAGAAGGGATTGAAATGCAAGGTTGCAGGCAGAAAAACAGAGGGTCTGAAATGCTTTTCTCATGAAATAATTACAGCAACACCTGTTTTGTTCAACTTGCATTCAATGTTGGTTCGAAACAACAAGAACTGATCTGTTCAATATTTTTTTTTAAGACCATGGCTGGGTCACTTTGGAGCAGTCCCTCCCTCTCAGCCCAGCCTATCTCACAGTGGTGGTGGTGGTGTTGTGGGAAAGTAGAAAGAAGAAGGAGTATTAGTTATGCTCATAGCCTTCAGTTATTTATTTAAAGAAAAGCTGGAATACGAATTAAATAATAAAATAGAAGAAAAGTAAAAATTCTTGCTAAGTTGATTCTAAGAGGCTGCCACAAAAAAGAAGGGGGAATCAACTTCTTCTCCAAAGCACCTGAAGGCAGGACAAGAAGCAATGGGTGAAAACTAATCAAGGAGAGAAGCAACCTAGAAGTAAGGAGAAATTCCCTGTCATGAACTATTAATCAGTGGAATGACTTTTGTCTCCAGAAGTTGTGGATGTCCCGTCACTGGACATTTTTAAGAGATTGGGCAACCATTTGTCTGCTTGGGCTAGAAAACATTCAAGACCCTTTCTAACGTTGTTATTCTGTTACTTCACAAACATAGTATTGTAGTTTTCTTAATAACAGTATGGAGTTTGAGTTGCCATTTCCATCTTCTGGAATCCTTTAGCCGAGTCTCTTTGTCTATGCCATTGTTTTTCAACCTTGGCAACTTTAAGACACTTAGACTTCAGTTCCCATAATCCTGGCTGGGAATTTCTGGGAATTGAAGTCCACATGTCTTAAAGTTGCCAGGTTGAGAAACAGGGGTGTAGTCTACAGGTCTGGGACTCTCTGGACATGTCCCATCCAAGTATGAATTAGATGTCAAGTACAGATCAAGACCACTTTGCTTTCACACGCAGATAAGATCAGGCACGGACTGTTGCCTGCTGAGAAACTCAGTATTTGTCCTCAATATGTATTGTAGTCTGTCGGCCGCTGGCCCCTTCACCAGCTGAATCAAATGAGGAGCCAGCACCAAAGAAACCTGAGAGCTCGAAGGGGGAAGAGGGAATGGAGCTAGCACAGAGAGAGAGAGAGAGAAAGAGGTGGGGCCTGAGCCAGCCGTCAGCCCTCAGATGGAGAGTCAACAGCCCCCAGGTCTGGAGGTGGCTGATGAGGAAGAGGAGGAAAAGCTTGGTCTAATGCCTAATGCGTGGATATGCAGAAGGCAGAGGAGAGGAGAGCAGTGGAAATTTATGGGCCGGTTCCTAGGACAGAAGAGCCACAACTGCTAGTGAAGCCCCACCGTAGCTCGGGGGATAAAGAGCAGGGGGCAGAGATGAATAGGTGTGGCAGACTAGTCATCTCCCTGCTGGACAGACTTATTAGCCTGCTCTCTCTCTCTCTCTCTCTCTCTCTCTCTCTCTCTCTCTCTCTCTGTGTGTGTGTGTGTGTGTGTGTGTGTGAGAGAGAGAGAGAAAGAGAGAGACTTTTTTCCTGGATTGTGGTGCTCCTAATAAAGGAATAATTGATTTAACTGTAGAGGGTTTGTCGTTAATGAGAGCCGGGTCAGAACAATCTGTCCCTCAACACTACCATCAATACCATCTTCTCAATGGAGGTTGTCATTTCCCACTTTCTCTTTGTTGTGGTTCGCCAGTAGCCAGTGCAGGCGGCAGAGGTATCGGGCAGTGAGGAAGAAAGGGGACCAGTCAGGGAGTCTGGAAAGGACTCGGATGAGGTCCTGCATCTGATGCAGAGATGGGGCCAGGACCATCTGGAAGTGGGGTGCTGACTCCGGAGTCTCCGGAGTCTGGCAGCAGCAAGGCAGAGAATCCAGGGGAGCCTGTTCCCAGTGCACATGTGCGCAGAGCTGCTAAAAGGTGAGAGCAGCTGAAGCAGAAGGGGCGATTCAGGAGAAAGGCTGGGAGGTGATTGCCCCTCCCATAAGGGATAAAAATCAGACCTCGATGACAAAAAGCTTTGCAAGAAGCAAAGCAGTTCAGTAATTTCCAAGACTTTCTTGAAACTCTGTGTATTCTAGTCGATTTTCTGGGGTTTTGGGTTGGTTAATATTTTAATTAATTGGACTTCTGTTTGTTGGCAAGCATTCTACAGCACTGAAAAGCATGTTGTTATCTGGAGGAACTGTGTATAATGAGTTTTGGCTGGGAATTCAAGTAATTCCCAGTGTTGCATTAAAATAGGTTTTACTTTTTAAAAAAAGTTTGTGTTTCATTAATTTTGACAAAGTCTGGGTCAGAACACTTTTCAGCCTCATCTTCTTAAATCTCTTAATCTTTCCCTGCCATCAGTCAATTTCTTTAATCCTACATAACTAACCCTTGCTTTCAGTGCAACCACATTTGCTACAAACCATTTTTTCCTTGCAAATTATAGCAAAATCAAATCTGGGAAGTGCAAGAAAGAGTTCAATACAGATTTTTTTTTTTTTTAGCCTAACCTCCCAAATACAGGTAGTCCTTGCCTTACAACACATCACTTGGCGACTGTTTGAAGTTACAGTGTCACTGAAAAAAACTCTGTTTTTCGCACTGCAGCATCCCAGTGGTCACATGATCAAAATCCAGAAGCTTGTCAACTGACATATTTGTGGCGGTTGCCGTGTCCCGGGGGAATGTGATCCTCTTTTGTGACCTTCTGACAAATAAAATCAATGCAGAAGCCGGGTTCACTTAACAACCATGTTAACAACCGCAATGATTCATTTAACAACTATGGCAAGACTGGTCATAAACTAGGATAAAATTCAGTTAACAACGGTCTCACTTTAATAACAGAAATTCTGGGCTTAGTTGTGGTTGTAAGTGGAGGACTATCTGTACACTTAATATATCAGTGATGGCGAACCTTTTTGTTGTGGTGTGCCAAAAGCACATTGTTGAGGTAATTCCCCATTTGGAGAATGAGCGCATACAGGGAGACGTATTTGAGAGTAATGTTTGAATAATACACATACAGCACACAGATACACTGTACAGTAAATGTAGATTTTTACTTCCAGAAATGTTAAGCAAAGTCCAAACAAGCAATCCAAAATCATTTACAGGCAAATCAGTCAGTTTTTCAATCCAGGGATAATCCAAATATCAAAGTCCAGTGTCAAAAAACAGTTCAGTAACAGACTTACATTAAATCCATGAATATCAATCAATTAGGAAAAATGGAGGAACGGCAATACTTTCCAACAGAAGGAAACAGAGGTATCTCACACTCTCTTCTGAGACTCAGACTAAACAACCCAGGTTTCTGGCTCCATCTTATGTCTGTTGGAGAAACCACACCAAATTACAGTTTTGCATTTTCTTAAAGACATAGTTTTAAAATGTTTATCCTGGTTTATATATTTCTAACCCAAATAGCCATTAGGTGATTCATATTCCTAACACGCATGCGTGTGCCAGCACCCATAATGCAATGCACCCCCATGCATGCATACGCAACACCTCACCCCACCCCCTTACCTGCACTGCATATGCGTGTGCCTCCCAGCTGATTTTTGGCCTGTTTGAGCTATTTTCACCTTCCTGGAGGCTTAAGGGAAGCTTTTGCAGCCTTGGGAGGCCGAAAAACGGGCCCGTTTCAGCATTTCCAGTATTTCCAGAAGGCCCATTTTTCGGCCTCCCGAGGCTACAGAAGCTTCCCTTAAGCCTCCAGGAAGGTGAAAATGGCTCAAACAGGCCAAAAATCAGCTGGGAGGCGCAAGCATGCGCAGTGCAGGTAAGTTTGGCTGGGGCTCGTGTGCCCGCACAAATGGCTCTGTGTGTCACCTGTGGCAAGCATGCCATAGTTTCGCCATCATGGTAATAGGTCATTAGAACACCATAGTTTAGTTTTGAATTTATTGTCATTGCACCTCATACTACGAAATCAAACATCATCTTCAGTGCACATTGAAAATAAAACACAAACACACATCCTTCACCCTGCACACAAATTAAACTGAAAACTCCCAACACCACGCCAACATTGCACTATACAGTGGAATTCATAAGAGCTACTGCCCTGGGATAGAAGCTATTTTTCAGCTTCTTTGTCCTTGTTTTTATTATCCTATACCATCTGCCAGATGGTAATAGTTCAAAAAAAGGGTGCCTAGAATGAGATGTATCTTTGAGGAAGTTTTGAACTTCCTTCAGGCAGCAGGAGCTATAAAGCTCTTCCAAAGAGGGGAGAGGACAACCAATGACCCTCTGGGCAATGACATTAACCCTCTGGAGTGCTGTCCTATCTGCCAATGTGCAATTGGCAAACCATACAGGGGTGCAATAAGTTAAAATGCTCTCCATGGTGCAGCGGTAGAAGGTCACCAGCAGTTTTTCATTTAGTTGTTGCTTTCTGAGAAGTCTCAGGTAGTATCATCTCTGCTGGGCCTTTTTGACTAGGGCTGCAATGTGAGCATCCCAGGTCAGGTCCTCTTTTATGGTAACAGAAACTTAAAACTGGCCACTTGCTCCACTCGGTCTCCATTGATAAGCAAGGGCTGGATGTCTGATCTGTTCCTTCTATAATCCACTATCAGCTCCTTGGTCTTATTGGTATTGAGGACCAAGTAATTGTCTCCACACCATGAAAGCAACCGGTCCACCTCACCTCGGTAGGCAGGCTCATCCCCCCCCCCTCCGGAGATGAGTCCCACCACTGTTGTATCATCTGCAAATGTAGAAATAGTATTACTAGCGTGAGTGGGAATGCAGTCATGCACAGTGCACAGTCGTTCCTCCTTCTGAGTCCTCAAGACGTAAATATGTATGCAGTAAGATTAACAGTGATGACAGTACAGCATACAGAAGTTACTTCCATTATAAACACAGTCTGTAGATAACATAAATATATTTCAACCCTTATCCTTATCCTGTCTTTCTCTTTTGCTTGATATATAAATGGTATGTGAAAAGAGGATTTCCCCTGCTCTGTCCTTTGCCATCCACAGAAATTAATGAAATTGTCAGATCTTTCCATACATAAACCTGAGAGTTCAAAACATAGTGCCACCAGAGAGAAATGAGTCTTTACAGAACAGGAAGCACAATTGTTATTGTTGTTTTTCAACAAAAAAAATATTCCAGAATTTAGAAACTGTAGTCAAGACTTTTTAATTTTGTTTTTGAATTTTGCATCATGGAGAAAAAAATGGAATGTCCCTTAATTATATATCTACTGTTCTGTATGTAAAGTGGATGACTCCAAACCTACCATTCTGATTGG
>BLBF01000039.1:30714728-30729554 GCA_015471245.1 Laticauda colubrina
TTTGTTGTTGGAACCCGGTCTACCTCGTGTGTTTTCCGAACAAAACATCTACCTTAATATATCAACAGTTATAAATATAAGTTGGTGTTCTCCAACCTGGCTGCTTTCTAAAGGGGTTGGAACTCCCCTCAGAGTTACAATCCCCATCTTTTTGTAGGAGGCCATACAAGGAAGAGCTGCGTTCAAGAGTTTTTAACAAGCATTTCAGCCAAATCAAAATTATGGCCATAAGGCCAGCACCTTTTTTTTGTCTTGATTGGCTGGCAACATTGTGTTCCTGTATTAGAGGCTTTTAGTGCGGCTTGGCTCTGAGGAAATGGACAGCTATCATTTATTAGAAAGCTAGATTTCATTTGGGTACCTGGCTGTTTGGCAACACAATGTTGCCAGCCAATCAAGACAAATAAAGCTACAGAACAGACAGAAGATATTAGAAACACCAATCAAGCAGAACACAGCAAACTCCAAGACCAATAAACACAGACCAAGACTCTCAACCAATCAAGATAAAGAAAAAACCATTCTGGCACAGCAGTAGGCTAGCCCCAAATTTAAAACAGAAACGTCTGTGAAAGTCTGACTCACAGATGAACTCAATACAGAAGCCTGATGATGGCAGATGAGATTCTGCTGAAATGTTGCTACAACTTTAAAAACTCAACTATAATAATGTGGTAAAACACCTGAACACAGCTGAATACCATACATGCAAACATACATACATACATACATACATACATACATACATACATATTTTCTGAGGTTTTCATGGGTATTTGTATGTGGATCTTTGGTTATTTGGGTTTTCTCCTGCGTAAAATTGGTAGTATCTTGGCGACGTTTCGAGCACATGAAGCGAACGGATGCCCACCATGAAGATGTGGCATGACCACGAACACGAAGCCAAACAACAGGATCACAGCTCACCAGCTCAAATCCCCCAGCAACAAAGACTAACCTGAGCACAACCAAGCCCCCACCTGAACAGAACACACAGAATCCATCATATGTGCAGTAGAATCCAGCCTAACCAAATTAAATACAGATGAAGCTGACAGAATAAGACACCAGGTTACAAACATCCTATGCACAAGCAAACCACCCAAAAGCAACTTGCACAAAGATGAATTCAAAGTGCTACAAACCCTGAAAAATGATAACCGCATAATCATACTCCCAGCAGATAAAGGGAATGCCACAGTAGTAATGGACAGAAAAGACTACAAAACAAAATTGACAGACCTACTCCAAGACTCCACATACAAACCTTTAAACACAGACCCAACCACATATCTGGAAAAATTAACCAAGAAGAAAATTATAACCAGCCACATAAGCAAAGAAATCCAACAGACCATCATCCCAAGAGAAAAATCTTCCAGATGCCCCAAACTATACGGCCTCCCAAAAATACACAAAGAAGGCATACCTCTCAGACCCAAAGTCAGCTCCAAAGGAGCACCATTACAAAACCGAGCTAAACACTTAGCAAAACAACTACAGCCCCATGCTGAAACCGCAGCTTCATATGCACAAAACTGATACCACTTCTTAGAAATTATCAAAGATCTACATGTGGAACAAGAAGATCTGCTTGTAAGTTTCGACGTGGTTTCACTATTCACTCAAGTCCACACAACTGATAAAAGAAACTCTCGAAATCATCAAAAATAAATACCAACCAGCTAAACACCTCATGGAACGAACAGAACACTGCTTAACCAACACATATTTCATATACAAAAGACAAAGATACAAGCAAATTGAAGGAGCCCCTATGGGATCACTACTGTCACCCGTCATTGCAAACCTGTTCATGGAAGAATTCGAATCCAGAGCACTGGCTAATGCCACCCACAAACCCAAACTATGGCTAAGATACATCAATGACACATTTGTGATTTGGCCCCATGGAAAAGAAAACCTAAACAATTTCCTAACACACCTAAACAGCACACACCCCAAAATCAAGTTCACCATGGAAACAGAAATAAACAAACAACTACCATTCCTAGATGTACTAATCTACAAAAGAACAGATGGCACACTGGGACACACCATATACCAGAAGAAAACACACACCAACCGCTACCTCAACGCCCAATCCCACCACCACCCAGCACAGATAAACTCCATGGCCAAAACACTAATTGCCAGAACCAAACGCCTGGCAGACAAGACACATATAAAGACTGAACTATGCACACTGACTGAAGTATTGACAGCCAATGGCTTCCAAAAAAAACAAAATCACCAATTTGATCCACAAAAACACATCAAGACATAACAGAGACCTAGAAGATCAACAGACCTATGGAACAGCTGTCCTGCCCTACATAAGAGGTACTACAGACAAAATCAGTAAGATACTACACAGGCATCACATCAAGACTGCCTTCAAAACAGACAAAAAAATAGCAGCCATCCTTAGAAACCCTAAAGACAAAATTGACCTGGAAAACCAAAGCATATACGAAGTTCCCTGTGCATCATGCCTAGCCACATACATTGGACAGACCAATAGAAGAATAAGTACCCACCTGGATGAACACAAAAATGCAGTAAAAAAGCTGGAACACACCTCCTCACTAGTCCAACACATGAAAACCACAGGTCACAACATCAACTTCAATGGCACCAAAACCCTGGCCACTATAGAAGACCCCAGCCCCAGTGGAGATCTTTCTATTTGAGAGTGCAGGCTTCCAAATGATTGACAGTCTGGTGGAATCATCTCTTCTATTCATGCTTTCAGGTCTTTTTCAATCTCTATGGCTCCTCTGATGATTCTGTGGCTGGGGTTTTCTATAGTGGCTAGAATGGATATATATATTTGGTGATTCGGGTTTTCTCCCGCGTAGAGCCGAAGAAACAAGCCTGAAGATGATGAATGAGACTTCATCGAAACGTTGCCTAGATACTTCCAATTTTACGCGGGAGAAAACCCAAATAACCAAAGATCCACAATCAAATACCCGCAAAAACCTCAGAAAACATATATATATACACATATACACATATACACATATACACATATACACATATACACATGTACACATGTACACATGTACATATATACACATATACACATATACACATATACACATATACACATATACACATATACACATATACACATACACACACACACACACACACACACACACACACACATATATATATATATATATATATATATGCATATGCATATGCATATGCATATGCATATAGATGTACATATACATATACATATACATATACATATACATATACATATACATATACATATACATATACATATACATATACATATACATATACATATACATATATATGTCTCCAGTCTTCAAAAAAAAACAACACCAAACCACTCAGTGATTAAGTTCACACATCACTAAGCCCTAATACAATGTCATTTGTTTGGTTTGGAATGATAGATTATTTAAACGTAGGCTTTATGGATGATAAACTAGGCCTAACCTGATGCACAGATCCAAACATTTTCTGAATGTTTCTAAAACATAACCTAGCATGACATGTGGACATGTTTATCACACTTTGAATTATTTATAACCTGGGGTGGCATGTGTATGTCTGTGTGTGGAAAGGGAATAAATAATTGCAGAAGCCATTTTTATTTAGTTTTAGTTTGGGGTGGGTGAGGTCAGTTCTTTGTGATTATGCAACACTTGAGAACCTTGTTTTATCATGCTGGCTATAATAATTCCTCGTGATTTTATATAAGCTTAAAAGGGATATAGCCTTTTGAAATGTTTGTATTTCATTTTTTTCCTACACAGTTCTCTTTGTGTGATATTATTGCCTCACAGAATTTTTCTAAGGATTGGTGTCCTTTATTGCTATACTCTGTTTTCTCACTGCTTCGGACATCACTTTTCTTTCCAAGGGGGATAAAAAAATCAACTGATTGAAAGATGGAATGGCTTCATGCACCTTTCAGCTGATAGAAACAAGATTTTAGAAACATATTGCAAAATATACAGTACATATAGGTTGTTCTGTCCAGAAAAACGCGAGGTAGACCGGGTTCCAACAACAAAGTCTTTATAAGTTAATAACAGTTGAGAAACGGAACATTGGCTCAAGGCGTGGCAGCCCTTTTATAGGGTTTTGCCTGCCGGCTTGTAGCCAATGACAGGTATTTAGTTTTGCCGCCTTTGAGCAGCTTCGTGGATTGGTTCCTATTGAACCAATCCCCATTCAGGTTTTTTAGCCAATCAGAATCCTGTATTAGGAGTCTACTATTCTTTATACAGAACACCCCTCCCCTTTTGGTTTAGTCCTACGTGGTGACATAGTCACGCAGGTAGGTGGGGCTTCTTTTGACTCGACTGGACTTGCGAGGTTCATTTCTGCTGAAGACTTTGACCGGTTCGGATGGGGTTGCTGTCTCTCCAGTCCTTCTCCATGGAACTGCCTGGAAGGGTGAGTCAGCCATTTTACTGCCGCCTGAGTTTCTTAGGCCGGCGGTTTTACCGCTCCCTCCTGTTTTCTCCAGGCAGGTCGAGCTGGCCTGGCTGGCCCTTCGAGTGGACTCTTCTCGCAATTTTCTTCTAACTGTAAGTCTCTTTTTTGCTCTTTTTGTTTGTTATTGTATTCTGTGTTTAATTTAAACAGTTCTTTATTATTTTCTCGTATTTCCCCCCCCCTCTTTGGTTTGATTTTCGTCGTCTTTTAATATTTGTGGTTGTGTGTTTGTACTTCTTTCTATGTTTCGGGACCGAAGCTGGTCTATGTGCTGCTTCCATTCCCTGCCGTCGTCTATGGTTAGTCGGTAGGACCGGGGGGCTGTAATTTGTGTGATTGTTCCTGGAAGCCATAATGGGTCCCCGGTAAAAAATTTTGCATAGACTAGGTCGCCTATTTCAAATGTCCTGAAATGGGTGGAGGAGTCGGGGGTGTTTTTTGGCGTATAGTTTGGGTGCAGTCTGTCTAATTGCAATCTCAGTTTTCTTCCCATTAGTAATTCTGCCGGGCTTTTGTTTGTTATAGTACTGGGTGTGATATGCTGGAGGGTGAGTAGGCGATTTACTTTATCTTGGACATCCCCAATGTCCATTTTTTCTAACCCTTCTTTGGTAAACCTGACCATTCTCTCTGCCCTACCGTTTGCAGCTGGGTGGGCCGGCGCGGTTAGGGCATGTCTTATACCTAGGGAGGCTAGGTATTGTTTGAATTGGATACTCGTTAATTGTGGCCCATTGTCGGACACTAGGACATCCAGCAGGCCATGGGTTGCGAAGAGTTTGTCAAGTTGTTTAATAACAGTTACAGTTGTCGTAGATGGCATAATTTTAACCTTCAGCCAATTTGAGTATGCATCTACGACAATTAGGAAAGTATGTCCCTTAGTAGGACCCGCAAAGTCAATGTGGATTCGTGACCAGAGGCCTCATGGGGTTTCCCAGTCCTTTATGGGTGCTTGTAGTGGGGAAGGCCTGTTTCTTTGGCATTTGTTGCAAGAATTTACCCAGTATTCGATGTCCCTTTTGAAATATTTGTATTTCATTTTTTTCCTACACACTTCTCTTTGTGTGATATTATTGCCTCACAGAATTTTTCTACACACTATACCCGGCCACCAGACATAGCTTCTGGCAAGGCTTTTCATTTTAACAATTCCAGGGTGGCCTTCATGAAGCATACCCAGTACCTTAGTTTGTAATTTGGAAGGGATAACTACCCGATCACCCCACAACAAACAACCTTATTGAATTGAGAGTTCAGTTTGTCTGGTCCGGAAAGTTCTCAGTTTTTTGATTTTCCGGCCAGCCTTTACCTACCCAGTTCAGTACACGGGCAGTCAATGGGTCCCTTGCGGTGGCTCTGGCGACATCATTTGCAGATATGGGTAGATCGGGGCATGTCTCTATCTGCAAGGTGGTCATTGTCGGTGCCGGGTCTTCCTCTATGGTCAGTAATGGTGTTCTGCTCAACGCGTCTGCATGGGAAATTTGTTTCCCAGGGCGATCTGTCAGAGTATAAGAGTCGGCTGCTAGGAATTCTGACCATCTAGTCATTCGCGGGGACAAAATGTCCGGTGTTGGCTTGTTTCCTGCCAAAATTCCCAGTAGCGGTTTATGGTCCGTTACTATCAAAAATGTTCTTCCATATAGATATTCGTGGAAGCGTTTCACTCCGGCGACGATTGCCAGGGCTTCTCTGTCCAATTGACTATAATTATGCTCAGTTTTAGACAGAGTCTTTGAATAGTATGCGATGGGTGCATCTCTTCCATCTGGCAATTGGTGACTCAGGATGGCACCGACTCCAAACGGTGAGGCGTCGCAGGTCACCGTCAATGGAAGTGTGTGACTAAACTGGATAAGAATGGTGTTTGATGTTAATAAGTTTTTTATTTTTGGGAAGGCTTTCTTTTCTCTGTAACCTCAAGTCCAAATTGTTTTTTTATCCAGTAACCGGTGTAATAGTTCCGCTATTGTCGCTTTGTGGGGTAGGAACATGTTATAAAAATTTATTCGTCCCAAAAATGCCTGCAGTTCAGTTTTGTTCCTTGGTTCTGGTGCGTCTTTAATAGCTTTGACTTTTTTGTCAGTAGGGTGTATACCCTCTCCGTCTATTAAGTAGCCCAAGAATTCGACGCGATCAGTCATTAAACAGCATTTTTCTTTTTTTACTTTAGGCCAGATTCTCTGAATTTAGTTAGTATATCTTTTAGTCTTTTTTTTAGCTGGGTCGCATCTTTGGCCGAAATTAGGACATCGTCGAAGTATGGTACGACCCCTTTTATTCCATTCAATAGGCGTTCCATGAGGCTCTGGAAAATGCCTGGGGCTACACTCACTCCAAATTGGAGTCTGTTGCATTTGAATGCCCCTTTGTGGGTCACCATTGTTTGTGCTTCAGCTGTTGAGGGGTCTACTGGGAGCTGTTGGTAAGCTTGCGCTAGATCTAGTTTAGCAAAAACTTTTCCTCCCCCAAGTGAATATAATAAATGCTGTACGACTGGCACCGGGTATGCGCTTTGTTGCAATGCGTGGTTCCGGGTAGCATTGTAGTCACCACAGATTCGAACCGACCCGTCTGGTTTAATTGGTGTTACGATTGGCATTTCCCATTTAGCATGGTCAACAGGTTCCAAAACCCCTTGGTCTGTTAATTTATTTAGTTGTTCCTCTATTTTTGCTTTCAGATCAAAAGGAACTCGTCTGGCCTTTAGTCTTCTATGGGCTACCTGGGGGTCTAGACTAAAGGAAATTGGGGTCCCCTGATACCTGCCTAGGGAGCCGTCGAAAACATCCTGGAATTCTTGGATCAGGTTTTCTTCCCAGTCGGTTGCGGCCACCCGGTCTACTCCGGTCATCCCGATGCCCAATGGTGCGAACCATTCGATGCCCAGGAGGCTTGGTCGATCTCGGTCGACTATTGTCAATGGTAGTACTTCGACATGTTGTTTGTAGGCGACTCAGAAATGTCCTAGGCCTACTACAGGAATTCGGTTTCCTTGGTAGTCCTTGAGGGTTAATTTTTGTCTCTGGAGTTCTTTGAGTTTGATATCTGGGACCAGTTGTTTGATGGTGTCCCATGACACCATTGATAGGAAAGACCCAGAGTCTACCTCCATTTCGCAGGGATTGCCTTCTATTTTTACAATTATTTTTACTTTCTTCCCGCTTTCCGTCTGAGCGCTTCCGATAGTGAAAGTCTGATGTGTTTTCTCTCGGTTAGTGGCTCGCTTGTTTCGCTGCCACTTTCTCTCGGTTTGTTTTGGCTCAGCTTGTGCGGGGGAGTTGCTGCGTCTGTTTGGGCTGTAATTTTTTTTATTCCTGCAGACTTTCTCGATATGCCCTCTTTTTTTGCAAGCTCTGCAAATGGCATCAAGGAATCTGCAATCGGCTCGAGGATGGTTTCCTCCGCAGCCAGCGCATTCCCGCCAATTTCTTTTTTCACGCCCTTTCTTGCTGGCGTATAGGCGGTGGACTTCGTCATCTTCCTCCCCAGATTCTGATGTCTCGTCAAAATCTTCGTGGTGAGTGGTGGTGGGAAATTGTTTCTTCCCTCTGGCCAGGCTCGTTTCGTCGTTGTTCACATTCATCTGTTTCATTTTTACCGCCGATTTTTTCACGGCTTCAGCGGCTGTGGCTTCTGCGATGGCTTCG
This sequence comes from Laticauda colubrina, assembly GCA_015471245.1. Taxonomy (NCBI): domain Eukaryota; kingdom Metazoa; phylum Chordata; class Lepidosauria; order Squamata; family Elapidae; genus Laticauda; species Laticauda colubrina. The sequence continues at coordinate 30,722,870 of BLBF01000039.1, forward strand.
GCTATGGTTATGTTGGATTTATTTAGCAGCTTGCTCTGTAAATTAGAGTCTCTTAAACCCAGTATTACTCGATCCCGCATCGCTTCATCTAAATTCAGAAACTCGCACGCTCCCCCTATTTGTCGGAGGGCTGCCACAAAATCAGCGATGGTCTTGCCTTCTTTCTGGTCTCTTAGGTAAAATTTGTGCCGCTTGGTAAGGTTTGACACCGCCGGTGCATAGTGAGCCTTTAGCATTCTTTGGAGCTCTGGCCAAGTCAATTGTTTCACATCTCGGGGCTTCGCCAAAGCCTTGGCCATTTTGAAGATTTTGGGCCCACAATGTGTCAAGAAAACAGCTCTCTTACGCTGATCTGAGATCTCGTCCATCTTGTTACTTTCCAAATACATCTGGAAACGGTCTACATAGGATTCCCAATCCTCTGCATTGGGATTGAAGGTTGCGGGCGGCGCGTTATTTCCAGCCATTGTCTTCAGTCTGCTTTTATTGGTTGCCGCATGCTCAGTCTCGCGTTTAGGATGATCCCATCCTCATCGCCAGTGTTCCATCCGGAAAAACGTGAGGTAGACCGGGTTCCAACAACAAAGTCTTTATTAGTTAATAACAGTTGAGAAACTGAACGTTGGCTCAAGCCGTGGCAGCCCTTTTATAGGGTTTTGCCTGCCGGCTTGTAGCCAATGACAGGTATTTAGTTTTGCCACCTTTGAGCAGCTTCATGGATTGGTTCCTATTGAACCAATCCCCATTCAGGTTTTTTAGCCAATCAGAATCCTGTATTAGGAGTCTACTATTCTTTATACAGAACATAGGTGATTTCCATTGGGGAGGAATCCCTATTTTTCTCCCTAGTCTTTCATGAATATATTGAATTGAATTGAATTCTTTATTGTCATTGTACATATATACACAGTATACAACACAATTCACATAACACCCAGACTCAACATACATACACACGTGACAATCACCAAATAGCTCCCCTCCCACTAAAATTCCCCACCTCCTAAATACACGCAAGCATCCACACAACAGACCAAGTAATACTGTCCAACAGCTCACTGATGGTTTTATTTAAGTTCATTGTTAAGTGCAATTATAGCTCTGGGATAATTTTAGAAAATGTGTGGTCCGAGTTTTAATTGTTCTGTATCTTCTGTCATCTTCTGTATTTTCATAAAGATTATAAGCAGGATGGGAAGAGTCTCTGAGTATGTTGTGCAACTTCCTCAAAAAACGGGATACAAAGATGTCATCCAGGGCTGGTAGCTGGAACCTAATGATATTCAGGGCAGTTTTAATTATTCTCTGTAGAGCATTTTTTGTCCGCTACAGAACTGCTCCCAGACCGTTGCAAGAATGCAGTATGTCAGGACACTCTCAGTGGTGCTGTAGAAGTAGGACAGAAGTAGATACTGAGATAGATTTATCTTCCTGAGCATTCTCAGGAAGTACAGTATATATATATATATATATATACATCCGAGTCCTTCAATATATTTTATCCGGGTTTATTGATTTGTTCAATAAAGTTTGAGTGTTGGGTGTTCTGTCATGAAATGAATATTGTAGAATTTGAATACCAACATAAATTAATTGATCATTGTGTGGCTTTCCTCCAGGTCTGAAGACTCTCAGGAACAGCTGGCTAATAATTCTGGACAGAGATAAGTTCTTATAGAAGTCCTCTCCTCTGTTGGTGACACGGGAACATATAATTATGAATCCAAAAGACTCACTGGAAGAGACAGAAGGAAGCTCTGTTCCATTATGCTTGGCCTGTGGCCAAAGGCATCTTCCAGAAGAGAACCATGTATACACCTACACAGAAGAGGTAGATGATGACCTAATCTGCCACATTTGCTTGCAGCCTTTGCTTCAGCCTCTGGACACACCCTGCGGACACACGTACTGTACAGTTTGCCTTACAGATTTCCTCGTGGAAAAAGATTTCTGCCCTATGGACCGCAAAACTCTAGCTCTACAGAGGTGCAGGAAGTCAAGCATCCTAGTGAATAAGCTCCTCGATAAGCTAATGGTGAACTGTCCTTTCACAGAACACTGTTCAGAAATTCTACAACGCTGTAATCTTGAACATCATTTTCAGAATGGGTGAGTACCTTTTGGTCTTGTTTATATGTCTATGTTATGTATAGAGAAAAAAAATCTCAATCTGAATGTGATGACCCAGGGTGGGATGCAAAACAAACACAGTCACAGAAAACAGGTGAAGCCTCTTTTATTCCTTCACTTTGCTTCCAATCTCCGAATATCCTTGATGAAAGACAAAAAATTCCCACACAAACAGTTACAAGAAGAAGGAAAAAAGCAACACAAATGAGGCAAGATAAGGGCTGGAGGACATCCACAGATAAGTGAACACACACTGGGAAGGATGCCAAACTCAGAGAGGAACCATATACTAGAGATATATTCCACGCTTTGTTTCTAGCGTTCACCCATACGCAAGTCCATCTTCTTATTCAGCTGTCACAGCTGCAGCCCATGAAGATGATCAAGGCCCTCTCCTCCCAAGTAGACCACATCTTTCCCTTATCCTCTCCTCCCTGCTTGCCCTAGGATGGATAAGAGATGGGCCTGGGTCCTCCTCTGACTGCCCAGCCAGCCCCTGCCCTTCCCCAGCCTCCTCCACCACCTCTGGAGCCACACTTCCACTCCCTGTCGGCTGTTCCTCCTCTCCCTCAGAGTCAATCTCCACCAGGGGCAAGACACTGAATAACATTTTCTGTCAGACATTCTCTTTCTTCCTTATTTTTTTGTCCTTTAATGACTCTGTAATCCCTTAATCGGGGTGGAGTCAGGGCAACTGAATGGAGCTGAGTGCTTACTGGCCGGATGCCCTTCCTGTTGGCAAGGTGAAGTTCACAGCAAATATATTCTCATTGTGCCCAGAGAGAGAAATATCTTCCACTACCAAGGATTAAACTCACAGTCTCCTGATTGTGAGGCAAGAACTCCACCTCTAGGCCACTGCACCACTCTCTGTTTCTTCCATATGATATAATTAAATCTGGATATCAGGTTAGATATTAAATATAAGGTGGTCTTTTAGTAGCAACTGCTTTATTTTATGAATAAATGTATCCTCAATCTTTCAGCTTGCATGAATTAAAAGGCAGCTTCCAACAACAACACCAAATTAAGATGCTTTCTGGGTCAAATAAGGGTTCATGCAAGTGTTTCCAGGAGGTGTAAGTGATGGAGCATGAGTCATCTTAGATGCGTAAGCTTTTTGCATTTATGCACACTGTACGATGTCGTATGATGGGATGCAAGCGAAAAGGTGACATACGCAAAAATTGGGTTGTGCTAACCTTTCTGGAATAGAATCATTATATAAGATGGGAAATGCAAATTGAGACAGAAGAATCCATTCAGTGAAGTCACCACTGAAAACCAACATCAGAATCATTGAGTTAAGTTAGCAGTGAAAAGTGTCAACTAAAAAGATAATCCTTTGGTCTTTTTAGTTGCCAGAAAAAGGGAGTGGGGGAAAACAAGGCATTCTTGAAATGCCTAGATAATCACCTCGGTAGCCCAAAGTTGTCAGAGCATAAGAAGGTTATTGGAGAGCATAATGGATGACTCTTGGAGACGGCAGTGTCCCATTGGAGAAGTCACATCCAGGGGGTGGGGGAAAGACCAGAGTCAAGGGGGAAATGTATGGTGTGGTTTAGTATCGGCTGCACCCAGCCACATGCCAACATGGCAATTTCTAATAAACCAATTTACTCTTTCTGAGATGTGGCCAGAGACTTTTGATTTGAATGAGGGTGGATTTGTTGGAACCCTGACCAAAAGCTTGATAAATAATTGGAAGAACTCATAGCAAGCAAGGAATATGATTCAGGTTCTACACTGTTTAGAGGGATTTAAGATGAAAACCAGCACTTTACATGACCAGAGTTCATGTTTTGCTTCTTCCCCATTCCCAGAAGGAAAAGTTCAAGTTGTAAAATTTGTCTCCTTTTCATCCACATTCCTCAAAATAAGGAGGGGAAGAGGACATTGTAGAGTGGTGAAAAATACCCACAGGAAAATGTGTTTAGATAGGTTTTTAAACCTGTATGTGTTTTCGCAGCTTGCTTAAATCTAAAAACAATACTTAGCATGTAGGGACATATATGTAGTATATCAAGGGTACTCAACCCCCAGTCTGCCAACTTGAAACCAAAGCACACTGGGAACTAGGCCTGGGTGTGGTGGTGTGTGTCTCATGATAATGGTAAAAGAAAAATGGTAAAAGAAAAGGGAGCAAACTCAAACCCAACTTTAACCTTGCCTGGCTTTTAGCCTTTCTTGTCAGAGAAGAGTATTTGTTGTTTGCTGAGCTAATGAATAAACCACCATGGCACTACTACAAAGGAGCTGGAGTTTGTATTCATTTCAGAACAAATCTTCTATACTCAAGGACTGGCTGAGACGGTGTTTCTACATCCTTGCAAGCCGCCTTGAGTCACCATGTGCGAGCAGGCGGCAATATAATTTTTCAAAAATAAATAGACACGCTGCTGGCAATCGTCTCAATGACACTTATTCCTATTTTAAAACTGGAGAGAAGGGTTTGCATGTGTAATTAGACAACATTCAGCCTAGATTTCCCCCTCCCTCCACCTGGTTGAAGCCAATCAAATGGGATCCTGACTGGGAGGGAAAAATAGGTCTCTGTTTGTGATAAATACATATATAACCTCATCTGTTCCCAGGCTGCATCTCTTTTGCTAGGTTCGGATTCGTTCCTTGCCTCTTGTCGTATGCAGCTCAGCTTCTAACCTGTCTGCTTTTCTACCAATGATGTCAATGAATCAGCTGCTTCTAAAAAACCATTCTGAAGATCGCCACTCCTGTGTGCCTCAGCCTTGGCTTTTTGCTGTGTTTTTCCTTTTTTCCAGCTCTAAGCCCTGCATCGCCTCCAGCTATTGCTGCTCGGTTCTCCCTAAAATAATCCTCATCCCGAACCTTCTTTGGAGAATCAGCTCACATCAACTTGCAGGTCAATGAGCTTTCTTCCAGCAAAGCTTCATTTAAGTGATTTGCATTCGTTCATAATGCATTCTCGATTGGGTTGAAAAGGCTTATAGGAAGGGAACAGGGAGGACCTGAATATTGGCTGACGTTTTAAAAAACCAAAACCAAAAAGGAAGCTTGAGGTTCTGTATCCCATCGCAGGAAAAACTGAGGCAGAGAGGAAGGAGCAAAGAGGAGACTTAAAAGAAACTTGTAAACATACACTTGAAAAAAATGAAGGCTCTCCTGTTACTGGTTCTTCCTTGGTTAAGTCCTGCAAACTATACAGACAGTGTGGGAAATCTGCATTTCCTGTACTCAGAGCTGTGAGTACTCACAGTTGTGTTGTGGTGGTGTCTCTGTGTTGTGTCTGTGTCCTCTTATAAAAAAACAAGCACTGCTAATTTTCCTTGCTTCGTGATAGTGCCTCCGTAATATGTGTGTTTGTATATATAAATGAACAAGCTTGCTAAATCCATATTATTTGCCTGAATTGAAATGTGGAGTAGAGATTGACTCCTCAGTGCTGGAAACAGCAGAGATTTAAGCCTGTTGTTTCTGATTTTCTTCTTGCTTTCTCTTTTTGAGTTTTAAATGTGGGATCATGTGTGTGTTATTGTTTTTTTCCTAAAATCTTTCTAAACAAGATGCCACGAAGAACCTGGAAATAAATAGGTGTCGAATCTCTCTGCTGTCTGAGTTCTTGAAGACTTATTCATACTACATTTGTGAAGAGCATGAAAATATAAATATTCCATATCACAATGCTATTATTTGGTGTTGCATGAAATACAATTGCAGAACTAACATTTTGTAGTTGTGTAAATATGAAAGTCAATTGCTACTGACCAGTTTTGACTAGTATAACCTGTAAAACAATATTCAAGGGTTGTCATTAGTAGCTTATGGAATGCAAAATATCCCGTCTGAACCTTTTTTTAAAATACCAACACATAACCTGTAAAATATGTTCTGAAGTTTAAAAAACTTAACGAGCCATTCATTTGCAAGGTAATGAATGAAGCAAATGCTTGAGGTAAGCATCCAATTTGTCTTTAAAATAACAAATAATAATAGGACTATGAAGATGGTAATGAAATAATTGGTATTCTCTGGGTGAAGGAATGGTGATTGCCTAGAAAATTTGCTTGCTGGAATGAGTAAGACTTTAAGAAACTGGTTTGTTTGTTTATTTATTAGATTTGTATGCTGCCCATCACCCAGCAACTCTAAAAAGTATATATTAAGTACATCTACAGGTCCTTAAAGTACATATTAAAAATCATGTACAAGCAGATATCTTTCAGATTCTACTTCAAATGTTCTCTCTGGGCTAGAGTTCACCATCTTGAAGCATTGCAGAGTTGTTGGCCTAGAATTGGCCTGCACCTATATATGAGGGTAGGTGTTGTGCTAGATATCTGAAGAACATGGAATAAGAAAAAAAATTCAAAAGCATTCCAAGTGAACTGGTCTAAGATGCAAGATTTAACCATTTTGATATGTAGAAAGAATCATACGAAGAGAAAGGGTTTATGACCACAAATTATGGTGAATTTATATGGAATGGAATGGAATGGAATGGAACGGAACAGAACAGAACAGAACAGAACAGAACAGAACAGAACAGAACAGAACAAGAATGGAATGGAATGGAATG
>BLBF01000039.1:30730192-30744169 GCA_015471245.1 Laticauda colubrina
TAGAATAGAATAGAATAGAATAGAATAGAATAGAATAGAATAGAATATGGAATAGCACAGCACAGCACAGCACAGCACAGCACAGCACAGCACAGCACAGCATAGCATAGAAACTTTATTGGCCAAGTGTGATAAACACACAAGGAATTTGTCTCTGCTGCATAAGTGTATATATAAACAGCAAGTAAGTATAGGTCATAGATCATAAATAATAGTTACAATCATTAATCATAACTTACAAACAACAATTGATAAACCATAAAATATCATAGAAGAAGACAGTAGGAAAGATGAGGAGACAAGAAACGATGAAAAATGAGCAGATGCAATTTCAAAATTAAGACAGTGGCTACTGGGACATCCAGTTTCTAGTAGAAGAAACAGGAAATTCATCAGAGTACATATCAGTGGAGGGATTCAATTTTTTTACTACCGGTTCTGTGGGCATGGCTTGGGCATGGCAGGGGAAGGATACTGTAAAATCTCCAGTCAGAGGTGGGATTTGCCGGTTCTCCAAACTACTCAAAATTTCCGCTACTGGTTCTCCAGAACTGGTCAGAACCTGCTGAATACCATCTCTGGTACATATGCAGAAAAATACCCATCATTGCTGTTTCCTGAATATTCTAATTAATCCCTCCTAGGTGGTGAGGGCTGCGTACTATGCACAGCACCATGAATTGATTTTGCCCTCTTGCTATTCTTGTTGACATGCTGTTTATCCAATTGGTTTGCTGCTGGATGTGCTTCTCCTGCTATCAGCAACATAGAAATCTGTTTAGTGGTCCAATCTCTTGGGTGGAAGGGAAGGGAAGGCAGCAGAGGTAGCAAAAGCATTGCACGGAGTTGCCTGTGAACTGGGTCAGAGCATCCAAAGTAGAGCATGAAATCAGCAGATGTGAGTTGCAGTGGTTGCTCCTTTTCAAACAGAGTCCATTATGGGTTAGAAAGAGACACTTCCTCTCCTTCTCTTCCCAAAAAGTTTGTTCATTCTTGTAATGAGAATAGAACAACAGAGTTGGAAGGGACCTTAAAGGTCTTCTAGTCCAACCCCCTTTCTAGGCAGGAAACCCTACACCGCTTCAGACAAACGGTTATCCAACATCTTTTTAAAAATTTCCATTGTTGGAGCATTCACAACTTCTGGAGGCAAGTTGTTCCACTGATTAATTGTTCTGTTAGGAAATTTCTCCTTAATTCTAAATTGCTTCTCTCCTTGATTAGTTTCCACCCATTGCTTCTTGTCCTGCCCTCAACTTTATGAAAGCCAGCTGTTCCACTGGTTAATCCTCCTCACTGTTAAGAAGTTTCTTCTTAATTCCAGGTTGCTTCTATCTTTGATTAGTTTCCACCCATTGCTTCTTGTCTTGCCCTAAGGGGCTTTGGAAAATAGCTTGACTCCCTCTTCTTTGGGGCAGCCCCTGAGATATTGAAACATTGCTATCATGTCACTCCTAGTATTTATTTTCATAAGACTAGACATACCCAGTTCCTGCAACTGTTCTTCATATGTTTTAGCCTCCAGTCCCCTAATCATCTTTACTGTAATTACAAGTTACGGTATCAGGTGAATGCAACATAATAATCCGGAACATTTTTCTGTTAAGCTGTATTTGGTTTCTTTCAAAAATGAATATGAGGCCTCAGACAGGTGTGTGTATTTTTTAATTTGCTGCCTTTGTTAAACAGCACAGCCTGAGACATAAGCGTGTCTGATGTGCAAGTCAGGCTAAAATTAGTTAAGTTTCTCTGCTACAATACTGACATCTCTCTAAAGCGGAATGCAAAACGTCTCCTGTTTTGCTTTCAGAGTTCAGGGGTCTTCAAACTTGACAGCTTTAAGACTTGTGGACTTCAACTCCCAGAATTCCTCCTCCAGTCATGTTAGCTCAGGAATTCTGGGTGTTGAAGTCCACAAGTCTTAAAGCTGTCAAGTTTGAAGACCCTTGTATCAGACAGTCTTTCTGCTAGCAATGGCAGAAACTGAATTGGGAAACTTTAAAGGAGGGTCTTCTCCCTTCATTATGAATCTAAGAAAATAGCAGTATGATCCTTCGGATAAATTTCAGATGTTGCCCCAAGTTGCTGCGGGTGATTCAAAAGGTATAATTGCAGCATTTGCTGTTTTGCAAACATTAGGGTCAAAAACTAGATGAGGTTAGCATAGTTTTGATGAAGATTTAATGGATTAATGGCCAGCTCTGGGAAACCCTATATTGTTCAGGTCTAAAAAGAAAATTCTGGTCTACAAAGATTTGCTCTTGAGGAATGTTGGTCAGCAGCTGTGCAGGACCTAGGAGGGCTACCAAAACAGAAATTATCCTTTGCTAGAATATATGACTTCTGCCCTCAAGGCCTAATGACTGTCCAAGAGTCCTTCAAGTTTATTTTTTAAAAAAAAAATCATTTAAACACGATTTAATTTTCTAAAAGCATTTTAAAGTTTGTTGAAAATAATTCTATTTTTGTTAGCGGCACTGTAGGTGAATATTTGTCTTTTTATCTTAAAGTCTTAAAAGGTAAAGCTATAAATACATCTTTCTGCAGAATTTATGTTTTATATTTTGATAAAGTGCCATAGTCTGATTTGCACATGTAAATAGTGAAAAGTTTGGCTATGGGAAGAAGCACTGGGCTCACTTCTCCACTAATCCTAGTAAATGTAAAAAGGTAACAGATTCCTTGTGGATTTTACTCCACTACTTGTTTCTGGCTATAGCAGGTGGCACTCATCTCATTTTCACAGTCACATGGCCAGCATGACATCATAGAATGCTATTATCTTCCCATCAAAATGGTACCTATCTATCTACTCACATTTGCAAGCTTTTGAAGTGCTAGGTTGACAGCAGCTGGAGCAAGGATGGGAAGCTCACCCCATCTTGTGGCACTCAGGTCTCAAACCTGGGCTGGTGGTTTTCCAGCTGACAAGCCCAACATCTTAAGCACTGAGCCACCATCCCGTTCCAGTAGTTCTAGTAATCCAAATTAATAAGGAGAGAAAAATGAATACTATATTCAAAGTGTTTTTTCCTCCACTTCCTCCTTTTCATTGTTCATACATAGGATCAACCAAACACAGAGCTCTTTTGCTGGTGAAACCAAGGGTTACCATGTGGCTGCTCATAAATCTGGGAATCCCAATTTGTCAGCAGGGTATTGTTAAAATTGTCAAGCTGGCAGATATGAGGAGGGCAATCTATGTGCAACACACATTTTTTTTGTGCAGTGCACAATCAATAAGATCGAATTTCTCTCATGCCTTCTTAAAACAAAACATTTTGAATGGTTGTGCCAAAGGTGCTTTTTCAAGAGGCAACTGAACTTCCTGGTTTTTCTTTGAAGATGTTTCGCTTCTCATCCAAGAAGTTTCTTCAGCTCTGACTGGATGGTGGGGAATGGGAGGGTTTATACTCCTTGCAGACAGCTGGTCATTTGCATCTTTTTAGAGAGTTGTTGAGGCCACTTGGAGGTTTATCTGTGTCCTTAGTGTTTTGTTCAGAAAACACACGAGGTAGACAGGGTTCCAACAACAAATGCTTTATTCTTTACCTAGTCAGTAAATAGGAACACTTGGCTGAAGTCGAGGCCAGCCTTTTATACAGGCTGGCTTGCCTGCTTGTAGCCAATGGCAGTTGCTTAAATTTGCCGCCTTTCAGCAGCTCTTTGGATTGGTTCCTAGTGAACCAATCCAATGCTTGGTTTATTTGACCAATCAGGTTTGCAGATTTGGAGTCACCCAATTTACATATAGAACACCCCTCCCCTCTTAGTTCAGTTCTATGTGGTGACGTAGTCTCGCAGGTAGGTGGGGCTTTTCCTGACTCGATTTGACTTGCGCGGTTCATTCTTAGCAAAGAGTTTGACCGGTTCTGATGGGGCTGCTGTGTCGTCCGTTCTTCTCCCTGGAACCGTCTGGAAGGGTGAGTCAGACATTTTACCATCGTCTGAGTTTCTTAGGCTGGCGGTTTTGCCGCTCCCTCCCGTTTCCTCCGGGCAGGTCGAGCTGGCCTGGCTGGCCCCTTCCGATGGGCTCTTCACGCAAGTCTCTCCACACAGTGAGTCTTTTATTTGCTCTTTTTGTTCATATGTTTCATTGGTTTTATTTTTTAACGGTTCTTTATTTAATTCTTGCAATTCCCCCCCCACCTTAGTTGGCAATTCGTCGGTTTTTTCGATGAGTGGTTGTATTTCTGTGGTTCTTTCTATATTTCGGGATCGAAGCTGGTCTATGTGCCGCTTCCATTCCCTGCTATCATCTACTGTTAACCGGTAGGATTTGGGGCCTGTTATTTGGGTAATTTGTCCTGGTAGCCATGCTGGGTCCCCAGTGAAGTTTTTGGCGTAGACTAAATCGCCAATTCCAAATTTTCTAAACCGTGTAGAGGAGCCGGGGGGGGTTCTGGCGTGAATTCTGGGTGCAATCTATCAAGGTATGACCTTAGTTTTCTCCCCATGAGTAGCTCTGCTGAGGACTTGTTGGTTGTGGTACTGGGTGTTATGTGCTGGAGTGTGAGCAATCGGTTAATTTTTTGCTGTACATCTCCAGTGTCCATTTGTTCTAACCCTTCTTTAGTAAATCGGACCATTCTCTCTGCCCTACCGTTTGCAGCCGGATGGGCCGGCGCGGTTAGGGCATGTCTAATACCTAGGGAGGCTAGGTATTGTTCAAAGTGTAGGCTGGGAGGCTAGGTATTGTTCAAAGTGTAGGCTGGTCAGTTGTGGTCCATTATCGGACACGAGGACGTCCGGAATGCCATGGGTGGCAAAAAGGCTGTCCAGTTGTTTTATTACTAATTCAGTTGTTGTTGATGGCATAATTTTTACTTCTAACCAGTTAGAATAGGCGTCCACAACAATCAGAAAGGTATGTCCTTTAGTTGGACCAGCGAAATCGATGTGGATTCGTGACCAAGGGCCCCGTGGGATTTCCCAATCTCTAATGGGTGCTTTGGGTGGGGATGGTCTAATTGCTTGACATTTGTTACACGAAGTTACCCAGTATTCTATGTCCCTATCAATACCCGGCCACCAGACATAACTTCTAGCAAGGCTTTTCATTTTTACAATCCCCGGGTGACCTTCGTGTAGCATACTAAGTACCCTAGGTTGTAGTTTGTTAGGAATAACCACCCGATCACCCCACAGGAAACAACCTTTTTGAATAGAAAGTTTGGTTTGTCTGGTCCGGAAAGGTTTAAAGTTTTCAGTTTTTTGATTTTCTGGCCAGCCTTTACCTACCCAGTTAAGAATACGGGCAGTCAAAGAGTCTTTTGCGGTGGCTCTGGTGACATCATAAGCTGATATGGGTAGATCGGGGCAAGTCTCTATTTGTAATGCTGTCATCGCTGGTGCCGGGTCTTCTTCAGTTGCTGGCAAGGGTGCTCTGCTTAAAGCGTCCGCATGTGAAATCTGTTTCCCCGGTTGGTGTGTCAGAGTGTATGAGTAGGCTGCTAGGAACTCTGATCATCTAGTCATTCTTGGGGAGAGGATATTTGGTGTCGGTTTGTTTCCCGCCAAAATTCCTATTAGCGGTTTGTGGTCTGTTATAATTTGAAAAGTCCGCCCGTATAGGTACTCGTGGAAACGTTTCACTCCTGTGACAATTGCTAGTGCCTCTCTGTCCAATTGGCTGTAATTCCACTCGGTTTTGAATAAAGTCCTTGAATAATATGTGACGGGCGCTTCTCTGCCATCAGGTAGTTGGTGGCTTAGGATGGCACCTACTCCGAATGGGGAGGCGTCGCAGGTCACTCTTAAGGGCAGTGTGTTGGCTAAATTGAATGAGAACGTTTGATGATGTTAGCAAGCTTTTAATTTTTTGGAAGGCTTGCTTTTCTCTGTAACCCCAAGTCCAAATTGCTTCTTGTCAAAAAGACGGTGCAATGGTTCTGCTATAGTGGCCTTATTTGGCAGGAATACATTATAGAAGTTAATTAGTCCTAAAAAGGCTTGTAATTCGGTCTTGTTTTTTGGTTCTGGTGCGTTTTTAATTGCTTTAATCTTTTTGTCTGTAGGGTGTATACCCTCTCCATCTATTAAATAGCCCAGGAATTCGACGCTATTCTTAATTAGGCAACACTTTTCTCTTTTCACTTTGAGGACAGATTCTCTGAACTTAGTTAGTACTTCTTTGAGTCTTTTTTTTAATTGGGTTTCATCTTTGGCTGAGATCAGGACATCGTCAAAATATGGTACGACTCCTTGTATGCCATTTAGGAGGCGTTCCATTAGACTCTGGAAAACGCCTGGGGCCACACTCACTCCAAATTGGAGTCGGTGACACTTGAATGCGCCATTATGTGTGACTATAGTCTGTGCTTCAGCAGTTTCTGGGTCCACTGGGAGCTGTTGATAGGCTTGTGCTAGGTCAAGTTTAGCAAAAACTTTTCCTTTTCCCAGGGAGTGAAGCAAATGCTGGACTACAGGCACCGGGTATGTGCTTGGTTGTAATGCGTGGTTCAGGGTAGCCTTATAGTCACCACAGATTCTAACAGACCTGTCAGGTTTGACCGGTGTGACTATAGGTGTTTCCCACTTGGCATGGTCCACAGGTTCTAACACCCCTTGGGCTATTAATTTGTCCAGCTGTTCCTCTATTTTTGCCTTTAGTGCAAAAGGAACTCGCCTGGCTTTTATTCTTCGTGGGGCTATTTGGGGGTTTAGACTGAAAGAAATGGGATTTCCCCGATACTTGCCAAGTGAGCCGTCAAAAACATCCTGGAATTTTCGGATGAGGTCGTCTTCCCAGCCGGTTGTAGTCACTCGATCGATCCCGGTCATCCCAATGCCCAATGGCGCGAACCATTCGATACCCACGAGGCTTGGTCTGTCTCGGTCGACTATGGTCAGCGGTAGCACCTTGACGTGTTGTTTGTAGGCGACTCGGAAATGTCCCATGCCGACTACAGGGATTTGGTTTCCCTGGTAGTCCTTGAGAGTTAGGTGCTGCTTCTGTAATTCTTTGGGTTTGATACCTGGGACTAGCTGTTTTATTGTGTCCCACGATACCATAGAGAGGAAGGACCCCGAGTCCACTTCCATCTTGCAGTGCTTTCCTTCGATTTTTACAATGACTTTAACTTTCTTCCCGCTTTCCGTCTGAGCATTCTTTATAGTGACAGTTTGGTGTGTATTGGCTCGCTTCTCTTGTTGCCACTTTCTCTCAGCTCGTTTAGGCTCAGCTCGTGTTGGGGAATTTCTGCGTCTCGTTGGGCTGTAGCTTTTTTTGTTCCTGCAGACTTTCTCGATGTGCCCTCGTTTCTTGCAACGCCTGCAGATGGCATCGAGAAATCTGCATTCGGCTTGGGAATGGTTTCCTCCACAGCCAGCGCACTCCCGCCAATTTCTTCTTTCACGCTCTTTTCTATTCGTGAGCAAACGGTGGACCTCGTCGTCTTCTTCGCTCGATTCAAATGTTTCACCAGACTCTTCGTAGTGGGTTGTGGTGGCAGGCTGCCTTCTGTCTTTGGTTGGGGTTGTTTCTTCGCTGTGTGTGTTCATCTTTTTCATTGCGACAGCTGATTTTTTCGTGGCTTCAGCGGCTGTGGCTTCCCCGATGGCTTCGGTCACGGTGATGTTGGGCTTGTTGAGTAATTTACTCTGTGCGGTCGAGTCTCTCAGACCCAACACCACGCGATCCCTCATCGCTTCGTCAATGTTCAGGAAATCACACTCACCCCCTAATTGTCTAAGGGCAGCAACGAAATCGGTGACGGTCTCCCCCTCTCTCTGGTCTCTGCGGTAAAATTCGTGTCGCTTTATTAAGTTTGACACCATCGGAGCGTAGTGTGCTTTGAGAATTCTTTGCAATTCTGGCCACGTTAGTTGTTTAACATCTCGGGGCTTCGCAAGGGCCTTTGCCATCTTGAAAACCGTTGGCCCGCAGTGAGTCAGGAACACAGCTCTCTTGCGTTGCTCTGAAATGTCTTCCATTTCATTGCTCTCCAAATACATCTGGAAGCGGTCTGCATAGGAATCCCAATCCTCTTCGTTGGGATTGAAGGGTGCGGGTGGTGCGTTGTTTCCAGGCATCTTGGTTGTCATCTGGACTTCTTATCACCGCGTGCAGGTTTTTTTTTTCATTCAGGACGATCCCACCTTCGTCGCCAGTGTTTTGTTCAGAAAACACATGAGGTAGACCGGGTTCCAGCAACAAATGTTTTATTATTTAGCTAGACAGTAAATAGGAACACTTGGCTGAAGCCGAGGCCAGCCTTTTATACAGGCTGGCTTGCCTGCTTGTAGCCAATGGCAGTTGCTTAAATTTGCCGCCTAGTGAACCAATCCAATGCTTAGTTTATTTGACCAATCAGGTTTGCAGATTTGGAGTCACCCAATTTACATATAGAACACTTAGGGTCAGCTGAATAGTGCAGATGGTTGTGGAGCCTTCTTGGCTGCAGGATATTTTCTGCCCTGTGTCCCTTCGCTGTTGAACATGGGTGCAGGCTGTTGGGAATGAAGTGCAAATGGTTCCTGTAGCCTGCCATTTTTCTGGAAATCCGTTCATACTTCCAACCATTTTGAATGGTTATCCTGGTCTTTAAGATCAAAGGGAGTAAAGTAAAGAAAGGGAGAGTCCTTTTGTCAATTCAATCCAGCTTCCCTGACTTTCTGAATTAGCTTTGTCATCCTTGTTCCTGCACTTTCAACCAACAGTTCAGCAACCAAGCAAAGGAGGAAGTAAAAATTGCCCCACCCTGAGGTAATTCCTTTTTCATTACTCCCTCATGGAACCTAAGTTGACTTTTAGATCCAGAAACAGTAAAGGCCCTGTCCCACTGGCTGACGGATGCAAAACGTATGCAAAAAGGACACAGCGGACGAGCAAAATTTCGGGGGTGGCTCCATCCGTTGTCATCTGCTCCAAAAAGTGGCAAAAATTTGCATAAACAGAATGGAAAAGAACGGAAAAGAACGGACGTGGGTAGTATGTAGCGGGGATGTTAAATGGATGTTCATAGGAAGCCTAGCGGATGTATATCGGATGCAAACCGTTCACTGCGCATCTTTTCTTTTTCTGTGCTACTAATGCTGTGTAGACGTTCCGTGTACCTTTTGTTTCCTCCCTCTTTCCGTTTTCAGCTGCAACGGATGTGAGTTGCGAAGATGCCCAGAGGATGCAGAGAGGATACAGCGGACGTTTAACGGATGATAAACGGACATAGAACGTTTGTTGCTTGTATGTCGCAGATTTACATCGTACACGGCGGAAAGTTCATCCGTTCACAAAGTTTTGTGCAGCTCAAAACTTCTTGGGCGGATGAAATCTCAGTGGACGGATGCTGGAGGGATAGAGCGTATGAAACACGTATGCAGTGAGTACACAATGGATGCATCGCGTTTTCCAACGGATGGCAAGCTTTTTTTAACGTTTTACATCCTCTTTGCATCCGTTGGTGCAGTGGAACATGGGCTTAAGAGACAGTTCAGATAATGTCCTAAACATGATACTAGCAGTGGAACCCACTTTATAAATGTTGAGCGATTGATTTTATGCCTGGGGCGCATTCCTGATTAAATCAACTGTAAACAATGTGCAATTATAATATGACTGTATTTTTGAAGTCACCTTTCATTCAAGGCTTTGCAACTGGGTTGTGAGTTAGATTTATCATTTCTCTTGTAGAAATCAAATTATATTTACCAAGATTATTTAGGATTTTTTTACCTCTCTGACAACTCTTCTACAATATTCTCTGGCATAGGTTCTAAAAAAGAATGTCATAACTAACGCCATTTACATTTACATGAGTGCTTGCTTCTTTTTTTCTTTTTAAAGATAAAATAGAAATCCTCCATTGTCAGAATAGGGCATTTTTTGTGCATTAATTGCTTATGACAATGTTTTGAAGCACTACTACTAGCAATGAAAAGCTAAAGTATACCAAGTTGGAAAGAAATATGATAACTATGTCTGGTTATTGCAAAGTTTCTGTTGCATTTACAGTATAAGCAATGCCTTAGTTGTGATTGTGTTTTGTGACACCTACACAAAGAAAATTGCCTTTCTAGCTAGTGTACTCAGGCAAAGCATGCTAGAATAAGGACATGCATGTTAAACTCTTTTGTTAATTATGAAACTTTTTTAGGCCAATTTGTTTTCTGGGCAATAAGAAAACCATACTACTGAATCTTGTCAGTAATCTTGTCCATACTACTGAAGACTAGAGATAAAGAATGGCTATGTTCTATTTGTATTTTGATAGAAAATGATCACATTCCTAGTTGGTAAATCAATCTGTATATTAGACAATAGCAATCCTTCAGTACTGATACTTTCCAGAATATTGCAATGCAAATACATTAGAAATACCCTGGAACAAAATAAGAGAAGAAAAGAGAAAAAACCCCAAAGAAATATATTTATAAATAGGGTTATGCAAATAGATTTATATTTATGCGTAGGCTAGTAGAAATAAATACACTGGGGTTCTGAAAATAAAATTAAAAGGATGCAGGATGTACATTTCACAAATAAAAATGTTGCATTAATGAAAAATATGGAGAAAGAAATAGGTAAGATATATAATATGCATTTCATGCTTAGAAAGACCAAAATTAGACCTTTGGCTAGAAGTTCCTGCAGAGAAAAGGCAATATAAATGTGCTAAATAGTTTGCAGTAAACTACGTCAGAACGGAAATGAATGACTGAAGAATTAGTTGGGATAAACTTATTTGTGATACATAATCCCATTCATTAAAAGCATGAGAAACTCTAGACAGAAGGAAGAGAAAACATGAATGTTTGATGTAAATAAATATGCATCTTTCCTCAAAAGGAAATCCTATATTGTCTCAACGTAATCCCAAAGCAAAAAGCAAAGTCAGGGGTGGGGTGGGGGATTTCAAAATTGCCAATAATATTTTATTTGGACAAGTACTCGTTCACTAGGCCAGTTCAATCTGTAGCTGCAGTGAGTGAGATTACTGATAGAACCTGAGTTAAGATGGCTGGCTAGATTGCTAATGAATAATGTGCTCTATTTTTATGCCTGTCTGCCACATTAGATTCTCTCTCACACGTACACATTTTCGCAGCCTGACAAGATTCTGGCAAGAAGTTAAAAACAGCAGTATAACTGAGGAGTCCTTGGTGCCCTCTTGGCAAATAGCTGAGTTTCCAAATTTTCACACAAACTAAAGGACTCACAATGCAGACCTATAACTTGATGTTTTTAAGCAAAGTCTGCCTGAGTGAATAGTTGGACCTTTGTTAAGATAGTCAACAGACATCCAAAATTGATTCCCAGATGCTATCAGCATCAGAAACTAATATAAACCAGAAATATGAACTATTGGCTTGCCACAAATGACAAGTGGAGGTGGATAAATTTTTTGATTCAGAAAGATTTGACTGTGGAATGCAGAATCAAGAGGATACAGCAAGCAAATTCCCCAAAAAGCACTTTCTCAGTCCTTCATATGCTCTCGACTACCATCCTATTTCTCAAAATATTACATTTTGGAGGGGAAAAATATTTTGGAGAAAAGGAACAATGTGCGCAATCAGATGTGATAAGTAGTAGTCTTTATTTGAGGCACTGATCAGTTTGGATATTGCTGAACATCTAGTAGCAATAGCAATAGCACTTAGGCTTATATACTGCTTTACAGTGCTTTTACAGCCCTCCCTAAGCAGTTTACAGAGTCAGCAGATTGCCCCCAACAATCTGGGTCCTCATTTTACCCACCTCGGAAGGATGGAAGTGTCAGGATTCCAGCAGTTACTCCAATTAAATCATGAGTCTCAAGCCAAACTCCTAAAACTTCAAAAGATTTATTGGAAGTCAACATGTCTGCATGACCTGGCCAACTCTGAGACACGTAATTCACTGTCACCCTTGACCCTTCTTTTCCCCCCACCCCTCTGGGTGTATCATAATTCATATTCTCCAACAAAACACATCCATAGCCAAGAGTCATCAATCATGCTCTCCAATTAGATTTTTGCGGTAGAAGCTTCAGCCATCTAATCAGTCTCTGAAGAAAATATGAATGGAATGTACTTTTGATTCCACACTGCTGCCTGCTCTTTGCAACTCCCCCCCCCCTTTCTTTCTGTTGGCAACTATAAAACATATATAGAAAATGTTTTATGAGTTGACAGGAAAGCTGAGTCAATCATGACCCTGGTGAGATTCAAACTACCAAATTGCAGGCAGCCAGCAGGGAGCAGAAGAAGCCTATAGTACTGCACTCTAACCACTGTGCCACCACAGTGTATGGTATCTTTCCTATAGTATCTTTCCTTTCTTTGCCCTTGCTGTCATTCAGGAACTGTGAAAGGCCATGGGTCCCCCATTTCTTGTGTATAAATCCAATGAAATTAGAAACTCACAATCAACTGCCCATAATTCAGAATATCAAGGCTTGGCTGTCAGTACTGACATTTCCTGTCAGTATCTCTGCACAATACTGTCAGGAAATCTGGGTTGGTCATCAGGACTAGAGGTTTACTTCTGTTTGGAACCTAATGGAGCCTATCTTCAGGGAACTTCTATCTACTGGAATATATGCTTTGGGCTATTCTGTGAGTTACATTTAGAGGTGGAAGATACTTACAATGTAATCTATCGGATCCCCTGCATAGATTGCCCCTGATTGACTGTGTAAGACAGACTGGGAGGAAGCTAATCACCAGATAACAAGATCACAAGTGAGCAGTCAGATGAGAAGACCTGAACTCATTGGTAGCCTCACATTGCAATGAAAAAGGATGCACATTCAATGTCCCAGCTACTAAAATTGTTGTTAAGCAGATACAAAGATAGCCAGGGAAATGATTGAAACCCCTTGTCAATCACCAGGAGAGTTGATTTACCACCAACTTATCAGGTACTTAGGATCTGAAGACTTAGCAGCACAAGAAAGAACAACCAATCGTCATCCATCAACATATCAATCAATCAATAGGAAGGTGCCACATAAGTACAACTCATAGAATAGCCCAAAGCATATATTCCAGTAGAGAGAAGTTCCTTGAGGATGGACTCCAGTACGAATCTGAAAGCTCGGAAGAGTAAATCTCTGGTGACTGATCCAGATCGGTTCTTGCAGCATTATCTCGGGACACATATATTTGCTTTTAGTCATTATCTTTTTGACTTGGGTCTTCCCATTATATATCCGAACTCTTTGTACTTAATTCTGTTTCTTTATAGTTGAGTGTTTAGTTTTTGAGGGAGAAATAGCAGCAGGAGGAGACCAAGCCCTGCCCTTTCTGAGTATTGAATGCTTTTTTAAATGTCTAGAATTGGGAGGCAAATACAACATTTTTTGCAGATTTATTGCTCAGTGCAGGAAGGTCCAAAAAAGAAAGGACCTCTAACACACTTTGAGCCTTGACACACATTCCCCAAAACATCCTAATATGTTTTATAGGTCTCTTGTGTACCAGGAAATTTTTCCTGTCAAGGTTACTAACTTGTTTTGTGGGGTTTTTTTATAATATATTGAATATGTTTACATTTTTGCTGGAAAGGGGACTAGCTTAATATTTGAATGACACAATTTGAGCATCTAATTTAGGTGGACAAATGTCAAAAATATGTTTTGCATTTCGTAAAGATTTTTTTCATTGCTTAAAAAAAATAATCAGATTCTTTCGGGCTATCCCTCATGTCAAGATACATGATTCTGGTTTGCCAGGAAGTATTGTAATATATCTGATATTCTCAGGAGTCAATGAAGTTTTACCAGATGTCAGTAAAGCTGCTGTCTCCAGAAAAGAAGCAACAGGAATAATTATTCCATCCCAATTCAGTTTGTTCCTGAGGAGTATGTACAAACACGACTCATGTAATATCAAAAACAATCGAAAACAGGAGGCAGTTATTTTGGGTGAGGGAAAAAACAGAAACATCTGGAAACTACCCATATTCTAGAGCAAAATGTTAATTCAGACTTGAAATTGATCTCTAATGAGATAGATAGATAGATAGATAGATAGATAGATAGATAGATAGATAGA
>BLBF01000039.1:30753964-30774828 GCA_015471245.1 Laticauda colubrina
CCTTCTCCTTCTCCTTCTCCTTCTCCTTCTTCTTCTTCTTCTGGTGTGCAGCTGTGCTCCTGCAAAGCAAATTACAATCCAACTAGATTCCAATACTAGATCTGGACTGCGAAACTTTAAATGGCCACCAGGTGGATATAGAGTTCACATCTTCCACATCTCTTTGCAGCCATCTAGTGGCCATTTTTGGTTGCCTTACTCTTGAGTGTAATTGCTATTATAGTCACAAAATAGTGTAATGGTGCTAGTGACACTAACTCAGGAAATAAAATTATGGACCTTGGGTTCAAATGCGACTCATGTTCTTCTCCTCTCTTCTCCAACAGATCAAAATGTTTTAACTTTACCTCAGAATTGTAAAATAAATTAATCTGAACTGTGGTTCAAAGAAAGAAGCCAATTCTCTTGGTTTCGGTTCAAATATAATGATTTATTTTTAAATGCAGAAGCCTTTACAGATGCAGCAGCCTCATTGGGACCCCACATTTATGTACAGATTGTCCTCAACATACAACATTTCATTTAGTGATCATTGACAATTACAACGGCACTGAAAAAATAGAATGAATAGAATTCTTTATTGGCCAAGTGTGATTGGACACACAAGGAATTTGTCTTGGTGCAAATGCTCTCAGTATACATAAAAGAAAAGATACATTTGTCAAGAGTCAAGAAGCATAAGGTACAACACTTAATGATAGTCATGAGGTACAATAAGCAATCAAATCATACGAGGAAACAGTCCATATAGATCGTAAGGACACAAGCAACAAAGTTACAGTCATACAGTCACAACTGGGAGGGGAGGGGTGATAAGGAGTGATGAGAAGATTTATAGTAATAGTAATGCAGACTCTGTAAATAGTTGGACAGTGTTGAGGGAATTATTTGTTTAGCAGAGTAATGGCTTTCGGGAAAAAACTGTTCTTGTTATTCTGGTGTGCAGTGCTCTATAGCAGCATTTTGAGGGAAGAGGTTGAAACAGTTTATGTCCAAGATGTGAGGGGTCTGTAAATATTTTCACAAAAGTGCCTTGTGATCATTTGTCGCACTTACAATTGATGTAGCATCCCCATGGGCATGTGATCAAAATTTAGATTGCAACTGACTTAAATTTATGACGGTTGCAGTGTTCCAGGGCCATGTGATCACTGTCTTACAAGCAAAATCAATGGGGAATCCAGATTCACTTAGCAACTGTGGCAAGAAAGGTTGTAAAATGGGACAAAAATCACTTAACAATGCTTAGCAACAGAAATTTTGGTCATAGGTCCAGGACAACCTGTATTGAACACTAATCCCTTGTGCATTATGGACAGACTTTGTCAATGATGATGGAGAGTAATACAATTAAGTATAGGAACATCCATGGTGCAATATCCATGGTGACAATCCAGAGGCCTTGGGCACTTATGGGACTTTTGATCATTTGAACAGTTTCTTTCTCCACATCGTGTAGGACAAATTTTGGTTGCCACGATGTAGAAAAGATGTTGAGATTCTAGAAAGAGTGCAGAGAAGAGCAACCAAGATGATTAGGGGACCGGAAGCTAAAACATATGAAGAACGGTTGCAGGAATTGGGTATGTCTACTTCAATGAAAAGAAGGATTAGGGGAGACATGACAGCAGTGTTTCAATATCTCAGGGGCTGCCCCAAAGAAGAGGGAGTCAAGCTGTTTTCCCAAGCACCTGAAGGCAGGACAAGAAGCAATGGGTGGAAAATAATCAAAGAGAGAAGCAACTTAGAACTAAGTTCTAAGAAATTCCCTGACACTTAGAACAATTAATCAGTGGAACAACTTGCTTCCAGAAGTTGTAAATGCTGCAACATTGGAAGTTTTTAAGAAGAGATTGGATAACCATTTGTCTGAAGTGGTGTAGGGTTTCCTGCCTAAGCAGGGGGTTGGACTAGAAGACTTCCAAGGTCCCTTCCAACTCTGTTATTCTATTCTATATTGCTTTTGGAATTCTTCTTCTATCATTTTGAAATACTTCCAAGTTCTGTTTCTTCTGCTAGGTGGATAAATTGCTAAAATATTCCTTCCTACAAAAAAATAGAGAAATAGTATTCTATTCCCCACCTGACCGCAGGGATTATCTAACAACAGTTTCACATCCAAAAATGCATACTATTAAGGGCCATCAGATTATATTGGCAATTTATTCTGGAAAGAAAGTTGTTGTATTTTAAGAACAATGGTTTTAATATCTCCCATTTCCTATTCTGCATAATAATTGTGGAAACATTATTGCCCTAAGCAGACACACCCAGAAATATATATGTCTTCATTTTTATTTTCCTTGTTAGTAATCTGTTGCAAAGGTATATCTAATATTTCAGTTCTTTAACTGGTAAGTTACCTTCTGAAAGATAACATGGAAATCCATAAAGAGAGGAGGAATATTGTCATAGACTCAATGTTTAGTGTCCTGGGAGTTTCTGAGCCACAACTATATTTATATGTTTTTAGATGTTGCAAATGAGAGTACAGAGCACTTATTTGCACCATTCTTCATAAACAGAGTCCTGCTGGAATAAACATTTAGTTTTGTGTCTTAATGAAGAAAATTGTTCTGCCCTAGGCCTCCCCAAAAAGCACTAAGTCAATTCTGAGTCCCAGCAAAAACCTCTTTTATTACATTAATGTGAATTTATTTCATTCACAGTCAGCTAATGGCTTGGCAAACAGTCTTGTGAAGGTATACCAAATGAGCTCAGACCTTTATCAATCCTGGAACGCTGCCCAGTAAGTAGTTCAACACTCAGTGCTGACAGGGAAGGGCTGGGTTATACAGACAAATCTCCACTAGGCTGAAATGAATGGACAAATGAACGAGCAAGTTGTTTCCTGCAAAAGCCCCCTCCCCTTTTGTTTCTCTTTTAATCCTTAAGGGAGGGGCCATTCATCATCCACCTGTGGCCTTGATCTCCCTGAGTTCTTAATTGTGCATTCCTTTTGGCAGCTCTGTGCATGCGCAGGCTGGGAACCGGTTCCAGAAGCTTCCCTGACTCATTGCTATCTGAGCCCGAAGGCAACTGATGACTGCCAGCCTGCCCTGGCCCCATCTCTGCCTCTGATGCAGAGCCCTCCTCCAAGCTTTCCTCAGCCTGCAAGAATGGCCTGGGTCCCTCCCCAATGTCCTCTAACTCTGCTATCGGCTCCGCCAGCTGCCGGTGGGCCACAACAAAAATAAAGAATCTCATATCCATGCCAGTTTTCAATTCTCAGTATCTTATGCACACTGTGGTGACAATATGAATAGCAGAGTAAATTCAAATTGGTATTCTCTAAATCAAGCCTTCCCCCAACCCCCAACCCCCAACCCCCAGTCCGTGGACCAGTACCAGGCTGCAGTATGCGAGAAACCGGGCCGTGCAAACAAACTTAGCCCCATCCATGGTACGCAGGCATGTGAAATAGAGGTGGTATTCAGCAGGATCTGATCAGTTCTGGAGAACCAGTCGTGGAAATTTTGAGTAGTTCGGAGAACCGGCAAATACCACCCGTGACTGGAGATTTTGCAGTATCCTTCCCCTGCCACGCCCACCAAGTCATGCCCACAAAACCAGTAGTAAAACCAAGAAACCAAGCCTTCTCTGATCCATGAAAAAACCTCTCTCCACAAAACTGGTCCCTCATGCCCGAAAGGTTGGGGACCATTGCTCATGTATTGAGATTGGAATTTCTGGAATTTTGAGGAAGGATGGACAGTTTCTAGGGCATGATCCAGAGATGGTATTCAGCCAGTTCTAACCGGTTCTGGAGAACCGGTAGTGGAAATTTTGAGTAGTTCGGAGAACCGGCAAATCCCACCTCTGACTGGCCCCTCCCCCATCTCTTCTCTGCCTCCCATTGAGTCCCAGCTGATTGGCTGGGTCTTCTTTGGTTGCCCTGCACAGGAGAACGGAGCTGGAAAGCAGGTTTGTGGCGTGAGGAGGGAATGGAGATTTTGCAATATCCTTCCCCTGCAACGCCCACCAAGCCACACCACGTCCACCAAGCCACGTCCACAGAACCCGTAGTAAAAAAAAAATGAACATCACCACTGGCATCAGGTTAAGGAAGATTGCCTTGTAAATGAGAGGTGAGAAAATTCCTATCAGGGACATTAAACCTTCAACAGAAAAAATCCTACTGGTTTATGTTACATATGTTGATAACAGCAACATTACTTCATGCATAAAAATGGAAAGACATTGTGATTCCCACAGTGGATGAATGACTGCAAAAGTTGATGGGGTTAGCAGAGATAGTTGCTTTGATTTTATATATATATACACATATAGTTTTTTTTAAAGTTTTCGCGGGTACTTACATGTGTGCTGTTCAGCTTTCTTCGGGTATTATCCCACGTCATTGTAGTGCTTTTAAAGTTGTAGCAACGTTTCAGCAGAATCTCATCTGCCATCATCAGGCTTCTGTATTGAGTTCGAACTCAGTACAGAAGCCTCAGCATGAACTCCAAGTATAATTTTTACTTGGAAACCGCTTTTGGACTTTGAGGTGGAAAAAAATGAAACTGATTTTGGGGTTTTGCTGATTAGATAGGTTTGTTGTTTTAGAAATGGCTAGTAAATATTATAATGTAAAGTAAAATGGTGAGGTTTTATGTTATTACCTTGTTCAGAAGGTATAAGAATTTGCTCCATCTGAGTGTATTCCCATCCTTGATAGAAGAGAGATTATCTATCCTGCAGTCTGGATTTAATTTTTTTCCTGCCTAAGTAATCTCTTTTATGTGGCTCTCAAATTTTAATTACCCTTGTTCAACTTCGATCAGGGTAAATATCAGGGTACCTTATGTTTTCTGCCTTGGAACAATCTAATTTGCATTTGTCCACAGCTAGGGGAAAATTATCATAGTCTCATTATATCTTGATAACACTCCAAGGAGTTTCCTTGAGAATCTATAGAGATAACTCTGCAACAAATTCATTTCTCCCAAATTTCTCTGTTGTCTATCTGCACGACTACTGTTGAATGTGGGTAGAAATGTTGCAGAGTTCCAAACAAGGCTATTAGCATCTTGTCTAGGACCTTTCGGTGGAAACTTATTTATTAAATATACTAGCTCGAAACTATGTAGTGAGGCTTAGTTTTGGGGGAGGAAAAAAAGGGGGGAAATTCTGTCTCTTCCAACCAGCATCCTTCAGTATTCATCTGCGTCCTGTCAGTGTGTGAGAGAGTTGAGGGCTGTTTGGAAACTGAAACAGTATCTGCTGTGTGAGTAAGAAGGAGACAGCAAGGATCCTGAGTGTGGCTTAGCTCAACTGTTCTATACTAAAACTGGTTGCTGTTGTGAAACTGAAACTGAAACGCCTCCCCTCTGCTTGTGTTTTGCATTTGGAAGATATTTCTTTTCAGGTGGGGAGGGGGAGAAAAACTCCTTAGCATCAGAGCGTGTTAATAATAATATACGAAATACTCTAAATGTTCTGATGGTCATTTTGAAAAATCCTTCCTTAGTGAGCACCAAAGAGCCAAGAGGAACATATTCTCCTGCAAAATTTGCCAAATTTCAAGTCTGTAGGCTTTATGGTTCTGGAGATCTTGTGACGATGCGTGAGAGGAATTTTGCTTTTCTATAGAGATTTAGTGTAGTCGTGGGATTCAAATTTTTTACTACCAATTCTGTGGGCCTGGCTTGGTGGGCATGGCAGAGGAAGGAGACTGTACAATCACCCATCAAAGGTGGCATTTGGCGGTTCTCTGAACTACTCAAAATTTCCGCTACTGGTTCTCCAGAACTGGTCAGAACCTGCTGAATACCACCTCTGATTTAGTGGCAATAGGTTTATTTTGGGGTCTACTTAAAAATTGCTAGTGCTTTAAACTCCTTCCAAGCTTGAGGGCCAGTTAGCATCCACAAAATTCCTTATCAACTTTGCAAGTCCTTGAGATCATAACAGGAAGCCCATCAGATGTTCATAGTGCCTACAGGGCAATTTTATTATTTATCAAAATATCTACCATGTGTACATCCCAAGAATATTTATATTGAAAGTTGAATATATTAATGGGTGAGTGTGCAAACCACTGCCCTAAAATTGGGTTCAGGATTCAAGAATCCCTTGGGGGAAAGAAGAATTTGGGTGGGTGGCTTAAGTCAGCCCCTCTACTCCCCAAATGCAAGTCTTACACTTGAATCACCAGAAAGGAAAGCATGTTCTAAAAGCAACAATGATTGCATATATTTTGCAGCTTCCAATAGACACAGAAGCCTTGCGAAGAACAAAGCTGGTGATTTGAAAAGTTGAAATAACTAAGGGACAGAAAAATAATCACTTGACTTCTGGGGGGAAAGGGGCCTACATGAAGGCCCTTTTGTTAGCTAGACTAAATCTGCATTTGAATTCTGCAAAGCAAACAGGTTTATTTCCAATTGTTTCTGGAACAGTCTTTTGGGGAAAAAAACACTGGGAATCCCAAATCTGGCGGGCAGCTGTTAGGCCCCTGGTGAAGTCACGGCTGCTATGACAGTCCCCATTTAGCATGGTGGGGGGACATGGCAGCCGCCAATATGAGTAGCTTTATTCTTTTCCTCAAACATCAGCTGATGCAATCAAGCTTTCTGGCCAAACACATTGCCCTCTTTCATTAGCCAGAGACAAAAAAACGATTATAACCCTCTCCGTTGTTTGGGTCAGTCACCTGCCAGGCTAGCTTAGTGTCTTTCTGTTTCCGATCCAGCGAATCTCCTGCTACAATTGGGCCTGTGTTCCCCGACTCGATCTCCTTAGGAAAAGGAGGCTTTCGGTGTGAATTAATCATGTAAACCCTCCTTACTGGAGGGACCTTCCCCTGCTCTTCCGCTCCTGCGAAAACCTAGGAAAAGATGCCCCGGCCCTCAAGCATTGCTGGTTATAACAAGCATACTTGCCTGTCCATCACACAGCTCCTTTGCAGAATCAGCACTTGCTCAAAGGGCGGAGAAAAGAGTGAAAAGGGAAGAAAGAAAAACAAGTGAAGTGAGGGACAAAAGAGAAAAAGAAAGGAAATATGACTAGATTTTACTTCAGACTGCCATTTCCTGTCCTTCATGTTTCACCCTCCTTGCAAACTATCATTGCTTCATTGATGCACCGTTGCTTCATAATTTGCCTTTTGTTCTTCAAACTTCTCACCACTCCCTTTTTCCAAGATCTTGGCAACTCCATTCAAGCTCAACTTTTATGGAGCCTTCTTTTTCTTCTTGGCCCATTCGTGCTTCCTTCCTTCAAATATTTGTTTTGCAAGTCTATCCTCAGACATTCTCTCTAGATCAGGGCTTGCCAACCTTTTGGATCTCAGGGACCACCAAACTCATAATTATAATCTCGTGGACCAGGGACCCTGGGAAAATCCACTCCAAAAAGTCTGCAGAAAAATTCCCCACCCCGTTTTCTTACCGATCGGTTTGGAATCGCAGGATACCGTCTCCAGCTCCGTTCTCAGGGGGAGAAACACACACAGAGAGAGAGAGAGAGAGAGAGAGAGAGAGAGAGAGAGAGAGAGAGACTTTTGGCTTCATACAAGGAAAGCAGCAGAAGTCTTTCTTTCTCTCCCCCAAACTGCACCAGAATGGTGCAGCCTCTTGGAGCAGGATGCCTTGCTAAGTCCCAAAGACTCATTTCTGGAGTTTGGGGGAGAGAAAGAAAGACTTTTGCTGCTTTCCTTGCTTGTAGCCAAAAGCAGAAGAAGAAAGAAGTGGAAAGAAGCAGCCCAGTGGCCAGGTGAGGTGCATGGGACAAGTGGGGCAAGTTCCCCCCCTCCGCCCTTTCCACCCTCCCCTCACTACTTCATGTTGTTCACAATGCAAGGGATGCAGGCCTTATGTTCCCATGGGCCATGTGGGCAGCACAGCCTTGTGTTCCCGCATAGACTGGATTAATTCCTTTGGAGGTGACATTTCTCTGCGGACCACCAAAATTTTCTCATGGACCACCAGTAGTCCCCGGCCCACTGGTTGGTGACCACTCCTCTAGATGGCCTCTATCTACCTCATTTGTATTTGTAGTTTTAAAAAATAAAACTGTGTGTAATCGGCTAATATCTCTTAATGCTTCCTCATTTGGGGACAGTGCTGAAAATTAAAAATGGGAAGCTTGTTCAGTGCCATTTTTTCCCCCAAACATGTTGACTTTCTTAAAGAAGTTACTGGTCTCCGTTCATTTGAGTAGTTTTTGTTTTGTTTTAAGTTCTGTTGTCTTTAATTTTCCTTAGGTGCAAAGGGGCATCTCATTATGGCTTCACCAAGGAGAGGAAGAGATGCCCCCCAGCGGGATCTCCTGATTTGAATGCTGCTTTAACAGTGTCGGCTTATGAATCCGATTTCTCTGCTGCTGCCACAATTGCCTTAATGACAGATGAACCAGGGCTAATTAATCCTGCCTTCAATGCCAACTTTGAGGACATCCCACCAGGAACCAACTCCACCAATCTTTATATAAGACAGCAACCTAGAAGTAAGAGCCCCGGCAGGGGAGCATCTTGGATGCAGTACAGTGGTGGGATTCGAAAAATTTTACTACCGGTTCTGTGGGCGTGACTTGGTGGGCGTGGTGTGCATTGGTAGGTGTGGTTTGGTGGGCGTGGTGTGGCTTTGTGGGCATGGCAGGGGAAGGATACTGCAAAATTTCCATTCCCTCCTCAGTCCTGGGGGAAGGTTATTGCAAAATCCCCATTCCCTCCCCACCCCACTAAACTGCTTTCCAGCTCCGTTCTCCCATGCAGGGCAACCAAAGAAGACCCAGCCAATCAGTTGGGACATGAAAGGCAGAGAATAGATGCGGGCGGGCTAAGTCAGAGGTAGGATTTGCCGGTTCTCTGGACTGCTCAAAATTTCCACTACTGGTTCTCCAGAATGGGTCAAAACCTGCTAAATAGCACTTCTGATGCAGTAGACCTGTTTCTAAATGGCCACATTTTTGTTAAATTTTGTAAGCCAGGAAACATTCTGTGCTGCTTATGTACAACTCAGTACACTATAAATGTGCAAAATGCATTTCGAAAAGCAAAAACAAAAAATCAGGAGAGGGAAGTAGTTATTCCATGAAGATCAAATATTGGGGATCAATTACTTATGTCCATGTACGAAAATTACTTCTGATTTAATTATGAGTTGAGAATGTTTAAGTTTGTAAATACATTATACAGTACTATTTTATATGAAGCAAGATCCAGGGAATGTTGTATTGGATTAGTAGGCTGTTAGTACTATATTGCTAAAACTGGATTTGTGTGTGTGTCTCTGTGTGTGTGTGTGTGTGTGTGTGTGTGGTGGGATTCAAAAAATTTTACTACCGATTCTGTGGGCGTGACTTGGTGGGCATGGCAGGGGAAGGATACTGCAAAATCTCTATTCCCTCCCCACCCCACTAACCTGCTTTCCAGCTCCGTTCTCCTATGCAAGGCAACCACCCAATCAGCTGGGACTCGGGAAGCAGAGAAAAGATGGGGGCAGGGCCAGTCAGAGGTGGCATTTACCAGTTCTCTGAACTGCTCAAAATGTCCACTTTCGGTTCTCCAGAACTGGTCAGAACCTGCTGAATACCCCCTCTGCTTCAGATACTTGGCAACTGACCCCTATTTATGATAGTCACACTGTCCTGGGATCACGTGATCCCCTTTTGGGACCTTCTGACAAGCAAAGTCAATGGGACAGCAAGATTCCCTTGACCAACCATATTACTAACTTAACTATGGCAGTGATTCACTTAACAATTGTGCCAAAAAAGATTATAAAATGAGGCAAAACTCACTTTGGGGATGTCTTGCTTAATAACAGAAGCTTTGGGCTCAATTATCATCATAAGTTGAGCACTTACCTGTACGCCAAATGGACTCGAACATTAAAAGTACTTTTGAAACTTTGAAAGAATAGGACTTCTCTAACCTTTCGGACGAAGGCTCAGTGACTAAGACACTGAGCTTGTCAATCAGAAAGGTCAGCAGTTCGGCGGTTCGAATCCCTAGTGTCGCGTCACGAGGTGAGCTCCCGTTCTTTGTCCCAGCTTCTGCTGACCTAGCAGTTCGAAAGCATGTAAAAATGCAAGTTAAAAAGTAGGGACCGCTTTGGGGGGAAGGGAAAAGCGTTCCATGCGTCTTCGGTGTTTAGTCATGCCAGCCACATGACCATGGAGACGTCTTTGGACAGCGCTGGCTCTTCAGCTTTGTAATGGGAGAGAAGCACTGTCCCCTAGAGCCAGAAACGACTAGCATGTGGGGAACCTTTAGCCTTTCAGACATTACAAAGAAATTTGCATTTAATTATTTGGTGGCCTCTTCACTGTTTGCTCTATATGCTTTCCATCTGACATCTAACAATATATAATATGTTTTTAATTTATTTAAGCCTAATCACATACTGCTACATCATTCTTTCCAGCTTTATGCACCATCTAAAGTTGGTTTACATTTATGAAGCAATATGAAGCAGTGGTTTAAGAAGTCAGACAGGGTAAACGCAGATTTAACTTCACCCTCTTCCAGGGGAATTCACTGAGTGATTTTTGGGTTGGTTACTCTCTTAGCCCTAATCATTTTTTTCCAAGGCTGTTTAAAAATAAAATGAAGGAAAAGTCTTATGCACTTTTGAAGACATGGTAGGATTTAAATAAAACAATGAAAGAAAATGATAAATCACTTGGCAGCTTCTCCTTTTGATAATTGTCCCCATGGGTCTTAAAATCATGTACTAAGAGGTTGCACCCTCTTCCAAGTTGATTTGTTGGATTTACAAAAGACTGGACAAAGTGAAAGTTCATTCCAAATGCCACTAACAGTTGAAGTTCACATTTTTATTTGAATCTTGTTATTTCTCCAAGCTAAGAATTGCCTTACAGAACTAATCTAACTTTCTTGAGATTCAAAGTTCACTTTGAAATACAGACTAAGCAGAATTCTTGAATATCTACAATATTCATGTATATTATTGAAAGAACGTTGTTGAAATTTGTGGAGTTGTTGTGAAGGATAAGGGGCTATTCTAGTGCACTTGGAGGAAGTATTGTAGTTTTTTGTCAAAGGATCTTTTCTTAATTACTTAATTATTTTAAATACACATTTGGTAACTAACTGTAGCATATATTCCCATCATTTTATCATTGATGATGGTCAAAATAACATTCTACTATGTCATTGCAAGACATAACTTTTGGAAATTTCCATTAAATTTATTTACTTAATTTATTCATCCATTCAGTTTCCTCCATGCACTTTTACACAGCATTGTCCTTCATTTTTATGACTATGAGAGAGAGAGATACAATATCCTATAAGACAGATGTAGCTTGGTAATACTCACTAAACAAGGGTGAACAAGTGCGGCAGGGGTAAAATTCAAAAATTTTCCCTACTGGCTCTGTGGGCGTGGCTTGGTGGCCGTGGCTTGGTGGGACTCAATCTCTAAAAGGAAGAAGGTGGGCAGGTGTGGGTGGGGCCAACCAATGCAAATCGTCCATGCCACCTCTTTGAACCGATTCAAATTGTCCCTACCACCTCTCCCGAGGTGCTGCAAGGTGGTTGAATTTCACCCCTGAAGTGTGGACTTGAATTTATTTGTTATCCAAGTCTAATACTCAAGTGTTGGAATTCATTGTTGGAATGTATTTTTATGCAACAATTGCAATAGTATTTAACCAGTAGATGGCAGTATTTACATGTTTGGATTGATGTATATATGCTTTATGTTCTTTTGTTCTAAACAGTTTCCTGTTTCCTGTTACAGTAAAATAGTTGAGCAGTAAAACACATGTTGACTGTACTTTTTGATCTATGTGCTGCTTTATATAAACAGAATTTCTTACACCAAGCTACTATGTTACGCTGACTTTCCACCAGCTAACATATACTAAGGCTCTTGTGCAATGATAGAATAAGGTTTAAGGTTTCCTTGCTTCTAGGTTATCTTCATTTAGCAGCCTTTGGAATAAGTAAGATTTTCCGGAATTCAGTCCAATTCTCTGTCTTCTTCCTCTTCAGCCGCAACTTCACAATTTGAGCGTTCTACCATACGAAGCAGGTCTTTTAAAAAGATAAACAGAGCTCTCAATGTCCTTCGAAGGACAAAAAGTGGCAGCACTGTGGCTAACCATGTTGAACGGGAACGAGAAAACGTTGAAAATCTGATTGCTTCAGAGGCAGGTAATCATTTTTCCCCCAGCTTATATTTATATTATATTGTAGGATTTTTTAAACAATAAAATAATAAAGTCTGCCATGAATCAAGCTTAATGGCTGAATCCATATTGGATCCAGCTAGATAATTTTCTGCATGGAGGTACAGAAGTTGTTACTATTCCATTCCACTATTTGTTTGTTTCACTTCCCATGCTAGCTTAGAAACCTAGAACATCTAGCTAGGCTACATCAACAGAGGGATAGTATCACATGACATGATAGTGCCACGTCATACTGTACTGGTGAGACTACACTGGGAATGCTGCATTCAGTTCTGGTCACCACAATACAAAAATAATGCTGAGACCCTGGAAAGAGTGCAGAGAGCAGCAACAAAGATGATTAGGGGCCTGGAGGCTAATTCGTGCAATGAATGATTGAGGGAACTAGGTATGTCTAGTCTAATGAAAAGGAAGACTAAGGGTGATATCATAGCAATATTCCAGTACTTTGAAGGGCTATCACATAGATCGGGGGTCCAAACTTGACAGCTTTAAGACTTGTGGACTTCAACTCCCAAAATTCCTCCTCCAAGTCATGTTAGCTCAGGAATTCTGGGAGTTGAAGTCCACAAGTCTTAAACTTGCCAAGTGCGAAGACCCTTGGTCTGTGGTAAAGGGCTTTCCATGTGTGGAAAGAGAACTTCACAAGGACAGTGGTGTCATCCAAGCAGGAAAAGCCCGAAGGGAACATCAGGCCAGCCATAAAACAAACTTGCATAGGAAAAGAAATCAAATAAAAGGTATTAAAAGAAGCCCCTTAGACAAAAGCCAAATAATTAAGAAAACTAGGGAAACAAGGAAAAGAAAACCCTTACAAACACAGGACATGCCAAATCAGCAAAACAAACAGACAAAAGACACAAAATAAATTACAAAGGAAGCAAACAGAAGATTGCCGCAAAACAAATAGAAAAAGCATTATAAAGCTAAAAGAGATTAGGAAACAAACTGATAATACAATCAAGCCATCCCGCAGAGTTTATTTTCTGCACCTTGCTAAGTTTGCCTTCTGGCGAAAAATAAACTCTGACAGGATTTTAAGATCTAAGCATTAGACACTAAACAAACATTCATACACAAATGTTTACACAAAAGGAGAAAAAAGGTATGAAAACCAGGGACTTACTATTCGAAGTTAGCTAGCTAGCCCCAGAAACGCAGCCTCATTGTCTCTCGCCTTCCTGAAAAATAAAAAGATCCAGCTTTCAAGCAGTTGTCCGTATCCTTGCGCCGGAGCTCTCCCAGCAGGAAAATGCGAATCCTTGGAAGAAAGGCATTTGACAGCCTTTCAACACATGTCTGTCTGTCTGTCTGTCTGTCTGTCTATCATCTATCTATCTATCTATCTATCATTTATCATCTATCTATCTCTATCCCTCTCATCTATCTATCTCTATATTTCTATATCTGTCCTTATATCTATCTCTATATCTCTCTATATATATATCTATATATTTATATCTATATATCTATATCATCTATCTATATCTAATCTCTATCTATTTATCTATCTATCTATCTATCTATCATCTATCTATCCATCTATTCATCTATCCATCTATCCATCTATCCATCTATCCATCTATCCATCTGTCCATCTGTCCATCTATCTAATTATCTATCTATCTCTATCTCCCTGATATTTATCTAAAGAATCTGAAAGAATTTAAAGGAGCAGTCTTCCAACTTGACAGCTTTAAGACTTGTGGACTTCAACTCCCAGAATTCCTCCTCCAGTCATGTTAGCTCAGGAATTCTGGGACTTGAAGTCAACAAGTCTTAAACTTGCCAAGTTTGAAGATTCTTGACATAGAACAAGGAGTCAACTTATTCTCCAAAGCACCTGAGGGCAGGACAAGAAGCAGTGGGTGAAAGATTATTAAAGGGAGAGCCAACCTACAATTAAGAAGAAATTTTCTGAGAGTAAGTACAATTAATCATTGGAACAGCTTTCCTCTGAAAGTTGTTGGTGCTGCATCACTGGAAGCTTTTTCAGAAGAGACTGGAGAACCATTTGTCTGAAATGGTGTAGGGCCTCCTGCTTGGGTAGGGTGGGACTGGAGGATCTCTGTGTTCCTTTCAACTCTATTATTCTGTTCTATTATTCTGTTATTCTTTCTATGATTATGTGTATCCATTCCGTCAAGCCCAAAGAAAGTTTGGAATGGTATAGGACGGTGAATCTATGGTACGCATGCCACAAGTGGCACACAGAGCCATTTGTGCTGGCACACGAGCCGCAGGCAAACTTACCTCATTGAGCATGCACACGCCTCACAGCTGATTTTTTTTTTTTAAGTTGGTTGGTTTGAGACCTTATTCGGCCTCCCAGAGGCTTGGAAAAAGCCTCTGCAAGGATTTTCAGGATGAATTATAGGCCCGTTTTGTCACTTCCTGTAATACTGGAAGTGACAAAACGGGCCTATAATTTGGCCTGAGAAGCCTTGCAGAGGCTTTTTCCAAGCTTCTGAGAGGCCAAAAAAGGTTTCAAACCAGCCGAAAAATCAGCTGAGAGGCGCAGTGCAGGTATGGAGGTGGTATGTGTGAGAGGGAATTGCACGCACCTGTGCAGGGGGTGTGGGAGCACACATTGCATTCTTGGTGCTAGCATGTGAGTGCAGTTGCGCTAGCGCGCTTGCAATTTTTGGCATTGGAGCCCACTGGTATAGGATCTCCTGCCCTGAGCAGGGGAGGCTAGTTGGATTAAAACAGGGGTCCCCAACCACCGATCCCCAACCACCAGTCCCCAGACCAATACCGGTCCGTGGATCGTTTTGTACCGGGCCGCAAAGCTTGGGCACTGCCATCTTGTTTGACGGCGCTTCCAGGTTTTCGGTTGCTTCCGGGTTTTCAGTTGGAAAGTGCTTCCGGGTTTTTGGTTGGAAAGCGGTGTTTGGGTGCTGAAGGAATCCTCGCGCCTTAGTTTCATCGAAGGGGGGTGGCGGCTTCGAACGAAGAGCCATCCCAATGGCGGTGGAGTCTTGCGTTTCTCAGGTACCGGTCCATGGAAGAATGAATAATCGTGAAACCGGTCCCTGGTACAAAAAAGGCTGGGGACCACTGGATTAAAAGACCTCCAAAGTCTCTTTCAACCCTATTACTCTATGTTCTATGTTCTATCTTTTCTGATCATCTAAAATCAATTTGGGTTTTCCACCTTATTATGGCCTTTCTTTCAGAATTAAATGGTTTCGAAATTAAATGTTCCTCACTTAGTTTTAATTTCTTTAAAGCAATGTTTTGATTCACGGGAATTTTACAGAAAAAGATAAAACAACTCACTGAAAAAAAATTGAGAAACATTTTTCCTCCATGCATTGAGCATTTAGTGAATTTATGCACACATTCACTCTTTAATTGCATGTATGCAAAGCAGAATGTGTGGTCTTGATTTACTAACCAAGGCCTATGAGAGCTTGGTGCTGCATTCATGGAAAAACTTGCACATGTGCTGAGAAATTGGGCAAACAAGTTATTCAAAGGAAAACCAGACCTTTCTTCACATCCACACATTTTGAATGCTCAGCTCCTCAAATGAAGGATACATGTGGCCCATCTGCTTTGAAGATTCATTGGCAGATCAAAACCATCATAGCTGTTGCTGTTTGCACAATCTACGGTTTTACAGAGAGAACTCCTGTTGAGCGAGACTTTAAAAATTAAAAATAGGGTCTTAAATAGGGTCCAAATATCTTTTGGCTGTCAGTATCATCTACTTTCTGGAGTCATCTGCACCCATTATGATCCCTATTAATTTAATCTTGTCAAGGTTAAAGAGTAGGCTGTTTCTAAAATTATACTTCCTACTTCATGTTTTCACTGAGGTCAGCTGCAGTTCAAATGTTTAACTGCCAGTATTATTTTAACTTTCCTTTTGGTAGCTGTCAGCCTAGTTCCAATTTATGTGTAGACATACATCATCAGACATTACACATGTATGCAAAGTGTAGAAATCCAGGTTTCTCCTTTTTATTCAGGTCTGTATAGAGAGCCAAAACCACCAAGGAACAAAATTTCTAAGCCATGTCCAACATAAGTAGTCCCCATATCAGACCAGCTACACCAGTGGTAGGATTCCAAAATTTTTACTACCAGTTCTGTGGGCATGGCGTGGCTTGGGCGTGGCATGGCTTGGTAGGGCGTGGTAGCAAAATCCCCATTCCCTCCCCACCCCGCTAACCTGCTTTCCAGCTCTGTTCTCCTGTGCAGGGCAACCAAAGGAGACCCAGCCGATTAACTGGGACTTGGGAGGCTGAGAATAGATGGGGGCGGGGCCAGTCAGAGGTGGGATTTGCCGGTTCTCCAAACTACTCAAAATTTCCACTACCGGTTCTCCAGAACTGGTCAGAACCTTCCGAAAACTACCTCTGATCTACACTAAAGATTATTGTTTATTTATCAAGGTAGCCCTGTTCAGTTATTTTAAATAAATTGGAAGCCATCTGTTCATACTGAGTGCAGTTGGAAATGAGCAAAGTAGACCTAATACTTCAGAGTCATTTTTTGCATCCATTGCATAGCAAGATAATGTTCTTTGTTATCAACAGTTGCTCTTTATATAGTAATAGAACAAAGTAAGGAGTAGTACCAAGAAAGTATTACTAGCACTCTTTTAACCCACTGTCTTTGATTGCAAGTAGACTGTTGCTGGGTTTAAGAAAAGTTCATTTGAAGTGAGAGAAATTTCTGATAACTTCATGGACATATCCATGTTGATTCTGGCTGCAGCTTCCACTGTCATCTTCTCAGAAGTTATCTTCAGCTTCTCATTCAAGACATTATCGAAACTTTAGATTCAATTAATCCTGTTCTCTCACACAAGAACTAAAAAGGTCCAACTCTACATACCTTTTTCAAGATGAAAACCCAGTAGATACCTACTTGACCCTTACTAATTTCATGATGAGTAAATATAATTACATTTATTTTGCAAAATTCCATATTGAACTTTGGCCTGGCTTCATTATCTTCTGTGATATCATATGAAACTTCATGTATTCTTGATTAATTAGGAAAAGCTGGTCTATTGATAGGGGCCATATTTTGATCCTATTGTAACTAACCATGGTTTAGCACATTAATAAACAGTGGTTTATTAATATTCCCCAGCAATTTCTTTCACCCCAAACTCAGAAGCCAATTAAGTTCAGCCAAAAACAGACCAAGGCTAGTCCAGAGAGCAATGGCCAATGAGTCCACAAGGCACTTGAAAGTTTCCCAAACAAATATATGGACATTCTCAATCATCCAGGTCATGGCTGTCCCAAAGGAGGCAACTGGACTTCATGGTTTTTTTCTTTGAAAACATTTTGCTTCTCATCCAAGAAGCTTCTTCAGCTCTGACTGGATAGTGGAAATGGAAGGATTTATAGTCCTTGCAGACAGCTGGGGACCTTGAGGACACAGGTAAGCTTCCAACTGGCCTTAACAAACCTCTAAAAGGATTCAAATGACCACCTGTCTGCAAGGAATATAAATCCTTCCAATCCCCACATCTCCAACAGAGCTGAAGAAGCTTCGTTGATCAGAAGTGAAATGTTTTCAAAGGGAAAAAAAAAAAAACCCAAGAAAGTCCAGTTGCCTCCTGAAAAAGCAAGTTTTTTCAAGCAAACAAGATCAACCCACCAGACAAAATTAAATCCACAACATTAGAGGGCTTACGAGGTAAGAAAAATCCAGAGTTCACAAGACACAATCCAAGTCAAGGGGATCCATCCAAAGCATGGCAAGGATCACAATGACCAGGAAAAACACAGTTAGGAAATAAATAAGTTGTGTCCAGCATCTGTCTGCTGTTCTAAAGAACCAGCTTCTGGCACAGCCCATCAAAAAGGACAAGGCTTCCTCCTTGCGAGCAATCTGGCTGACGTGCTCTGCCCCTGCCTTTTCTCTGCCCTTCGTGTTCTTGGATCAGGTGAAGGAGACAGTTCCTCTTCCTCATCCCTGACTGGCTGCAGCTGCGTGCTTTCTCCACCGGAAGCCTCAGGGCTATCTTGCCTCAGCTGTGCTTCAGCCAAAATCGCTCTCCGGCGGTTGCTTGGAGCCATTGACCAACTTCCCTTCAGACATGACTGAAAATGGATCACCCCCTTCCAAACTGACATCTGGAGAGATATCTGGGGAAGCATCCAGGAGAGTTATCACACCTATTTATTTCTATTTAGTGTATGGCATACAGTGTCAGGGAAATTTACACATGCTAGACACAATACGGTCCTGGCAGCCTAAATTGCTAGTTCGTTCTGTTTGGCGCTTGCACAACTATCCTTGGTTCCAAACCAAGAGAATTTTGGAAGGAAAATTATGTAAAGGGATTTAAGACTCTTGTCTGTCTGACAACAGAGTCATTTTCCAAAAGCTGAATGGAATGGGGGCTAAATCAGAGAGAAGAGAGTAACAGACAAAACGAATCTGAAAAATGAGCCAGAGTACGTTGGGGTGTGGGAAGAGAATAGTTAAGATAAAGTTACCTCAATACATTTCTTTGCCCAGTAGAAGTTCCCTGCAACATCCTTCTTGATCACACAGCCAGAGTGGAGCACATGCAGCCTATTTGTGCTTCTTGGTGCACGCACACCAAGAATGCACACAGATACAACATGAAGGAAGACCCAGAACAGATGTACACAGTATTGCTCACGCTATCCCAATTAGACCATCTCACACACAAATACTTAGAGAAAATACCCATCCTGATTCATCTCTGAGAAGGAAAGTACCAGAGGTGGTGGTCAGCAGGTTCTGACCAGTTCTGGAGAACCGGTGGCGGAAATTTTGAGTAGTTGAGGAGAACTGGCGAATACCACCTCTGACTGGCCCCACCCCATCTATTCTCCACCTCATGAGTCCCAGCTGATTGGCTGGGTCTCCTTTTGTTGTCCTGCACAGGAGAACAGAGCTGGAAAGCAGGTTAAGGAGGTTGTTAAGGAATTGAGATTTTACGGTATCCTTCCCTTGCCATACCCACCAAGCCATGGCACATTCACTAAGCCATGCCTCCAGAACCAGTAGTAAAAAATTTTTGAATCCCACCACTGGAAAGTTCCCATATATTTCTAGAGATTCATTATATTGCTTTATGATGTAGAACAGGGGTGTCAAACTCAAGGCCCCAATGGCTGCTTAAATCTTGGCCACGGGACTACTCTGGAAGCAGTGAAGGACCAAGCTGCGGTGCCTCTACCAGAAAAAAAAATTGAGCTTGGGAGGGCTACATGTGGCCTTTTCTGGGCTCTGTTTTCAACCATGATGGTCTGCAACCCTCTGCCAGCAAAAATGGACTCCCCGGGTTCCATTTTCATTGGCAAAGAGCTGCAGGAGGGTATTGTGCCCAAAAATGGAGCCTGGGTGACAATGGTGGGATTCAAAAAAAAATTTCTACTGGTTCTGTGGGCATGGCTTGGTGGGTGTGGCAAGGGAAGGATACTGTAAAATCCCCATTTCCTCCCCACCCCACTAACCTGCTTTCCAGCTCCGTTCTCTTATGCAGGGCAACCCAAGGAGACCCAGCCAATCAGCTGGGATTTGGGAGGCAGAGAATAGATGGGGGCTGGGCCAGTCAGAGGTGGGATTTGCCGGTTCTCCGAACTACTCAAAATGTCCACTACTGGTTCTCCAGAACTGGTCAGAACCTGCTGGATACCACCTCTGCCGGATGGGCCATGGGTGGCCTTCCTGGGCTCCATTTTGGCTGGCAGAGGCTGCAGGAGGCTGTTGCAGCCGAAAACGGAGCCTCGATGATTGACATTGAGCTGACCATGCCCACCTCAGCCACACCCGAGGTCAAATACAATCTTGATGCGGCCATCAATGAAATCGAGTTTGACACCCCTTATCTAGAAAGAAATGCCTACAGCTCCTATGGTCCCTGTTGGTGAAGGGTTTTGGGAGAAATTCCAGAAGCCATGCTCTATGAAGGCTTTTTCTGCCTTGTGATGGACTGTAACCCACCATGAATTCTTTCAGATAATAATTTGGTGGTGAATATTTCAAACCAACAAGTCAGGGATAATTTCCCCAGTGGAGCTAGTTTAAATCCACTGGGATGGACAGACTGAGCTGAGAAGTTGTCCCAGTGAAAACAAGAATGAGTTGAGAATGAGCCCTGCAGTAATTCTTCGTCACCATTTTTTTTTTCCTTCTATGAATGGTCTTCTACAATCACCAAGGCATCCCATTTATTTCATTGGAATGGTAACAATTTCTTTTTTAAAACAAATAGGTGGTAAGAATACGTGAATGAGGAGTGTGAACCAAAAAGGATGATGAAAAACAAGAATCAACATTCGAACAAACCTGTTGGTTTGTTTCAGGGACTCGTCAAACTACAGATTCCTAGACAAGGCCTGTCAGTTTTAAATTCTGAATAGTGTTTGCAATTTGCTGTCCGAATATTGCAAAACTCTGCAAACAGGCAAGGCAGATGAGTTGGTGATAAGAACATAAATACCCAGATAAGTTAACTTTGGGAAGAAATCTGAAAGGGTTTCTGTTGAGCAATATTAGTCGTTGACTCGGCTTGCTTTTACATAGCAAAGGAACAGGGAAAAAAGAAGGAATGTAATTAGTGGAGATATTTTATTTTTAATTAAGACTATAAATAAATGCTTAGCCTATCATAGGTCTCCAAGATAAATAGATGATAGATAGATAGATAGATAGATAGATAGATAGATAGATAGATAGATAGATAGATAGAT
>BLBF01000039.1:30781386-30792851 GCA_015471245.1 Laticauda colubrina
TATATGTTTTTTTAAGTTTTCGCGGGTACTTACATGTGTGCTGTTCAGCTTCCTTCGGGTATTATCCCATGTCATTGTAGTTCTTTTAAAGTTGTAGCAACATTTCAGCAGAATCTCATCTGCCATCATCAGGATTTTGTATTCAGTTTGTATGTGGGTCAGGCTATCACAGCCGTTAGTTTTAAATTTGAGGCTAGCCTACTGTTATCCCAGGATGGTTTTTTCTACATCCTGATTGGTTGGGAGTCTTGGTCTGTGTTTATTGTTCTTGGAGTTTGTTTGATTGGTGTTTCTGGTTTCTTCTGTCTGTTTTGTGGCTTTGATTGGCTGGCAACACTGTGTTCCTGTATTGGAGGTTTTCAGTGCAGTTTGGCTTCACGTGAAAGGACGGCTATTATCTATTAGTAAGCTAGGTTTCATCTGGGTGCCTGGTGGGGGGGTGTTTGAGCTGGAGGCATCAGAGGGAGTCTGTTTGTGCCCAGGTGTTTGCCTGGCTTGTGGTGTGGATATATATATAAATTATAAATACAATTAATACAGGTAATTGAAAGAGCTTCTTCAGAACAGCTCTGAGAAATGGGGTTAATGCTTATTTGAGATGAAGAATGCAAACCACCTGTGTCTACAAAGAAAAAAGAAGGGGGGGGGAATCCTTGTTTTTATTGTTGCCACAACTTTATATTTATGCATTCAGATGGCATTTTCTTAAATCAGTTTAAAATCAATCTGGTACGAGCACAGCCGTTTGTGAACGTGTCTGAAAATTGGAAATTCCCTTATGCATTCAGTTAACTGGGGGAGGGGGATTTCTCTATGTGTCCCAATATGCAGGCTAGCAAGAAGCAGGTTCACTTCAGCATTTCCAGGAAAATCAGGAGACAGACCCCAGATATCTTGCAGGAAACTGGCTGGGATTGGCACGGTAGCCATTTGCCCTTCCTTGCTGACAAGGTGAGCCATGCACTCCTCCTCCTCCTTATGATTCATATCATGAAAGATATTTTATTTTATTTATTTATTTGATTTGTTACTTACAAGATAATAGGAATAAGTATAAACATGAGTAAGAATATAGGAAATAGAATAAAATAGAACAGAACAGAACAGAACAGAACAGAACAGAACAGAACAGAACAGAATAGAATAGAATAGAATAGAATAGAATAGAATAGAATAGAATAGAATTCTTTATTGGTCATGTTTGGATTGGATATACAAGGGATTTGTTTTGGTGCAAATGCTCTCAGCGTCCATAAAAGAAAAGATACATTCATCTGGAGTCAAGGATCATCAGGTACAACACTTAATAATAGTCATAGGCTTGGGTGGGATTCTACCAGTTTGCACCTATTTGCTAGAACTGGTTGTTAACATTCTCAGAAGTTCGGAGAACCGGTTGTTAGAAGAAATTACTGGACTAATTCTGTAAGAAAGGCAGGAAGGAAACATTCTGGTGTTGCTTACAGAAACTGTCTCTCCATTAACCCTTATTACATTCTTGGCAGGACTAGACTTCCTGTCTCAGGAGCTTGTCTGGAGTTTTCTTCCCCTCCTTTGCTGGTACTTTGCTTGTGTGGAGTGAGTGACCATTCAAAGTTACAATGGCACTGAAAAAAGTGACTTATGACCATTTTTCACACTTACGACTGTTGCAGCATCCCC
The DNA here is from genome assembly GCA_015471245.1 of Laticauda colubrina. Taxonomy (NCBI): domain Eukaryota; kingdom Metazoa; phylum Chordata; class Lepidosauria; order Squamata; family Elapidae; genus Laticauda; species Laticauda colubrina. Next base: position 30,783,049 of record BLBF01000039.1, read on the forward strand.
ACAGTCATGAGAGACCAGGCAAGGAGATGTGTGCCTCGATGTGAGTGATGTTGAGTTGGTCACACCCAACCAATAACATCACCACCAAGCCATATCCACCCAGTCACATGACCACCAAGCCATGCCCAACACCTAAGCCATGCCCACAGAACTGGTTGTTAAAAAATTTGAATCCCACCCCTGGTCATTGGGTATAATAAGCAATCAAATCATACTAGGAAACAGTTAATATAAATCGTAAGGATGCAAGCGACAAAGTTACAGTCATACAGTCACAAGTGGGAGGGGATGGTGATAAGGAGTGGTGAGAAGATTAATTGTAATAGTAGTGCAGACTTTGTAAATAGTTGGACAGTGCTGAGGGAATTATTTGTTTAGCAGAGTAAATGGGGACAATAGGACAGGAATGGTAGGCATGATGGTGCATGCCCCTTATAGACCTTTTAGGAATGGGGTGAGGTTAATAGTGGATAGTTTGAGGTTAAAGGAATGTGGGGTTAGAGGATGTAACAACAGAGTCAGGTGGTGCATTCCAGACATTGACCACTCTGTTGCTGAAGTCATACTTTCTGCGATCAAGTTTGGAGTTACAAATGAGTAACAAAAAGTAATAAAATGGGTTCTGATGAGGTCTGGCTAACATATTAATGTTTCTAATTATCACCTCTGGAAAGCATTGTCTGAAACAATGCATTTTAGTTTTGCAGTTGTTTATATATCTTGAGGAAGTACTATTGATTTCTGAATGAGAAGGAAGAACACAGCAGATGAGAAAGCAGAGTTGAAGAAAAAGGAAAAGCAAATTGTTCTGTTTTGTCCCATTTTGACAACATCTAAAGGATGCCCTGTATCAACAGAAGTATGAAAAACTCAAATTCTTTAGTGTCCCTGTTACAGTCCCTATTTTGGTGTTCTAAATAATAATTCCAGTTAAAAGACTTCAGAGTTGGATTTTATACTACAGTTCCCAGTACTAAATTCATTCTGGTATTTTAAGTGTGACAAATTGGGATGAGGTTGCAGTAGTAATCCAACTTGTATAAGGTTTCCTTGTTTGGTCTTCCCATTTTCCCTTTCAACAACGGAACATTGACACCTGCAATTATCTTTTTTTAACTAAAACCACTTTAAAACAAGATGTAGCATTACATCTCTTAGACAAATTTTAAGTCTCAATTTAGAGTTAGATTCTCTCTCTCTCTCTCTCTCTCTCTTTCTCTCTTGTTCATGGTTAAATATTTCTCAAAACCAGTTAATAGCTTAAAAACATAAAGTCCAATCCGCATATTAAAAAGCTGCAGAAAATTCCATCAGCTCAGATTTTAAATATTCAGTATATCAGAAGTACAAGGCAGAATACAGATGAATAAACCAGGGAGTGTTGGAGGTTTTAGCTTTTTGGCATGTCTTGCATAGAATTGTGCACACTGTAGAGATAATGCCTAAAACATAAATAAAAGTACTAGACAACTGCTAAACAAATTGATGAATGAATCTGAAAAGGGCTTCTAAAGTTGCTTCGATTTTTTTACCCAGGTCTCTGCTCATGTATATTTTCTGATTCCTGCTGGACTCATTTAAGTGAATCTCTTCATGCATGAATTATTTCCTTTACACTATTGCAAGAACAAAATCTCTTTTAAAAATTGCTTGAGTGTGTGTTTCTTTGAAGAGGCTTATTTCACAGTTGTTATGCAATAGCTGTTATCCCAATTGTATAGAGTTTTGGAGATGTCCAAATCAAATTGCTGCCCTATATACTTAGGGATTTTACACCTGTGTGAGAGAGGCAAAAATCAATTGCTTGCACAATCATCCAGGTTATTATACAAGCTGTTATCATGTTTAAATATTTCCACTCTGTAGGATAATTTGATTTTAAACATCCCCATTTCCCCCCACCCCCTTTGAGAGCCAACTCTCTGATGAGAAATTTCTAGAACACAGATGTAAATGTGGGGTCAATATTGCTTTCAAGTTTCTAAATATCCAGTGCCAAGAATAAGCTTCAGACTTCAACAACATTTGTTATTATAAAGTGGTTCAGCTGTCCCTTTTGGCGGTGAGAACCCATGACATCCTGCCTCTATGAGGAAAGAATTTGGCTATGAAGCCAGTGACAATTGTAAACATTGGCTTGTCCAGCACCAAAGATCAGGAAACCTGGGAGGCACTTCAGAGGTGGTTTTCAGCAGGTTCTGACCAGTTCTGGAGAACCGGTAACAGACATTTTGAGTAGTTCGGAAAACCGGCAAATACCACCTCTGACTGGCCCCGCCCCCATCTATTATCCGCCTCCCAAGTCCCAGCTGATTGGCTGAGTCTTCTTTGGTTGCCCTGCACAGGAGAATGGAGCTGGAAAGCAGGTTAGTGGGGTGGGGAAGGAATGGACATTTTACAGTATCCTTCCCTTGCCATGTCCATCAAGCCATGCCACACCCACCAAGCCACAGCCACAGAACTGGTAGTAAAAAAATTTGAATCCTACCACTGCCACCCAGGCTGTTTTTGGCCACGACTTCCTCCTGCAGCCTTTTGCCAGTGAAAATGGAGCCCAGGAGTCCATTTTTGCTGGCAGAGGGTTGCAGGCCATCGTGGTTGAAAATGGAGGCCAGAGAAGGCTACAAGCAGCCCTCCCAAGCTCAATTTTTTTCTGGCAGAGGCACTGCAGGTTGGTCCTTCACTGCTTGTCTTGCCACACCCACCAAGCCATGCCCACTAAGTCATGCCCACAGAACTGGTAGTAAAAAAAATGTGAATCCCACTACTGACTATCCCCGCCGTATAATTGTGGAAAAGATGATGACCAAGTTTCACAGCAGAAATGGACATTACGTACAGAAATGAAAATTACGAAAGAGAACTTTGGAGCCCTATATTTAAACAAAAAAATACAGGTAGTCCCTGACTTACAACAGTTCATTTAGTGACCGTTCAAAGTTACAATGGCCCTGAAAAAAGGGACTTATGACTGTTTTTCACACTTACGACCAATGCAGCATCACCCATGGTTATGTGATAAAAATTCAGATGCTTGGTAACGGATTCATTTTTAGGACGGTTGACTTAACAATGGTGGCAAGCAAACCTGTCAACTGGGGCAAAACTCACTTAACAAATGTTTCGTTTAGCAACAGGAATGTTGGGCTGTGTTGTGTGTCATAACTCGAGGATTACCTTTACACACACAGGTCTCACACACACAGCCATAAAACATGTGGATTAATCCAGTGTGCTTTTTAAAAAAAAAAGATGATTTGGAGTAAAATAATGGCTAAGACTAAAGCTGACCAATATGGCTGCTTGTCATATTTGCTTCACAGCCAATTGGTAATGCATATGTGAAGAGCAAATGAAGAACATTTCTTCTTATGTAGTAGCCCATGAGGAAATATCTCTCTCTTTCCTTCTCCCTCTCCCTCTCTCAACCTTCCCTCCCTTTCCCTCTCTCACTTCCTCTTCCTCTCTCTCTCTCTCTCTCTCTCCTCTCTCCCCCCTCTCTCTGACACTCACCCTCTCTCTCCCTCTCTCTCCCTTACTTTCTCTCTCTCTCTCCCACACTCTCTGTCTCTCTCTCTCCCCCCTCTCCCTCACTCCCTCTCTTTCCCTCACCCGCCCTCTCTCCCTTACTCTTATTCTGTGTGTGTGTGTGTCTCTCTCTCTCTACCTCACTCTCTCTCCCTCACTCTCTTTCTCTCTCTCAATAAAACCAATATACCCCTTCAGAAAAATTCATGAAGCTAGGATCTCTGTAACTGCCAAAATATATTGGATATCTTTCTAAAGATTCAAAATACCTTTTTGCAAGGGAAAAAATGACAAAAATCTAGAGTTTCAGACATTTAGCTTCTGGCAAAAGAAAAGCCCGAGTCCTCTTGGATTCTTATATATCCTGTTCTGTATAAAATAGTTTACTCCAAAATCCTTGATTGTGATTGGCTAGAAAAGCCGGCATAGGGATTGGTTCACTAGGAACCAATCCAAAAGAGTTGCCAAAAGGCGGCAAAACCAAGTAACCATCATTGGCTACAAGCCGGCAGGCAAGCCGTATATAAAGGCTGCCGCGGCAAGAGCCAAACTGTTCCGTTTTCACTTAACTGTTGAAATAAAGACTTTTACTGTTGGAACCCGGTCTACCTCGCGTTTTTCCAGACGGAACAGTGGCGACGAGGGTGGGATCGTCCTAAAACATGAGACTGTGCACGAGGCGAATTGAAACCCAGGCTTGAAGCGATGGCCGGAAATAATGCACCGCCCGCACCCTTCAATCCCAATGAAGAAGATTGGGAATCCTACGTAGATCGTTTCCAAATGTACTTAGAAAGTAACAAGATGGAAGAGATCTCAGACCAGCATAAGAGGGCTGTCTTCTTAACGCATTGCGGACCAACGGTATTCAAAATGGCCAAGGCATTGGCGAAACCCAGAGACGTAAAACAAATGACCTGGCCCGAACTCCAGCGAATGTTGAAGGTTCATTACGCACCAGTGGTGTCAAATCTCATCAAACGGCACGAATTCTACTGAAGGGACCAAAAAGAAGGCGAGACCATCGCTGATTTTGTGGCAGCCCTCCAACAACTGGGAGGAGCATGTGAGTTCCTGAACTTAGATGAAGCCATGCAAGATCGAGTAATATTGGGTTTAAAAGACTCTAATTTACAAAGTAAATTGCTAAATAAACCCAACATAACCGTGGCTGAAGCAATCGCAGAAGCCACAGCTGCAGAAGCCGCGAAAAAGTCAGCGGCCACCATGAAACAAATGAACGCGAACAACGACAAAACGAGCCTAACCAGAGGGAAGAAGCAATTTCCCGCCACCACACACCACGAAGATTTTGACGAGTCATCAGAATCTGGAGAGGAAGATGATGAGGTCCACCGCCTGTATGCCAACAAAAAAAGGCGCGAAAAAATAAACTGGCAGGAATGTGCCAGTTGCAGAGGAAACCACCCTCGAGCTGATTGCAGATTCCTTGATGCCATCTGCAGAGCTTGTAAGAAAAGGGGACACATCGAGAAGGTCTGTAAGAATCGAAAAAATAACAGCCCTAACAGACGCAGTAACTCTCTCCCACAAGCTGAATCAAAACAAGCTGAGAGAAAGTGGGAGCGCAACAAATGAGCCAGTAACCGAGAAAAGACCCATCAAACTGTCACTATCAGAAGCGCTCAGACGAAAAGCGGAAAAAAAGTTAAAATCATCGTAAAAATCGAAAGCAGCCCCTGTGAGATGGAGGTCGATTCAGGGTCTTTCCTGTCAATGGTGTCATGGGACACAATCAGACAACTGGTCCCAAATATCAAACTAAAACAACTCCAGAAACAAAAATTAACTCTGAAGAACTACCAAGGGAATCGAATCCCTGTGGTAGGTCTAGGACATTTCCGAGTCGCTTACAAGCAGCATGTCGAAGTTCTTCCTCTGACAATAGTCAACCGAGACTGACCCAGCCTCCTGGGCATTGAATGGTTCGCACCATTGGGCATTGGAATGACCGGAGTAGACCGAGTGGCCGCAACCGACTGGGAAGAAAACCTGATCCATGAGTTCCAGGACGTTTTCAATGGCTCCCTAGGCAAGTATCGGGGAATCCCAATTTCCTTTAGCTTAGACTCCCAGGTGGCCCCTAGAAGATTAAAGGCCAGACGAGTTCCCTTTGCATTAAAAGCAAAAATAGAGGAACAATTGAATAAATTAATTGACCAAGGGGTTTTGGAACCTGTTGACCATGCTAAATGGGAGACGCCAATTGTAACATCGGTTAAATATGACGGGTCGGTACGCATTTGCGGAGACTACAAGGCTACCCTGAACCATGTGCTGCAACAAAGTGCATACCTGGTGCCAGTCATACAACATTTGCTACACTCACTCGGGGGAGGAAAAATTTTTGCTAAACTAGATCGAGCACAAGCTTACCAACAGCTTCCAGTAGACCCCTTAATGGCCGAGGCACAGACAATAGTGACTCACAAAGGGGCATTCAAGTGTAACAGACTTCAGTTTGGAGTGAGTGTGGCCCCAGGCATTTTCCAAAGCCTCATGGAACGCCTATTAAATGGAATAAAAGGGGTCATACCATATTTTGACGATGTCCTGATTTCGGCTAAAGATACGACCCAACTAGAAAAAAAGACTAAGAAATGTACTAACAAAATTTAGAGAATCCGGTCTGAAAGTTAAAAAAGAAAAATGCTGCTTAATGACTGATCACGTCGAATTTCTGGGCTACTTAATTGACGGAGAGGGTATACACCCTACTGAAAAAAAAGTCAAAGCCATTAAAGACTCACCACAGCCAAAAAACAAAACGGAATTGCAGGCATTTTTAGGTCTAATAAATTTCTATAACGTATTCCTCCCCCACAAAGCAACAATAGCGGAACCATTACACCATTTGCTGGATAAGAAAACTAACTGGACTTGGGGTCATAGAGAGCAAAAAGCATTCCAGAAAATAAAAAAATTATGAACATCAAACACTGTTCTTATCCAGTTTAGTAACACGCTTCCATTGACGGTAACCTGCAACGCCTCACCGTTTGGAGTCGGTGCCATCCTGAGCCACCAATTGCCAGATGGGAGAGAGGCACCCGTCACTTATTACTCAAAGACTCTGTCTAAAACAGAACGTAACTATAGTCAACTCGACAGAGGAGCCCTGGCAATCGTCGCCGGAGTGAAACGTTTTCATGAATACCTTTATGGAAGAACATTTTTGCTTGTAATGAACCATAAACCGTTGCTAGGAATTCTGGTGGGAAACAAGCCTACACCGAACATTTTATCGCCGCAGATGACTAGATGGTCAGAATTCCTTGCAGCATACTCTTACACATTGACACATCGACCCGGCAAGCAAATCTCCCATGCAGACGCATTAAGCAGAGCACTGTTGCTGACAATGGAGGAAGACCCAGCGCCAACAATGACCACCCTGCAAATAAAAACATGCCCCGAACTACCAATATCTGCAAACGATGTTGCCAGTGCCACCGCAAAGGACCCAGTGACTGCCCGCATGTTAAACTGGGTAGGAAAAGGCTGTCCGGAAAACCAAAAAACTGAAAACTTTAAACCTTTCTGGACCAGACAAACCGAACTCTCAATTCAAAAATTGTTTATTGTGGGGTGATCGGGTAGTAATCCCTCCTAAACTACAGACTAGGGTGTTGGGTATGCTTCACGAAGGCCACCGTGGTATTGTAAAAATGAAAAGCCTCGCTAGAAGCTATATCTGGTGGCCTGGTTTAGATAAATATATTGAATATTGGGTTGCCACTTGCACTAAATGTCAGAAAACCAGGCCTTCCCCACCACAAGCACCCATAAGGGACTGGGAGACCCCACGAGGCCCCTGGTCTCAGATCCACATTGATTTCGTGGGTCCTACTAGGGGGCATACCTTTTTAATTGTCGTAGATGCATACTCAAATTGGCTGGAGGTTGTAGCAATGTCATCTACGACAACCGAGGCAGTCATTAAACAACTTAACAAACTTTTTGCAACCCATGGATTGCCGGACGTCCTAGTGTTCGACAACGGGCCACAATTGACGGCCATCCAATTTGAACAATACCTAGCCTCCCTAGGTATACGCCATGCACTGGCCGTGCCGGCCCACCCGGCAGCAAATGGTAGGGCGGAGAAAATGGTCAGGTTTACCAAAGAGGGTTTAGAGAAAATGGACCTTGGGGATGTCCAGGATAAAATCAACCATCTACTCACCCTCCAACATATCACACCCAGCACTGTAACCAACAAAAGCCCAGCGGAATTATTAATGGGAAGAAAACTTAGGTCGCAATTAGACAGGTTGCACCCAAGTTATACCTTGGAAAGACCCCCCCGACTCCTCCAGCCATGGCCGAACATTTGAAATCGGTGACCTAGTCTACGCAAAAATTTTTACCGGGGACACCCTATGGCTTCCAGCCACAATCACACCACTCACAGGACCCCGGTCCTACTGACTAACCGTAGACGATGGCAGGGAATGGAAGCGGGACATAGACCAGCTTCGTTCCCGAAACATTGAAAGAAATACAAACACACAACCACAAAAAATAAAAATCGACGAAAACAAAACCAAAGAGGGGGGGGAAATACAAGAAAATAATAAAGAACTTTTAAAAATAAACCCAGAACATCTAACCAATCAAAAAGAGCAAAAAGGAAACTTACGGTTAGATGAAACTTGAGAAAATAATCCAGACGAAGGGGCCAACCTAGCCAGCTCGACCTGCCCGGAGAAACCAGGAGGGAGTGGCGAAACCACTGGCCTGAGAAACTCAAGCGGTAACAAAATGGCCGACTCACCCTTCCAGGTGGTTCCATGGAAAAGAGCTGGAGAGACAGCAACCCCATCTGAACCGGGTGAAGTCTCCAGTGAAAATGAACCGCGCAGGTCCAGTAGAATCAGAAGAAGCCCCACCTACCTGCGTGACTACGTCACCACGTAGGACTAAACCAAGGGGGGAGGGGTGTTCTGTATAAAATAGTTTACTCCAAAATCCTCGATTGTGATTGGCTAGAAAAGCCGGCATAGGGATTGGTTCACTAGGAACCGATCCAAAAGAGCTGCCAAAAGGCGGCAAAACCAAGTAACCGTCATTGGCTACAAGCCGGCAGGCAAGCCGTATATAAAGGCTGCCGTGGCAAGAGCCAAACTGTTCCGTTTTCACTTAACTGTTGAAATAAAGACTTTTACTGTTGGAACCCGGTCTACCTCACATTTTTTTGGACGGAACAAATCCTTGTGGAACAGGCGTGTTTGCAAGGTGTGGTCAAAACAAGTCAAGATGGTGGTCGCATCAGCACAATCAAATCCATGCCTGTCCTGTGCATTATACGTAAAACACCAGTAGCGTTTTGACTGCGCTATTGTGACCGACCATCCTGTCATTTTTCACTATGCTCTGAAAATGCTCCTTGTTGGGGAAGGATTCTGTGTCCCTTTTTTTATAAGCCAGGAAACCATTCCTTCACCTCCTTAGCAATAAAAATAATCTTCATTTCTATTTTTGTGTGGGTTTTTTTTCTCGCTGGCAAGTGTGCTGGTTCAAAAGGAAATGTTGTTTTTTGCAAGTCAGCGAACTTTTGAACCTAAGCATGCAAATTCTATTTCCTCTGTCTCACTAAAGTAGGCTATTCTTAAAAAATCCTTCCACAAAGAAGATGAAGTTGTTGATCTATTCAAGACTGATTTGCTGTCACCAATTTCATTTTGTTAAGAGGAGAAGGAAAATACCGATTTCTCCTTAGGTCATGAACAAAACCTTTTAGAAGTTTCTCTTAAAAGCTACGTCAGGAACAATTTCTCATTTAGGTTGCAATAAATGCCAAGCAATCATAAAGGCTCAAAAGGAATGCTGGTGAATGGGTTTCCTTCTTTCCTTTTCGATATAAAACAACATTTAAGCAGGGAATGGGGGGATAATGGGAGAGAGTAGAAGAAATTGAAATGTATTCTGTACTTAGTCTTTGTTACTGAAAACCAAGGCCTTTAGTTTCAAGGAAATGTTCTTTACAGTGATATTTTAAAAGAACCAATTCCATCTAGGCTTATAACATTACTGTGGGGGCTCCATGGATAGGGAGATCCCAATAGATTGCCTCCTGTTAGGTAAATATTGGCAGAAATTTAGTTTAATATGTTGATGGCTGTCTGGGAGGCTGATGGCTGCCTTTGAACATTGCAAGATAGATGATAAATGATAGGTAGATAGGTAGATGATAGATAGATAGATAGATAGATAGATAGATAGATAGATAGATAGATAGATAGATAGATAGA
>BLBF01000039.1:30792861-30857686 GCA_015471245.1 Laticauda colubrina
AGATAGATAGATAGATAGATAGATAGATAGATAGATAGATAGATAGACAGACAGATATTGCAAAAAATGTATGTAAGTACTTATTTATATGTATGTGTGTGTATATACACACATGCATACGCATTTTGCAATATTTATCATATTGGTATATCTACCTGTCTGTCTGTCTGTCTGTCTCTATCCATCCCTCATCTATCTTGCAATGTTCAAAGACACAGGCCTTAGTGCTGAGGAACACAAAATTCCAATAGTTGACAGACTAGTTTCAGATAATTAAAACTCTGTATTCACTGGTGGGATTCAAATAATTTAGCAACCGGTTCTCCACCCTCATGATTTATTCCAACAGCTAGTTCGCCAAACTGCTCAGAAAGTTAACAACCGGTTCTCCTGAAGTGGTGCGAACTGGCTGGATCCCATCACTGGGGATAGTGAAGGAAAGTGAGTTAAGAATGTGTACAATGGAACAAGAAATGAATGAATGAATGATAAACTGGTCCCATTTATGAGCCATAGTGGTGCAGTGGTTAGAGTGCAGTACTGCAGGCTACTTCTGCTGACTGCCGGCTGCCTGCAATTTGGCAGATCGAATCTCACCAGGCTCAAGGTTGATTCAGCCTTCCGTTCTTCCGAGGTTGGTAAGATGAGGACCCAGATTGTTGAGGGGAAGAGGCTGACTCTATAAACCACTTAGAGAGGGCTGTAAAGCACTGTGAAGCAGTATATAAGTGACTGAATTTATGTTTGCTCTTTGTCCTTTGCAGAGTGTCCTCCATGCAGTTACCTGTCACGAAAAAGTGGTCATTGTCCGAAAGGATAATCCAGAGTCTCTGGGAATGACGGTGGCAGGAGGACTATCTTCTCACAGAGAATGGAATCTACCTATTTATGTTTTAAGTGTTGAACCGGGTGGAGTCATCAGCAGAGATGGCCAAATAAAGACAGGTGATTGCATATCAGTTCGGAGTATACTTTGCGATGGGGGTTCCATCTAGCTCAGCTCGAAGCAACTTCATTTTTCAGTCTTTTATTATGTAACTTTTTAAAATGTATTTAGCTGGAAGAGAGTTTAGTTTAGTTTAGTTTAGTGTCATTGCACCTCGTACAACGCAATTAAATGACACCTTCAGTGTACATTATACTTCAGAAAACTATAAAAATAAAACAAAAACACACAACCTTTACATTTTATATATTGAATTGAAAACCCCTGATATTGCATTAATATTGCACTATACAGCAGAATTCAAAAGAGCTACTGCCCTTGGATAGAAGCTGTTTTTCAGCCTATCTGTCCTTGTTTTTACTATCCTGTACCATCTGCCAGATGGTAATAGTTAAAAAAAAAAGGTGCCCAGGATGAGATGGACCTTTAAGGATGTTTTGAACTTTCTGAAGGCAGCGGGAGCTATAAAGCTCTTCCAAAGAGGGGAGAGGGCAACCCATGATCCTCTGGGTAGTGATGTTAACCCTCTGGAGTGCTCTCCTATCTGCCCCTGTGCAATTGGCAAACAATTCAGAGGTGCAGTAAGTTATGATACTCTCTATGGTGCAGCAGTAGAAGGTCACCAGCAGTTTTTCATTCAGTTGTTGCTTTCTGAGAAGTCTCAGGTAGAATAATCTCTGCTGGGCCCTTATGACCAGGGCTGCAATGTGAACACCCCATTTTATGTTGGCTTCTTCTATCATTAGTGTACTGTTGAATCTTGGGGAGGTTAAATTAGACTAGATTGGATCACTATAACACATTAAAATAATAGGGTTACATGGGACCTTGGAGGACTTCTAGTCTAACCCCCGGTTCAAACAGAAGTCCATACATCATTCCAGACAAATGGTTGTCCAATGTCTTCTTGAAATCCTCCAGTGATGGAGCAATCACAATCTCTAGAGGCAAGCTGTTCCATTGGTTGATTATTCTCACTGCCAGGAAATTTCTCCCTACTTCTAGGTTGGATCTCTTTAATGATCTTCTACCTGTTACTTCTTGTCCCACACTTAAGTGTTTTGCAGAATGGGTCAACCTCTTCTTCTCTGTGACAGCCTCTCAAGTGCTAGAAGATAGTTTCCATGTTGCCCCTAATCCTTCTTGCTTACTTCTCTTAACCATTTGTCATACAGTTTAGCCTCCAGATAAGTTGCTTTGTTGCTCTTCTTTGCATTAATTTCGAGGGCATCAGCATTTTTTTTGTATCATGGTGACCAGAACTGGATGCAGTATTCCAAGTATGGCCTCACTAGTACAGACAGTATTGTTCTGACTTCCTGAGACCGTAATTAATCACACGCTTAGTCAAAATAACTCTTGTTTTATTTCAATGCTGGGAATTATGTTCATTCCCAGCCCATAATGAGCCCCAAACAGTCCCTCAAGATAAGCACCCACCTTTCTCTCCTTTGAATTGTTGCCAACAACCAACATACCAAATTAACTGAGGAAAAAATAACTGAAGTACAAAGTCCACACATAGCTTCAAGGTTTAATCTGAACAGAGTGAATGACTTTGCTTCCTGCAAAGGTTTCTCTATCTTTGCACCTCCTTTATACCTTAGGGGAGGGGCAATCACCTCCCAGCCTTAATCCTGAGTCATCTCTTTTGTCTCAGCTGCTCTTACCTTCTGGCAGCTCTGCGCATACGCACACTGGGAACAGGCTCTCCTTGTTCCTCTGCCTCACTGCTCCCAGACTCCCAGATGGTCCTGGCCCCATCTCTGCATCCGATGTATGACCCTTGTCCAAGTCCTCCCCAGACTCCCAGACTGGTCCCTGTTCTTCCCCACTCTCCGATTCTGCTGCTGTCTGCAGAGGCTGCCGGAGAACCACAAGTATAAAGGGGGACTACCATTTGTCATGATCTTGATGCTTTCCCACTGTTGATGCATCCTAGGGCTGCATTGACTTTTTTGGCGGCTACAGTACAGAATGGTGTCATACTTAAGTGATGGACTACTCAAACACCTCTCTCACACACAGTTGAGTTAAGTAATGTAATACCTGTGCATTTGATTTTTCTTGCATCGATGGTTTTCTCACCACTGAACTGTGTCTTGTTGGGCTCAATGCTCAAGTCTGCCAAGAGCCTTTTGAATCTTGATACTACCTTCCAGTGTTGGCAATTCACCCCTATCTTGATGTCATCTGCAAATCTTATGAGTTCCCCTTCTCTCTCCTAACCTAAAACAATTGGTGCTGTGAAACTAAAACTCCTCTCCTCTGCTTGTGTTTTGCATTTGGAAGAGATTTCTTTTCAGGTGGGGGAAGGAGGAATAGAACTCCTCAGAGCGTGTTAATAATAATATAGGGAATACTAATGCTCTGATGGTCATTTTGAAAAATCCTTTCTTAGTGAGCACCTAGAAGCCAAGAGGAAGATGCATGCCAAATTTCAAGTTTGTAGGCTTTACAGTTCTGGAGATTTTGTGATGATGTGTGAGTGTTATTTCGCTTTTATAGAGAGAGATGAGGCTCCTGAAACACTAACCACTCCCATCCATTTCTGACATAACTTTATGGCATTGTTTTCAGTGAAGATTTTAATTTTTCTAAAGTTTTTTCCCCCATGAGAAAAGGGAAAATGAGTCACGGTATGTATAGTGATTGGAGTTTTGGATTAGATATATGGAGACCCCTTCAACTCCCCATTCAGCTATAAAACTAATTGGGAATTAACAGGCATTGACTATCTCTCAGCCTGATCTTACCTCAAATAACAGCTATAAAAAATTACCAAATGCCGCATTTTTATACTTTGGAACCGAGAGGCAGATCTTAAGTGAATTTAATTTTGAATGTGCCTACATTCTGCTGTTATTAAAAAATAACATCTGATCTTCCTGTCAAGTTTTTAGCTTATTTTTTTTATACTGATGTCTACCTATGTTATCCAGTTCGACATTACCTATTCCCAAGTGGGAGTCACCATCTAAAATGGCTGGAGATAAATTGAGAACAGAGAAGAAATTACTTTATAATTTGTTCCAGATACCACAAGTATCTGTAAAAACCTGGCACTTTTTTTTTTCAGGGTTCTTCCCATATTTAAACTTGTTTTCAGTGCTTCCAAATGTTAGCTTTGCACATCATTCTTGTAACAGCATGCTATGATTAGATTAAAAGGGGGTCAGCTTTAATATGTCATTCCCTCATCTATAGCCATATGAATCTTTCAATCCAGGATTGTGCATACTACAATCTTGAACCATAATTAATAATGATTAAATTCAAACCTTTGAAAACCCACTAAAAGATGTTGATCTCTCTTTCATCTTAAATATATGCAAGATGGGTGCATGATTATATACCAATTGGTTCATACTTACAATCTAGCATTCTTACTCTTAACAGTATTGTTTTATTTTATTTTTTTATTTATTTTGTCAAGCGATTATAAGATAACAAGTATAAGTATAAGCATGGTTATGAATACATGAAATGGATATGAATAAAAAAAGAAACAATAGGACAGGGATGGTAGGCACATTGGTGCGCTTATGCACACCTCCTACTCTCCTCTTAGGAAAGGGGTGAGGTCAATAGTAGACAGTCTAAGGTTAAAGTTTTTGGGGTTTGGGGAAGAAACCACAGAGTCAAGTAGAGTATTCCAGACATTGACCACTCTGTTGCTGAAGTCGTATTTCCTGCAATCAAGTTTGGTGCAGTTAACCTTGAGTTTGCATCTATTGTGTGCTCCTGTATTGTTATGGTTGACAGGTAGGGCATTGCAATGTATAATGTTATGTACTATACTTAGATCAGACCAAAGGCATCATAGTTCTAGGTTGTCTAGGTCTAGAATTTCAAGTCTGGTGGTATAAGGTATTCTGCAATGGGTAGAGGAGCTTTGAACTCTTCTTGTGAAATATTTTTGACTTTCTCCACTGTATTAATATCAGATATGTAATACGGATTCCAGACTGATGAGCTGTATTCAAGTATTGGTCTAGCAAAAGTTTTGTGTACTCTAATTAGTAGTGTGATATTACCTGATATCAGGTAATTATAAGTGTATAATAATACATAATAAGTGCTATGCAGGATTAGGTTAACAACTCTTAATGACTTTTTGGCTATGTAGTTACAGTGGGCTCTAGCACTTAGATCATTAAAGAGATAAGTACTCCAAGGTCCTTTACAGAGTTTGGATACTTTTGTCAAGCATTAGACCTCTTAAATATATAAGGAGCCTTATAATTTTTCATTCCATTATTCTGTTCTATTCCATTCCATTCCATTCCTCTCCCTACCGTACCCTACTCTATTCTATTCTATTTCCTATTCTGTTCTGTTCTGTTCTATTTCCTATTCTATTTCCTGTTCTATTCTATTCTATTTCATTCTATTCTAGTCCCATTTTATTCTATTTCCTATTATGTTCTGTTCTGTTCTATTCTATTCACAGCCTAAGTTTGGGCCCCACTCAGAGTGATGAGCATAGCTTTGAATGAAAACCATTTCCACTGTTTTATTTTTCATGTCCATTAGGAGATATCCTGCTCAGCGTGAATGGAATTGATCTGACAGGTGTCAGCCGCGGAGAGGCGGTAGCCCATCTGAAAAATGTCTCCTCATTGGTTGTGTTCAAAGCATTAGAACTGAAAGCCTGTGAGACCACAGAAGGAGAAAATGGGGACTTATTGCCCGATGCCAGTTTGAACGCCTCCAGTCAGAGTGAGTGGTCTCCTTCCTGGGTGATGTGGCTTGAATTACCAAGGTAAGTTGAAGCCAAGAAAGTTTTATGACTTACATGAGGCTTACGTGACTCTTGCTCAGCTTAATGCATGGCACATATATTTTAATTAAATCCAGGCTCTTCTGCCTTCCCCATGCTTATCTGTTGTAGCTATAGGCCTAGCCATTATACAGGTTACACATTATGCATTACAGGTAGTCCTCAGCGTACGACCACAATGGAGTCCAACATTTCTGTCGCTAAGCGAGACAATTGTTAAGGGAATTCTCCCTCATTTTATAACTTCTTTTGCCACCATTGTCTGTGGAGATTTTCAGTCATCCAGGTCATGGTTGTCCCAAAGGTGGTTTTTTTCCAAGAGGCAACTGGACTTTCTTGGTTTTTCTTTGAAGACATTTTGCTTCTCATCCAAGAAGCTTCTTCAGCTCTGACTGGATGGTGAGGAATGGAAGGATTTATATTCCTTGAAGACAAAGCTGGTCATTTGCATTCTTTTAAAGAGTAGTTAAGGCTACCTGGAGGTTGCTCTGAGTCCCCAGGGTCACTTGAGTAGTGCAAATGACTGTGGAGCCTTCTTGGAACTGTTGAAAGGACTGTGTCGTAGACTGGACAAAGACGATGTCGTATCCCTCCCCCTCTGTTGAGAAAGAGTTGTAATTTTGACATAGATGGCCTCTTTGACCCCTCTTCCAAAACAGCGGTCCTCTCTGTCCAAAATGTAGACATAGAATGCAAATGACCAGCTGTCTGCAGGGGGTATATTCCATTCCCCACCATCCAGTCAGAGCTGGAGAAGTGTGATGACCCAGGGTGGGATACAAAAGCAACAAAGTCACAAAAACAGGTGAAGTCCCTTTAATTCCTTCAATTTGGCTTCAAAGGTCCAGTTATCATTGCCTGGAGAAAAAACTCCCCCACAAACAGTTGCGAAACAGGAAGAACTTCAGTTCAAACTCAAAATACATAAATTATAAATGTAAAAAACAACACAAACCACACTGAAGCAATTAAGGAGACAAGGCAGGATAAGGGCTTGAAGACGTCCACAGATATTGAAATACACACACTGGGAAGGATACCAGAACTCAGGTAAGAACTGAAAGACTACAATTATTTCATGCTTTGCTTCCAGCACTGGCCCATGTGCTGTTTGTCCTTTTAAACAGTCCTCATAGCTGCAGCCCATGAAAGGGATCAAGGCCCTTTCCTCCCCCATAGACCACACCATTCACATTGCTCCCTTATCCGCTCCTCCCTATGTGCCCTAGGATGAAGAGGGGATGGGCCTGGGTCTTCCTCTGAATGGCCAACTGGCCTGTCCCTTCCCCAGTTTCCTCCACAGCCTCCAGAGCCACACTCCCACTCCCTGTCAGCTGTTCCTCCTCTCCCTCGGAGTCAGATTCCAACAGGGGCATGACAAGAAGCTTCTTGAATGAGAAGCAAAACATCTTCAAAAAAACCCAGAAACTCCAGTTGCTTCTTGGAAAAAAAAGCACCTTTGAGTCTTGCCACATTTGTTAAGTGAATCACTGCAGTTGTTAAGTTACTAACACGGTTGTTAAGCAAATCTGGCTTCCCCATTGGCTTTGCTTACCAGAAAGTCAGAATGTCAGGTTTCCAAGTGATTGAAATCCATTTAAAAAGAAAAGAACAAAGTCCATGCTCCAAAACTATTTCTTTTATCTAGGAAAGCATCAAATTGGCAAAATCTGTTTTAATTCTGGATCTGACACAACCCAGAATTATACCACATAATATTGGAAATTAGAAACAACCCCCAAAAGTCACATTCCCCAATGGAAGTGAATCAATGTTGCCTGGTGTCGTCAATCTCCACCTCCTGGTCTCAGCAGGGTCAGTTTTTGTTTGCACGGAAAAGGAGAACCACCTCGCCTAAACAACTCTCTATATCTCCACTCCTACCACTTTGGGAATGTGACAAGCCTAAAACCCTTCTACCCATAACCAGCAAAGAGAAAGAAAGAAAAGGAATGGATAATAAGGCTAAATAAAATGGATCCTAACTTTCAATGTACAGCATACATTAAATTAAAATTTTATAACCAGTTGCTAAACATCTGGATTTTGACCACATTTTCCACGATGTTGGTGTGGAAAACGGTCATAAATCACTTTTTTCAGTGCCGTTGTAACTTGAAACAGTCTCTAAATGAACTGTTGTAAGTCAAGAACTCCCTGTACAGTCCTGCATGGATAACCAACTTTAGGATTGGGCCACCCTGTGTCTTTGCACAACATCCGTACAGCTTGAGGATTTCACAGGCACCATATGTTAGTTCTAGGTTGTATTAAACTGTTTGTCTTCGCCCAGATGTTCAAAAACTCTGGACACAGCAGTGGTGAAATTGCCCAAACCACTTTACCGTTCACTCTCAGCCAGCCTTAAAAATTGTTCTAATAGGTTAGAAGCAGCTGTGTTATATTTTTGTACAAAAAAAGGAAAAGAAAAAAAAAACACCAAATAAAATGAAATCATGAAGTACATAGCTTGTTACCCACTCACAAAATGCATTTTAGTGTCTTCTTGGGATATAATTTATACTTCATTACAACATTTGTATCAACCTGATTTTTTTTTTTAAATGAGATACTGCCAGTATGACACACTATTAAATTTACCCTCAAGCTGAACTTCAGCAACCCATAAAATAAGGCAAATTAATTACACAAGAGTCTCTTCACAGATTTGCCACACAAATCTTTTGTTTTATTCAGTCTAGTTCATATCTATCTAAATGTATAAGATTATACTGGAAAGCAAGTGTTTGTGGTTTTTGTTTCAGTTACATGCGTGCAAGGGTTATTTTTAAGCCATTTTGGGGGGGGAACATTGAATTTCCTCAGATATATTTCAAGTATTCCTCTAAAAGCATCAGAATTGGCAAATAGGCAGAGATTTTTTTTGAAGAAAAACTGTTCTTTATGAGAAGTTACAAGGTTTGGTTGGTGTGTCCTACCTAGATGAATCTCCAATTCACCTCAGGGAACCTAATTTGTTTTAAAAGAGGGCAAGGAAGCTCATGGAGAATGAAGTTGTCAATGTCTTTACCTACAGCAGTATGATACCTGTAAATTGTTTCTCACATTGTACATATGTGTTTTAATATACCAGTGTAGAGGCTTATAATAGTGTGGAATGCAAATGGATAACTAGTGGCCTTTTAATTATGAGCAAGCTTACCTTTAATCAATGACTGAACACTTGTTGGATACTTTAGCTAGAGTTTCACAAGTTCCTCAACCCCAAATACAGATGAGTGTATGTGTTGGGGGACACCAGAGGTGGTGTTCAGCAAGTTCTGACCAGTTCTGGAGAACCGGTAGCAGAAATGTTGAGAAGTTTGAAATCCCACCTCTGACTGGCCCCGCCTCATCTAGTCTCTGCCTCCTGAGTCCCAGCTGATCGGCTGGGTCTTGTTTTGTTCTTCTGCACAGGAAAATGGAGCTGGAAAGCAGGTTAATGAGGTAGGGAGAGAATGGAGATTTTGCAGTATCCTTCCCCTGCCACGCCCATCAAGCCATGCCACACCTACCAAGCCACACCCACAGAACCGGTAGTAAAAAAAATTGAATCCCACCACTGAGGGACACCCAAGCTTAGCCAGGATCAGATTAAATAGTTTGAATGCTGGCTTAAAATTGTAAACACAAAGGTCCTTAGCATACAGACAGGAAATGTGGTAATGCTCAACATTATCTTCCTTTTATAATAAAGAAATAACATTACCTTCTTGCTTTCTGGACAGTTTTAACAGTGGCATGATGTTTAGCAAAAGCATGGCAAAATCGCTTTCATTATTCCTGTCTTAGCTGGAGTACGCCTGATTCACGGAGGGAATTGTTCAAAAGAGGGCAACTTATTATTTTGCACAGAATTTTGGGAAGGGGTGTGTGTTGGTGGGTGCTTTAATTCCCGTGTCCTCAAAGAAAGATTTTGCTTTATTAACACCAGCCACAATTTTTACTGGGGCTCCTTCTTCCCATGCCAAACTATACATGTACTGGTTTGTCCATCCTTCCCCTCTCTCTATGCCCTCTTTTACTGAAGGAAAATTACCCACCAAGTCAGCAGGTTTGGAAACAGGAAATTCATTGTAATCATATCTCCAGCTGCAGCACCACTCAGAGAAAGGAACCACAGAGTATATGAAAACCAAGGGGAATTAGTATGCTGTGCTAGTGTGTTGGTCTTCAAAAATTCAGATTAAAGAGGAAAGAGGCAAAAGCTGATTATAATTGACAGGAACAGAGGTGTATTTCTTATTAGTTCTTGTTTATTTGACTAGGCACTCAGAATTCAGTATTTGGATTTACTTGCTTGACAAAACAGATTGTCACATTCTTCAATCTTGCCCTGTGAGTTGTGCTAGCGGCCTTATTTTTTCTGTTCTTGCTTTTCTGAGTTTTGCACGCCACATCTGGAAGCCCTTTAAGCAGGTCTTTTCGCCAGAATATGCATCACATTAATACACATTAACTCATTTCCCCTTTGTCTAAGAATGTAACCTCTTAGGAGCAGAGTTCCCATTCTGGTCTAGGAAGGGCAACTGACCATCCAGCCAAAGCTGAAGAGAGGTTAAATAGGCCTTAAGGATATTTTCTTTTTTTTTTTCTTTTCTTATTGAAACTGTCTTGGGAGAAATAAGGATCTTATTAACTGTGTATTTCAGGCTGGAAATCTTTTGTGAATTATTTAACATGGGTTAATTGTCATTCCAAAAGCACCTTCAAACACAAGGGCACTTTGCAAATCAATACAAAAAAAAAAGGAAAGATTTGCAATACAGGTAGTTCTCCACTTACAATAGTTCGTTTAATGACTGTTCAAAATTACAGCAGCACTGAAAAAAGTGATTTATGACCATTTCCCCCACAGTTACAACCATAGCAGCATCCCCATGGTCACATCAAAATCCAGCCACTTAGCAAGTTACTCATATTTATAATGGTTGCGGTGTCCCAGGATCATATAATCCCCTTTTGCAACCTTCTGATAAGCAAAGTCAATGGGGAAATCACCTTAACAACTTTGTTCTGAACTTAGCAATTGCAGTGATTCACTTAATAACTCTGGCAAGCAAGGTTGTAAAACAGGACAAAATTCACTAAACAAATATCTCTCTTAACGACAGAAATTTTGGGCCCAGTTGTATTCATAAGGCAAGAGGACAGGGGGTAGAGAAAGCAACTTAGAAGAAAAAGGAAAGGGCTTGTTGCTTCTCCTGAAACTAAAATGAGAAGAACTATGAGGGAGCAGCAATATCATTGGAATTTCATACATGATTTGATTTGATATGCAGTCATCTGGAGGTTGATACAGAAAGGCCATTCCTTCATTCAAATTCAAGGCTGCCCTGCCACTAAACAATTGTGAAAGAGAGATTTCTAAAGAATTACCCCGGCAATTCCTCCTGCCCTTCTGATCCATCTGGAATTAGCAATAGCAATAGCACTTAGACTTACGTACCGTTTCATACTGTGCTTTTACAGCCCTCTCTAAGTGGTTTACAGAGTCTGCCTATTGCTCGCCAACAATCTGGTTCCTCATTTTACCGACCTCAGAAGGACAGAAGGCTGAGTCAACCTTGATCTGGTCAGAATGGAACCGCCAAACTGCAGGCAGCTGGTAGTCAGGACAATTTGCCTGCAATACTGCATTCTAACCACTGCACCACCACAGCTGGAATTGGGCTGGAACTAGTGATTATGAACAAGAGCGAATGCTGTTGGCATAGGTCACACATTTGCTAGATGATGTTTATATCAATTTGCCCTTTTTAAACACACCTTTTTTCCTCAGGGGAGCTTTAAAACTCCAATGGAAGAGGGGGGAAATCATTAACACTCCCCTCTCCCATGTTCTTTATAAAATTATAAATTAAGCAAAAATCATCAAAATGAAAAGAATTCACAAATGTTACTAATAAAAGAACAAGTGGTGCTTTGGTGTCTGTCCAAAGATGGATTTTCCTTATTAACATTATAGGAATTATTATATACAATGAGGCATCTTTAATGCTTTCTGAGCTTGCTTGTTTTCTTGCAGATGTTTCATTACCCTAACTAAGTACATCATCAGTGCTAGTCACATCATCTAGACTAGCACTGATGATGTTACCTAGTTACGGTAATGAAACATCTGTGTTCTGACCTAGGCTTCCCCAAAAAGCACTAGGCAGACTTTTTGTCCTGGCAAAACCCCTTTTATTAAAGGAAGGTGAATTTCTTGCGTTCACATTCAGCCAAAGGCCTGGCAAACAGTCTTTCAAGGGTCTAATTTAAGAGCACAGATCTCATCTAGCCTGGAGAGCTGCCAAGTAAATAGTTTCAAACCGAGTGCTGACAAGGAAGGACTCAGCACAGAGTTTCTGAGATGCACAGACAGATCTTCTCACAGCCGCAAAAGCCCCCTCTCCTTTTACGCCTCTTTTAATCCCTATGGGAGGGGCCATTCACCATCAACCTGTGGCCTTACTCCCATGTTCGTAATTGTTCTTTTCTTTTGGCAGCTCTGTGCATGCGCAGGCTGGGAACCAGCTCCAGCTACTCCCCTGCCTCACTGCTGTCCAACTCTGAAGGCAGCTGATAACTGCCAGCCTGCCCTGGCCCCATCTCTGCCTCTGATGCAGAGCCTTCAGGACTGGCCCATGTTCCTCCCCAACTTCATCACCATCTGATTCTGCTGCCAGCTCCGCTAGCCACCAGTGGGCCACAACAATCTGGAGGAAAACAAGCAAGCTCAGACAGCACCAAGAACCCCTCATTTTAACCCTGAACTACAAATATTCTCCTTTATTGGTATTAAATATTATAGTATACCTGCCTGGGTCTTTTCAGAATAAGTGATTCTTTTCTCTACTAAACCTATTTCTACTGCCCAGGACTCAGTGAAGCAAAATACTATCTCCGGCATGGACAAGAATGTTCTGTGGCAGCATTTATTTTATCCATGCTAGAGGGAGAACATGGAGTGCTTCACTTATGCAACCACTCCACAAGAACATCTAAACAATGACTCACTAAAGACCAAACGAGACATTCCATCTCAACTGAATGGTTTAGCCTTCCGCTTTGAAGCCTTGGAGGCCTAGAAGCATTGCCCAAGCAAGTTCCAGTCATTAAAAGAGCTAGACTTTTTGCCATCTCCAAAATACATGGACAAGAGCTTTGGGTGTGTCACTGCTCTGATTCATTGCCTGGGATGTCTTAAGTTTTCAGAGAGACAGGGCCGTGGTGTTTTGTGCACTTTTCATTACTCTGGGGTCAAAATGGAAGTAAGTCATAATCCTATTGATTTTTCTCTTCACTTAATTTCTAGAGAATATAGCAGTTACATACATATCTCCCTCCCTCTCTCCCTCTCTCTCTCTCTTTCACACACACACACACACACACACACACACACACACACACACACACACTTTCTTTTTTGTGACATGGGAGAGGGCTGCAGGCAACATTTGTCCACTTTGTTACCTTTTCAAAGTTGGTTAAAAATGAATCATTCAGAGGATATTTAGAAATGAAGGGTGGGTGCACTTAATGGCTTTGTGTTGTTTACATTTTATTGTCAAGGTTTTTTTTTTTTTCTGCCTTCCTGTTGTAAGCAAGGAGTCTGGAATAGTCTGGTGACATACTATGTCTGGAATAGTCTGGTGACAGTCTAATAAATACAGTTGTTTCTTCTCCTCACTCTTTAAGATTAAGCCCCCATACCAGTGGTGGGATTCAACCGGTTCATACCACTTCGGTGAAACCGGTTGTGAGGTGGAAGCAGATAAAAAACCACCAAAAGATTCGTTGATCCAAGGAAAACAAGGTTTTATTTACGTGTCTGCAGAGACGGGTTCCCTCAGGCATCGAAGGAACACAGAGCAAAATTCAGGCAGCATTTTTATACCCTAACTGTCCGCTCCCTCGTGCGAGGGCTTGGCTCACATTCTTTCTGTTTTTAAATTGACACATATATTTCGAAGGTTTATGCTTGGCTCCCTATCTAGCAAAAGCAGTTACACGGTTTCTGACACCTCAGCACTTTATTACAATTCCCCATTGTTCTAGCCTCATCTTGTTTTTTTTTCTCTTGTGCACAAACTGGAACACTTTCTTATTTAGCAGAACTAATGAGTTTGAGACACACTTCCTTATTTAATTCAATGGGCCATCCAACATGACTTCGGTTCTGCTCACACGGTTGTTAAATTTCTGGCTGGCCCCTCCCCACCCCACACAGCCCCTTCCAGGAGTCCCAACGTGCCCTGTTTTGGCTCCCAGGTAAGAGCAGGGAAGCCTACTTGGCCCAAAATGGGGCATGGGGAGTGCGACATGGCTCCCCATGGCCTGTTTTTGCTCTCCAGGGGCTGCAGGGAGCCCTACTAGGCCCAAAACAGTGCACGGGGAAAGTGCAGTGTGCCCCCCGGCCTGTTTTTGCTTCCAGAGAGCTTCAGGGAAGCCTACTAGGCCCAAAATGGGGCATGGGGGGGTGGCCTAGCCCCCCATGGCCCGTTTTTGCTCCCAGGGGGGTGCAGAAGGTCGAATGCTGCCTGTCACACCCCTGGCCACGATCACCATGGCCACACCCACCCAGCCGGTCATCAGGACAGAGAACTGGTGGTTAAATTATTTGAATCCCACCACTGCCCCATACTCAAAAGTCCCAACACTCCAAAGACCCATTTAGTATCTTGTGGAATAGTTAGGATTGTCTCTCAAAAGTTCAATAGTTTCCAATTTTAATAAATTATAATGATTGTTCAGAAAATACAATAAAATGCTGGAAGTCAGGACATCTCTCATGATTAGACACAACCTTGTGATCTCCTACTACCAATAATAGCTATCAATAATAGTGAAATCCTGACAACATTGGATCATGACTCTGGTAAATCTGGTGCATATATAACTGCATGAAAAGTGGAATTCAGAATGCTGAAAACCCACACAGATGGTAAATGAATAAAATGAGAGCCTTGCAAAACAAGAGCCAACAGGCACCTGCTTTTCACATTTGAAGCCAGCTAGCTATTATATAAACATTATACACTTATATTCTGCCAGCAGGTGCATATTTGTTCTTCTCAAGGGCCTAATCTACAGTACTACAAAAATCCTGCAGAAGAACAGAGCAAAAATCTGTTGCCTTAAAAAAAACAAAAAACAGTGTTTTCATTTTTAAATTATTCCAATTTAAAGACAAAGCTCTGAGTCTTGTTGCTTTAAAAAGATAAAAAAAGAAATTTTAACGGAGACGGTTGATCAGCTAGGTTGATAATGCAACACTGCAAGCTTTTGCATACACAGAATCCTGAATTACAGGTAATCTTTGGTTTATATTTGATTGCTTAGTGACCCTTTGAAATTACAAACATTTCCCCCCCTGCCCCAAAGGTATTTATGACCTGGATACAAAGCTCAGAGAGCTGAATCCCTTTGTGCTGAGGTTATTACATTTTGAACATTCAGCAAATGGCCCATATTTACGGCTGTTTGCAGCATCCTGCAGTCATGTGACTGCAACTTTATTTTTTATTTTTTTTTGCTGGAAACTGGTGTTTACTTCCAGTTTCTGGCAAAAAGAGCGTATTGCAGGGATTGGGTTCACTTAATGACTGCCACAAAAAATGGACAGGGGTGGGATTCAATTTTTTTAACAACTGGTTCTGTGGGTGTGGCTAGATGGGCATGACCATGTGACTGGGTGGGCGTGGCTTTTTTTTTTTTTTTTTGCAGCACCCTCCCCTCCATTATTTTGGCATCCTGGGCCTCAGGGAAGCCTCCCAGTGGGCCCTTTTTCTCCAGGGAAGATTTCCTGGGGCTCCATTTTTGGGCCTCCTGGGTGAAGCAATAAGACAGTGAGGGGGGGTCCCACATAGCTGATTATCAGAAGAGCTGGTCGTCGGGAGGGGTAAAGGAGTGACTAGGTGGGGGAGAATGCAGTTAGTGATGTCGCACATGCATGATAAGGACTGACTGGTGGGGAGGGGATGGGCAGGTAGAGAGGAGTGGGGCCAGCAAGGGGTACAATTTGCCAGTTCTCCAAATTGCACAGAATCATAACAACCGGTTCTATAGAACCGGTGCAAACCGGTAGAATCCCAGCCCTGGAAATGGGTCAGTCACTTGGATGACTGACATCTTACAACCATCATAATATACAACAGAAATTCCAGGATCTGTTACTGTCATTAAATTGAGGATTAGCCATGAGGCTATAAACAGCTCTACTAAACGCATCGTAATCTGAATGGCATCCAAGTGGATAATTTGAAGTCTGCTATGGCTAAGGAGCAAAATAAGAAGAATGTAAGTAATGAACATTTGTAACTTTAAGGTAGAAATATGACTTAAATGGAATGCTTTCTTGTAGGTCTGTGTACAGCTGCAAAGAAATTGTGTTGCGAAGAAATACAACAGGAAGCCTTGGCTTCAGTATAGTGGGAGGCTATGAAGAAAACAGTGGAAACAAGCCGTTCTTTATCAAATCCATTGTGGAAGGGACTCCAGCATATAATGATGGAAGAATCAGGTAATAAAAACATACTGCTTATAGGTAAATTGTCTTATAACTGAGGTTGTCTTTGATCGAATGAGACCCATGAAGCATCTTGCTCCACACTGTCTATGTTGAAAATCCTTTTTTCCAGGATTGTTAACAAAATGTTCCCCATTTTTACTTGTGGATTATAAGGACAGAATCTAGGCCCTATTGTTTTCCAAGGATCCTTCCCTTCATATCTGAACCATTTCTAAGAAGGGACTAGTGATGGCTAACCTTTCCATCCTTGTGTGTCAAAAGTGTGAGTGCACACACGCGTGCCATCACCCATAAGGCAATGCACATGGGGAGCCCCACACCTCCTGTGCATGCATGTACAACCCCCCACGGGCACCGTGCATTTCTGTGCATGTGCGTGACCAGGGGTGGGATTCTACCGGTTCTCACCTATTCGCTAGAACCAGTTATAAACATTCTAAGCAGTTCAGAGAACTGGTTGTCAGAAGAAATTACTGGCCTAATCCTGTAAGGAAGGCAGGAAGGAAACATTCTGGTGTTGCTTACAGAAACTGCCTCACCATTAACTCTTATTACATTCTTGGTAGAACTCAAAACTTCCAATCTCAGGAAGGTCTCTGGAGTTTTTTTCCCCTCCTTTGCTGGTACTTTAAATGGAGTGACCATTTAAAGTTACAATGGCACTGAAAAAAGTGACTTATGACCGTTTTTCACACTTATGACTGTTGCACAGTCATGAGAGGCCAGGCGAGGAGATGTGTGCCTCGATGTGAGTGATGTTAGATTGGCCACGCCCAGCCAATAACATGACCACCAAGCCATGTCAACCCAGTCACATGACCACCAAGCCATGCCCACTACCTAAGCCATGCCCACAGAACCAGTTAAAAAATTTGAATCCCACCCCTGCACGTGACCCCCCCTGCATGCCCTGTGCTTTCTGCGCATCCACATGTCTCCCACAGCCCACGCCCTCCCCACATGCACAGCAGCTACCCAACAATCAGCTGGTGGGTGGGTGGCGAGCATGCATGCACAGTGAACCTGTTCCGGGGCAACAGCTCGCATGCCAGTGAAGATGGTTCTGCATGTCACTTCCAGCATGCGTGCCATAGGTTTGCCATTATGGGACTAGTCTATGAACATGTTTGATTCGTTGCAAAATTTGTGACCTCATGAAAAGCAACCTATGCCAACTGCTTTCTTCTTTGATTATAAAAGTAATTGTTCTCACACAATCTAACATGAATCTAAATAAGGATCCTATTTTCTTCTGAATACCACTTATCTTTGCAAATGTTTAGTGTTCTGTTCCAAACAAGGAATGGATGGAAACTGTATCTCCTACTCTAAAGAGAATCACTGCTGTTTCTTTTGTCTAGGCTGCAGATATAGGCACAAGAAAATTGAAAATTGATTTTAGTATAAAAGGAGTTAATATTTTATACAGAGTAATTGCATTTTTTAAATAACAATTTACTATAATTCATCCTGTTTACCTGAACCATTGTTTCCCAATTATGGGAAACATAATTGTGCTAAGCCAGGCAACTGATACAATTGGCAATGAGGCACAGAGTGAGAATACAGCCACCTGGGAGCAAAGTCCTTGATTTACAAGTTCATTTAGTGACTGTTCAAAGTTACAACGGCATAGAAAAAAGTGACTTACGACATTTTTTTCAGTTACAACCACTGCAGCCTCCCCATGCTCACATGATCAAAACTCGGCCACTTGGCAACTGACTCATATTTATGACGGTTGCAGTGAACTGAGATTATGTGATCAGCTTCTGCAAACTTTTTTGACAACCAAAGTGTCATGCCCTTGGTAGTCAGATTCTGAGGGAGAAGAGAAACAGCAGACAGGGAGTGGAGGTGCAGCTCCGGAGGTTGTGGAGGAGGCTGAGGAAGGGCAGAGGCCATCCTAGGACATGCAGGGAGGAACGGAGGAAACAACTTGGCTTACGGGAGAGGAAGCGGCCATGATCCCCTCATTGGTTGCAGCTGGGGAGAATAGTATATAAGAGTGATTGTTGAAACACAGTGTTGCCAGAAGCAAAGCATGTGTTATTTTGGGCTGAAGGTATCTTGGTTGGCGTCCTTCCAACAGACTGTGTTTTGTTATCTCCTTGAAGTTGGTAATTACTTCTCTTGTTTCATTGTGCAAATTTCTTCATTGTAGTTTGTTTGGGTTTTTTTCTTTCACCTCTATCTTCTCATTAAGTTCAGACTGTATTGCTTTCTTTGGAAGACTATTTTTGAGTAATTTTTTTCTCCAAGTAAGAATTATTGAACAGTGGGGCCAGGTTGGAGGTATTAAAGGACATTTATTTACGTTTTAGATTTTGTTACGTTTGTGTTACACTCCAAGTCACCACAAAAAGTCAAGATTCACTTTACAACTGTATTACTAATTTAACAGCTCCTGATTCACTTAATGACTGTGGCAAGAAAGGTCATCCATAAGCCAAGTTAAGCTATGAGAACTGTGATATGGTCTGAAGTCCGTTATGCAATTTTGATACAAACTTTACCTTGCTGTCGGACAGGTTGTTCTATAATTGTTGTGAACTGCCAAGAATCTGTAGGTGTAGCAGTTTATAAATGAAATAAATGTGACCTAATTTTGCACCTAGTTCAGGCATATCTTCACAATTGACCTCACTTGGGTGAAGTAGGCCAAGCAATCTTAATATCATCCTCAAAGAGCAAAATATCATATGGCCACAAGTGCTTCCAATTATATGAAATTAAAATAACTGACCATATTCCCCAAGGAATAAGTATGCATCAAAATAGGTTCAATTTTATGCCATGCAATAAAAGAACATCTGAAGTGATTCTTAAGTTGGGTTTTGTGACGCAAATATGAGGTGATCTGGTTTGATTAAAAACTCTTAGGAAAGCTCCTTAATAAACATGAGAACTTTGCAATTCCAAACACCACAGATTTGCAAAATAATTACCCCAAAGGTGCTTTTTGCAAGTCAACTAGACTTTCTATTTTTTCTTTGAAGACATTTTGCTGGTTAAATAGGAAAATGAAATATATTAATATAAATATAATACAACAGTTAATATAATACAGTAGTAATGACATAATTATTATAGAAGAAATTATAATATGAACTTGAACTTGTAAAAATTGAAGTGGGCTTGAAAGAATGTGAATTTGTAATTAAAGTCCAGCAATGATGTGACATGGAAAGTTGAATATGAATATAAATTTACATTTAAGAGGGAAAGACTATTGATAATGTGCACAAGAAATGTGTACCAACTGACACACTGTACAACTGAAAGGTTTGTTGTTTTGTGTTTGTATTGGTTTGTTAAAAATAAAAAAAATGAAAAACAAAAAAGAATACATTTTGCTTCTCATCCAAACTTTCCTCAGCTGTCAAAGAAAAACCAGAAAGTCCAATTATCTCTTGCAAAAATCAACCATCACTGAGAAGC
This sequence comes from Laticauda colubrina, assembly GCA_015471245.1. Classification (NCBI taxonomy): domain Eukaryota; kingdom Metazoa; phylum Chordata; class Lepidosauria; order Squamata; family Elapidae; genus Laticauda; species Laticauda colubrina. The sequence goes on from BLBF01000039.1 coordinate 30,812,548, forward strand.
TCCATAGACATTTGCAAAATAAAGAAAAATTGTCTTGGAATTGCAAATGGGCCTAACTTAAGTTTTATTTGTTTTTCCCATTTTAGGTGTGGTGACATCCTCCTTGCAGTGAACGGCAGGAATATCTCAGGAATGGCGTATGCCTCTTTGGCAAGGATGCTAAAGGAACTGAAGGGGAAACTTACTCTCACTATTGTATCCTGGCCCGGCACCTTTTTATAAAGATGTGTTTCAGCTGGAAACAAACGATTCCTATGTACTTTTTTTGGGGGTAGCAAAGTGTAAATGTGCATTATATAAGTAGAAGAGTCTTTAAATGCTCCATAGTACATGTTTGGGGGGAAAAAAACTCATGCTCTCTTCAAACTATGGAAAGCTACTGGTGTAAATCAAAGCACACAACATAGATAGGTATATATCTATGTTTCACCTGCTCTTTAGACAAAGAAGGAAACAACTTTACCTAATTTGAAAGTGATTTCAGAAACATCGAAATAATAAAATGCTTTTCTAATGATTATCCTGACAGCATCTATGAAAGATGTTAAAAGGCTGGCTGATGAATCTATTAATTTTCCTTTTTGTGCTCAGTAAAAGCAGTCTTTTTTTAAGACAATTTTTCTTTCTAATATATTATAATTGTGTTTTATTTCTACTATTTAATTAATTGTAATTTGTAAAGCCAGATTAATTTAATTAAAAAAGGACAAAAATACTCAATTTTGCATGAAACTTTCTGATTCATGAAATCAAACCATTTCATTCTGTTTTACTCAGTTTTTATCCTTCTATTCTGGGTTGGGCTCTTCTAAACCAGCATCCTAATGGCGATGGTAAGGAGCAGTGTAAGTAAAGAATAAAGCCAGAAACTGCTTTATAGAAATCTACGCTGAACCACCAAAAGGCCCACATGCTCAAATATAGGAGATATTACACCTAGGTACTATTGACACATTATGGATTTCTAGCCAAGATATGCTAACTTTTTTATTTAAAAATATACAGATTTACTTCTCTAAAGGACTAAACAAAACACTGGTTCATCCTTCAGAAAACAATCTATTAGAGTGCCCAGAAGGGCCGTGTGTGAAATATTTATTTGAACGTGAGAAGCCTCTCTATTAATTCTGCATTTTCCATTTTGATGATAATTGGATTAAATGCAAGGACTTGCAGTAACCAAACACAACTTTTTGGTGACATCTTCACTGTTCCAATGGCATAAAGAAGACAAAACAGTCTTGCTTTTAACATGAAAAAATTCACTCTTTTATTTTCAAAAACCCAAATTAAACGTATGCTTTTCTACTAACAGAACAAGATTAAGAGCAACATCTTAAGACCCAGAAAAATAATTAGATTTAGAGCAATCTATTTCTGGCATTAATATAAGCAAGTAGGCAACAATATCGCATGCCTATTCTGCAGGGGCAGCTTCAGTGTTTTCTTGTTCAGAGACTGGTTCACCGCCACCCATTTCTTTTCCTTCTTTGCTCTTTTTTGACTTTTTATGTTTATGCCTCCTGTGGCTCTCTCCTTCTTCGCTATCATGGCGACGCCGGCTGTTGCTAGGGAGAGAAAAGAGAGGAGAGGAGAAAGGGCAAAAAGATTTAATGGAGCCTCAGACTGAGTGCCACCAGCCTGCTTCTCAAGCTCTTCTTCGTGTTATAAAACCAATTACTTGGTCTGTAGCAATGATGTCATCAAATGAACCTCCCTCATCATTAAATCAAAACCAGAAAAAGGGGCTGAAGAAAAACTCTGATATTAAGCTTCTCTTGAGATTTTCATCTGCCGTTGTTTATTTTGACTATACTTGTATCAATGACGATCCTTAAAATTAAAATAATGTCCCCCAATGAAGAGGCCAGAATTTTTATACAAAGAAGTTGCAGCTTTCACAAGATTTCCATTCACAAAGATAGTAGGCCTGAAATTATGTCATCCAGTCATATTCCTGAGAAATTATTAGGATTTTTTTCATTTTTGGAGATAAACTATAGATCTGTGATGGCAAACCTACGCACAGGTGGCACGCAGAGCCATTTGTGCCAGCACACGAGCTGAAGGCAAACTTACCTCACTGAGCATGCGTGCACCTCACAGCTCATTTTTGGCCGGTTTGAGGCCTTTTTCAGCCTCCAAAAGACTTGAGAAAGGCTACTGCAGGCTTTGCAGGCCAAAAACTAGGCCTGTTTTGCCATTTTCTGTTTTTCAGAAAATACCGGAAGTGATGAAAAGGCCTAGTTTTCGGCCTGCAAAGCCTGCAGTAGCCTTCCTCAAGCCTTTGGCAGGCCTAAAAAGGCCTCAAACCGGCCCAAAATCAGCTGTGAGGCGCAGTGCAGGTAAGGGGGTGGCAGGGGATGAGTGGGATTGCGCACGCATGCGTAGAGGGCATGGGGGGGGCGTACATTGCCTTCTGGATGCTGGCACGCGAGTGCAAGCACATGCACAATTTTTGGCACAGGGGTCCAAAAAGGTTAGCCACCACTGCTATAGTCCTCAATTTACAACAGTCTATTTAGCGACCACTCAAAGTTACAATGACAGTGAAAAAAGTGATTTATGAGCATTTTTTTCAGACTTATGACCGTTGCAGCATCCTGATAGTTATGTGATCAAAATTTAGATGTTTGGCAATTGACTCATACTTATGATGGTTGCAGTGTCCCAGGGTCATGGGGTCCCCTTTTGCAACGTGCAAGCAAAGTCAATGGGGAAGGGCAGATTCATTTAACATCAGGTTTTTGCAACTTTAACAGTTGCAGTGATTCACTTAACAAATGTGGCAAGAAAGGTTGTAAAACTCACCTAACAAATGTTGCAGTAGCAACATACATTTTGGGCTTGGTTGTGGTCGTAACTGGAGGATTCCCTGGACTCACTTTCACATACACAACAGGGCCACAAAACATGTTGATTAATCCAGTGAGGATTTTCAACAAATGTCTCGCTTAGCAACAGAAACGTTGGGGCTCAATTGTGGTGGTAGGTCGAGAACTATTAGCAAAGGGAGGAAAGCAAGTGGAAATGTTTCACTTGGCAAATTGCTCTATTGGTCAGTCTCTCCTCAAGAGACAAGGTAAAGGATTGGGCCTGATTTTGAAATGAACCACAAATGGACGCTTCTGCAAAGAGCAGCCTAACACTCCCTCTCCCCCAAGGACAGTGGGTCTCACCACTGTCCAGGGATCAGATAACAGATAATCAAGAATTGGAAGGGACCTTATAGGTCATCTAGTCCATCCCCCCACCCAAGTAGGAGACTCTACACCATTTCTGACAGATGGCAGTCCAATCTCTTCTTGAAAGTCTCAAGTGACTAATTGTTCAGTCAGAAAATTTCTCCTTATTTCCAGGTTAAATCTCTCCTTGTTCAGTTTCCATCCATTTTTCCTTGTCTGGCCTTCAGGTGCTTTAGAAAATAGCTTGACCTCTTCCTCTCTGGGGCAGCCCCTTAAATATTGGAAGACTGCTGTCATGTCTCCCCTGGTCCTTCTCTTCACTAGACTAGCCAAGCCCAATTCCTGTAACCGTTATTCCTATGTTTTAGTCTCCAGTCCCCTCATCATCCTGGTTGCTCTTATCTGTCCTCTTTCTAGAGTCTCAACCTCTTTTTTATTATGTGGTGACCAAAATTGGATACAGTACTCTAGGTGGGTCTTACTAAGGCTTCATAGAGTGATATTAGTACTTCCCTTGATCTTGATTGTATCCCTCTGTTAGTGCAATTTAGGATTGCATTGACTTTTTTGGCTGCTGCTGCACACATCTGGCTCCTATTTAGCTGATTGTCCACTAAGACTCCAAGATCCCCCAATAGTTCCTGCTACTGAGCCTGGTTTTGCCCAGTCTTTAAGTGTCCTTTTGGTTTTTCTTGCCTAAGTGTAGGACTTTACTTTTCTCTACATTGAATTTCATTTTGTTAGATAAGGCCCAGTGTTCTAGTCTGTCAAGATCCATCTGGATCTTCAGCCTGTCTTCTTGGGTGTTAGCTATTCCTGCCAGTTTAGTATCATCTGCAAATTGGGTAAGTTCCCCTTCTATTCCCTCATCTAAGATCTTGCCTGTTCTAAGCAAATAAACAGAACTTTTCATTACAAAGTTCCCATGTTCAAACTAAAAAAAGGATTCTGATTTTATCACCTACGGCAGTGACGGCTAACCTTTTTGGCACTAAGTGCCCAAAGCATGCACGCATCCCCAAAATGCAATACGTGTGGCTCCCCCTGAACATATGCACCCTGCTCCCTGCGCAGCTGTAGCGGAGACCCAACGATCAGTTGGCCGGTGGGAGGCAAGCACGCACATGTGTAACGGAGCTGAGCTGGGGCAACGGTTCACATGCCCAGAGAGAAGGCTCTGCGTGCTACCTCTGGCACGTGTGCCATAGGTTCGCCACCACAGACCTATGTTCAGATCTCTTTGATTAGGGGAAAAAAAAAACAATTTACTAACTTTGGGCTTCATTTTCACTAGGAAATAAAAAGGAGGAGAGGGAGGGAGGTATTGCCGGATAGCCAACATTTTTATTTTTAGCACCACCCACAAAACCACCATTTGAGAGCTTAGCAAGGAACTGACCTCCGTGACGATTTGTGTCTCGTCTCTTCTTTCTCGCGGTGTCTCCTTTCTCGGTGCCGCTCTTCTTTCTCTCGACTTGTCCTATGTCGTTCATAGCCTCTTTCTGCATATTCTCTGTATCTGTATCTCTGCTCCTCATCACTAAGAAGAAAAGAACATTCCTCCAGTGCACATCAAACTAAAGTGAGCAACTCTTGGCTTCTCCCATACACACCTAAAGCACAGAGAAATTATTGGTTGGGAAACTTCTGCCTGCTTTCTATGTTTTACGAAGAATAATTCTGAAAGGCTGATTCGGGCAGGAACGTGTAATGTAAGGGAACAACATGAGGTATCAGCTGGCACTACCTTTTATTGATATTCACAAAACGTTTGGATGTTTTGGCCTTCAGAAAGCAGAATAAAAATCTTCTGACCAAGCTCCCAAGTGCGACAAACCCGCTGTAGTTAATGTTAATAATAGTTAATAATGTTCCCTTTATTAGGAGCACCAGCAACCTCAGCAAAGTCTCCCTTTCCTCTCTCTCATAGCAGGCTAACAAGTCTGTCTGGCAGGGAGATGAATAGTTGTCTGCCACATCTATTCATCTCTGCCCCCTGACTTTTATCCCCAGAGCCAGGGTGCGGTGTCTCTAGCAGCGGTGGCTCTTCTGTCCCAAGGATCAGCCTATAGATTGCCATTGCTCTCCTCTCCTCTGCCTTTTGCGCATCTGTGCCTCAGGCACTGGACTCAGCAGTTCCTCCTCTTCCTATCAGCCACTCGACCTGGGGGCTGTCAACTCTCCATCTGATGGACGGCCCAGGCTCCGCCTGCCTCTCTGCCAGCTCCATTCCCTCTTCCCCCTCAGAACTCTCAGGTTGCCTTGATGCTGACTGACTCCCAAGCCACCTCCTCATCCGATTTGGCTGCTGGAAGGGCTGTCTGCTGACAGGACACAACACAAAGAAAAGCTTCTTGGATCTTTCAAGACATGGCACTCTCCCAAAGTTAAAGCTAAGGCAGACACCACAAAGTGGGCTTTGGGCTTGTCTGGGTTCAAAAGTTACGGAGAAACAGGTGGACTGGTAGATAGACAAGAGAAAATCACAAGTTGCAGATTATTCCGGATAGCTGGGGGAAAGGAGACCACAATACAGCTGTGAGACCTGCCTCAAATTTAAGCCTCTAAATAGAAACAATCCTTGGTTCCATTTGTTGAGAAAGGTATTTTTTTCCCAGCCAGGTAACCTTGAAGCAGCATCTCAAAGAGATACAGCAGTTTCTTTCATTTCCCCCCCAAGCATTCCCCCTCCCATCCACTTTCCCCATTTTGCATGGTAGTGAAGCACAGAAGCATAAGGTGGCAGTTGACATCAGCAATGACTTTTGTAGTCCTACCAATAAAATCACACCATGAGCCCACAAAGTCTCCCCAGGTGAACCTGACCTTTTACCACAGCATAATGCCAATACCTGCTTACAGTGCATGTCACTCGTGGAAGGACAACATATTGTTCTGTTTAGACACAATTTCACAAGGTACTGAAAAATTGTTAAAAGACTCATATTTGTTCCAGGATATCATATGTGAATGATCTATGACTCCCAAGCTTCCCACTTTCTCTTATTATTCCACAAATGATGATTTTATTAGGCTAAGGGCTCTCTGACTTTTCACACTGTCATGTGACAGTAGTTTTGCTATTGATGTCAGATAATTTAGTCATATTAGAAAGAAAGAAGAAAAATGTTCTCTTCCCTCCTTTTTGGTTAAGTCTGCAAGCAGCACAACAATTCTTAGGCCTGGAAGTCATTAAGATTCATTTCAGCAACCTTGAATGACCAGATCGTTTTGTGCTTTCAATCAAGGTGCCTAAGGAACAGATGTTAAATTGATCTTAATGCCTAAGACACTGACCCTGTAATTTATAACACAAAACATACAAAATGGAGAACATTAGTACTAAGCCTCTATAAGAACAAACATGGACATATATTTTAAACTCAACGCTGAATGCATGTAGCATTTTGAAGCTGAAAAAGAAGAGAATTATTTAAAATAGCACAAATCTCTTTATAAATGAGAAAAAAATAGATCTCAGTATATGAGCAATTGGAAGAAGTAATTCCACTCCGTTCTGTGATCTAATAAAATTCACCATCTTAGTTTTGGGTCTTGTATGTAATGTTTATTTTTGTACTTCTGGTTTTAATTTGAGTTAGCTGGCTAGGTTTTCAGAGAGAAAAGAAAAACAAAGGCCAGTCCTTGTCCCCTAAGAATATACAGCTGCATGTGACGTTTGAAATAGAGAGTTGTTTTTTTAAGCAGGCCCTGAACTCTCCTTGAAAAGTCTTGGATTTGGTCCTGATACCCACCTATTGAACACACTTGCAGTTGGACTGTGCTCCCGCTCCCGCTCCCTTTCTCGGGTCCGCTCCCGCTCTCGGTCACGGTCCCGATCCCGTTCTCGGTCTCGGTCTCTTTCACGCTCTCTGTCTTTATCCCTTCGGGAATAATAATCCCACTGTTTGGTTGTGTCCATGAGGCTAGTCCACGATGGGGCAGAACCTGCAAGGTGCGGAAAGGTGACTAAAGAAAAAAATCCCAGGATTAGAAAACCAACAAAAAGTTTGCAACATTTGAAAAGCGCAAAAATGAATTGCACTGGGATTACTCCCCATTTATAAAAGGGAAGCCTAAGGATGTGAGGTTCACTGTAAAAACCCACCTTGAATGACTGGATTGAATAAAGTTTTGCTTCCCCTTTCCCAGTGGTGAATTCTACATCCAGTAGCAATTTAAAAAGTAAAGTTAATTGGAGTATCTCTTATGGCATTATATTTAAATGCCACATTTGTGTTCTTTTGTAATTGCAGCTGCACTTATTTACTTTCTTTTACATTGTTTTTCTAAACTTTAAAAGGATAAAAGAGAGAGACCCGGATATCTGCAAGATGTTCCAAGTTTGGCAGATGTGTTTAAAGTGCTCTGAACTAAAAACAAAACATTTTATATTCTGGAGTTTCAACCTAAGGACAGGACAAAAAGGGGGGCTTAATTCATGTTGTTTTGAATAGTCTGATATCTGTAAATTAGTATTTCTGGTTAGGCAGAATCCCATTGATTTGTAAATTGCCAGCATTACCAAAGATGAGGGGGCGAGGAAGATTCAAATTGGGAACACATTTAAAGAGACAAACATTTTGAAAATACTGTTGCCTGCCTGGGAAAGCAAATTTATCATTAATTTTTTTAAAAAATCGGCATGGAGTAATTGTAATTCCCAGACTGCCATGTAATAGCCCTGTCACTGGGCTCTCTAAGTGAGCCACCCACCCCAACCACTAAATATAATAGCAAAAGGGTGCATTTCAAGCAAATCTGAAGCCAAGGATTCAAGGGATGTTAATTTTATAGTTGCTTGTAGCCTGTATTGAAGTTAATCTATCTTTCGTAACTGAGCGCAGCTTTGAGGCGGACACCAAAAAGGATGTTCATTGGTTTCTTCAATTATTTGCTAGGGGAACTTTGAAAACACTTCCTTTTTTAAATTAAAATATTCCTTGACAATTTTTTATGAAGTAATAGTGATGGGCACCACTTAATGCAAATGATTATCTCACCTTGTTGTGCTGTTTTAAGACAAAAACAAAAAACCCCACATTGTTATCTTGATTACTCCTTGTGCCCTATGGAAGAAACTTGAATTGATTGTTCGTTTCTTTTGGTTTCTCCTGCCAGAACAGACTTTGTTCAAAATATTCCAAGTTCTTTTGCTCTCAACTTGGAATAAAATAGTTTTTTTTTTCGTTCAGTACTTACCCAAACCAATTTACCAGGCACTGAGCGCTTAAAATCAAACCAACACACTAATTAGGTTCTAGTTCCATGATGTCATGGATCATGGACATGATCATACATGTCACAGGTGGCACGCAGAGCCATTTGGAGGGCATGTGAGCCTCAGCCAAACTTACCTGCACTACGCATGCGCACACCTCCCAGCTGATTTTCGGTCCATTTGAGGCCTTTTTCGCTCTCCCAGGTGCTCAAGGGAAGCCTCTGCAGCCTTTAGAGGCCGAAAAACGGGAGTGCCAAAACCAGAAGTGCTGAAACAGGCCCGTTTTTTGGTCTCCAAAGGCTTCCCTCAAGGCCCCGGGAAGGTGAAAACGGCCTCAAACAGGCCAAAAATCAGCATGTGCAGTGCAGGTAAGGCGGGGGTGGGGGTGGTTGTGCACACATGTGCAGGGGGACGCACTGCATTGTGGGTGCTGGCTAGCACACTCGCTTTCCGCACACCACAACTAAAAGGTTCACCATCACTGTTCTAGTTTCTAGGTCCTGAAAATGCATAAATGTGGGGAAAAAATTACTTCAAACATCACATTTGTTCATTTTGGCCTTACAGATAGTCCCTGATTTACAACTGTTCCTTTAGAAACAGTTCGAAGTGACGATGGCTTCGGAAAAACTGACTTGCAAACTCTCCTCAAAGTTATAACCACTGGACCATCCTCCCACGGTCCACGTTATTCCAATTCCGGTGCTTGGCAAGTGGTTGGCCTTTATGATGGTGGCAGGGTCTTGCTGTCACATGATCACAGTTTGTGACATTCCCAACTGGCTTCCAAACAAGCCAAGTCAATTCAGGAAGCCAGGTTCATTTGATAACTATAATAAAGAATGGTTAAAACACTGGGTCTAATCATATGATGAACTATCTTGCGACCAGGCTGATTAACAACAGAAATGGAAGACAAAAATAATTCCTATTTTTGTGGTAAAATTATCCATTCGTGAAAAAGACAAAATGTATCCAAAGGCGGATACAGACATTCTTTCGATGTGCGCAGGGGGTCATTTCTGGATGCTGCCTAGTGCTCTAAAGCAGAGGTTTCCAACCTTGGCCACTTTAAGACTTGTGGACTTCAACTCCCAGTATTCCTCAGCCAGCAAAGCTGGCTGAGGAATTCTGGGAATTGAAGTCCACAAATCTTAAAGTGGCCAAAGTTGGAAACCGCTGCTCTAAACTGCTGCAGATTCATTGCTTAAAATGACATTAGTCACTGAGAAATGATTTTCTTTATAAAGCTTTTCAAATAATTGACTGAAATTATACCAAATACTAAATCATGGAAGCAAATGCCAATCTTACAATCTAAAATGGGAATCTCCATGAAGTTACTTCCAAATGGCTCAATTCTGAGGTATCCAGAATCTGTATATAATAAAAGCTTTTGGATTTCTTTTTACTATTTCACTTTAGCAGTCATGCTCATAAAAATGTACACAGGGAACCATCCTGAACATTATTTATTGAACAATAATTAAAATGTACTGAACTTTCTCACAAGATATCTCCCTAGCAGTAGAAGGTGAGTAGCACAAGGAAAGGAACAGCCACTTGCTTCTCCTTTTTGAAGGATAGAAATTTCTAAGTACCAGGAATTTTTAATCCTTCTTCAATTAGAAGCATAACTTTCTACTATTACCAAACAGGACAGCACCAATAGTTTCTAAACCAGGAACGTGGGAAGATTCACAAACTACTAAACTTAGAATGAAATTACAATGCCCTAGAAGAAATAGGTTCAATTAAAAATTAATTAAATAAATAAGTGGATGGGAATAACATTCAACTTGAATGGTGTTATGAAAAGGCAACAAGCGATTTCCCCGGAACAACAAATTTAAAAAAAAAAACAAACAGATGATATATAAAACAATAATTCCAAGAATACTTTTTTTTTTTTTAAACTTCAGCCTTATCACTATTAATCACAAGAGGGGAAAACATTATTATATTTAAACAGGAGAATAAATGAGTTTTTCAAAAAAGCTGATTCCTTGAAAAGATCAAGGAAAGGTAACTAACTTTGTGTTAATCAAAATAAATCTCAGCCTCTTCTATTATTCAAAGGGCATCATAGAACATAGGACTGGAAGGGATCTCGGAGGTCTCTTGGTCCAATCCCCTCAAGGGAGGAGACTTTATACCGTTCCAGACAAAGGATTGTTTGAAAATCTTCCGCAATGGAGCACCCGCGTTTCTGGAAGGCAAGCTGTTCCAATGATTTATTATTCTCCCTGCCAGGAAAGTCCTCTTTTCTTCTCAGTTGGATCTCTTTTTAACAAGCTTCCAATCCTTCGCTTCTTGTCTTGCCCTCTGGTACTTTGGAGAATAGGTTGACCTCTCTTCTCTGTGATAGCCCTCAAGTACTAGAAGACAATGATCATACCCGCCCCAAACCCTCGATAGGCTAGATCTACCTAGCACCCTATGCATCAATCTATAGAATATGGGTTGCAGACCTTTGCACTAAATGGGATTGAATAAGACTGCTCAAGGTAATATTTCTCCATTCTTCCGACAGCAATCAAAAAACAAAAGGGAGTAGCCAAATTAATTTTTTACAACGTGGGTAGGCTCAGGAGTCTCCTTGTGCACGTCTTCTGGTGCTATGATGATACGGGTTCCATTTTGTTTTTGTTTTTCCATGTAACTAACATTCAGCATTTATTGGGAAATAGAAAACCTACAATCCAGAGGTGAGATGTGACCCCAATCCTGGCCTTTTGAAAATATCTAAATTTCTAAAGATTTGGCTCTAACTTGAAGCTCAAAGAGAAGCATGCACCCACGGGGCTGATTTAGCATTCTGATTAGCACCCTGAATCCTCTCTCCCTGCCTTTTAATTACTTTTTAATATTGACATTTACTATCATTGCTTCCATTTTGCTTTTTTTACATTTGCTTTTTGTTTTTAACATTTTACCTTATCACAGGCCTTCTGGGAAGGAGATGGGCAACTTTTAAATTTGATAATTTCAGAAAAAAATATATTTGTAATTAACTGTTTAATATAGCATGCTACAAATATACACAAGCTTATTATCACCATTTGTTGCCACCTTCTCTCTGCCAGCTTCCTCGGAGAGTCAACCCTGAGAGACTGAATGACTTGCCAAAATAGCTTAAGGCTAGGTCCCACTGGCCGACGGATGCAAAACGTATGCAAATAGGACACAGCGGACGAGCAAAATTTCGGGGGTGCTCCTTCCGTTGTCATCCGCTCCAAAAAGTGGCAAAAATTTGCATAAACAGAATGGAAAAGAAAGGAAAAGAACGGACGTGGGTAGTATGTAGCAGGGATGTTAAAGGGATGTTCATAGGAAGCCTAGAGGATGTATATAGGATGCAAACCGTTCACTGCTCATCCTTTCTATTTCCGTGCTACTAACGCTGTGTAGTCCTTCCGTGTACCTTTTGTTTCCTCCCTCTTTCCATTTTCAGCTGCAGCAAATGTGAGTTGCGAGGATGCCCAGAGGATGCAGAGAGGATACAGCGGACGTTTAACGGATGATAAACGGGCATAGAACGTTTGTTGCTCGTATGTCACGGATTTACATCGTACACAGCGGAAAGTTCATCCGCTCAAAAAGTTTTGTGCAGCTCAAAACTTCTTGAGCGGATGAAATCTCAGTGGATGGATGCTCGATGAATAGAACGTATGAAACACGTATGCAATGAGTACACAACGGATGCATAGCGTTTTCCAACATTTTTTATCCTCTTTGCATCCGTTGGTGCAGTGGGACAGGGGCTTTAATGACCACAACCAGAAACGCTGGGATTGCGGTTGTTGAGAAAAACAGTCACATGGAATTTTACTTAACTACCGCTTTGCTCAACAACTGAAATTCTGATAGTAAGAATGGATGTAAGTCGAGGGCTGAATGTATTTTCAGTTAACTGACTGCCCTCATGCCCTCCTCACCATATGACAGGAGACTGGTGCCTGCCAATGGATGCTTGACAAATGAAAGATTATAATAGACAGACCTAGGAAACCAACAATAAACTAGGTTATTAGTTTTCCTGTAGACAAGAAAAAAATTTAGATATGAAAATATAGCAAGCCAGGTGACATTTTCAAGCAGCGAACTAAAGACACTTACCACCACCATATGGAAATGCACGAGCAGAGCGGCTATCATAACCAGAGGAATGTCCACTGTTGGGAAATAAATATAAATCAAGCCTCTTTCATATTTCTGTTCAAATTAACCAATTTCTATTGCATTACAGGTCCAGTTACTAAACTGTGCATTTGGTTGCAAGCATAGAAAATGATTAATCATCAACATGCTGAAATAAGTCAGTATGGGCTGCCACTGTTAACTGAATGACAGTGCCCTGAACATACTATGCCTTCAGCTCTGCAGGAATAAATTAAGACAACTAGCTACCTGATCCATCTTTGCATGTATTAAGAGGTTTATCAATGTCTTCTATGCTCCCTGTGATTATCTTCATAAACAGGATGAGGGTCAGAAGTAGGTCTGTTTGGGTCCTTCATGCACAGCCTCATTGATCTTTTTGTACCCCTCTACACATTCTGCAACAGAAAGCCTTACGAAACTACATGTTAAGGCAAGCAATGGACCCAATTCTCTGCTTTTTGGTTCATACTCCAACATGGATGGATTCACCTTTGACCTATCAGCCCAATATTCCCAGAAATATTCCTGTCTGGCTTTGTTCATCTTTCCATCTTACGGGTCGGACGGATGCAGCCAGCTACACTAGGAAAGTAGAGACAAAACGGATCTCTATGTGGTAGAGAACGTGGGAAAAGGTTCTTCCATGAGAAAACTTTTAATGCCAAGGGCTTGACCACTGAACCTGCCCCCCGATATCATTCAGTCATTTGGTGAGGAGTGAGAAGGTAGATCTATGGGCCAAATCCAATCCTACCACTGCTAATATGAAGAAAAGGTTTGATTCAGATCATGATTAATATATGTAGTTTGGGGTAAAACATTTTCCCCCACTGGCTATTTTCATTTAATCACTTATACTAGGAGGCATTTGTCATTAAATCATAAAATGATATTAAATCATAAATGGTATTAAATCATAAAATTAATTAATCGTTCATTTTCAGTGCTTGGCAACTGGCCCACATTTCCAGCTAATTGCTGCATCCTGTAGTCACATGGCTAATTTTATGACACTTTTGCCAGAATTTGGTATTCATTTCTGATTTCCAGCAAAAAGCACTCCACAAAGTTTGAGCTATGGGTTCTATTTATGACTGCTGTTTGCTTAATGACACAAGAAAAGTCATAAAATTGGGTGTGGTCACATGGTGACCTATGACTGCCATGTCTTATGACCGAACTTGTGATCCAATTATGGTTGTAGGTCAAGGACTACCTGCACTTAAGAGCAGGGGTCTTCAAAACTTGACAGCTTGAAGACTTGTAGACTTCAACTGCCAGAATTCCTCCTCCAAGTCATGTTAGCTCAGGAATTCTGGGAGTTGAAGTCCACAAGTCTTAAATTTGCCAAGTTTGAAAAGGGTCTTAGAAGGTCAAGCTTTCTACCAGAAACAATCGAGAGACCTTCCTGAAGAGCAACAATTAAAAAAGCCCCACAAACATCTTAGTGCCCAGAATACATTTTCCTGAATCAGAAATGTACAACGATTAAAAAAATACATGTTGTATATATGGCAGATTGCTACTATCTTGCCTAGCCCTGTTCCAAAGCTTTTTTTTAACTGAGAAGGAAATCAAACGTGTAAGAGTTGCACAACTAATATCTAACTTCAGACTTCAAATCTTATTTGCTGTCCCCAATCATTTTATCTTCACTGTCCATACCCTAGTCAACTCTACAATTAGCCTTGCTCTTTGTTCTACCTACCCCAAAGTGGCTGCTGAACTCACAAACTTACAAAACAGGTTTCTTTTCGGTTCAAGGAAATTCAAAAAGTCAAAAACAGAAAACAGTATTTTTTATTCAAATTGATATCCTAGCAATTGTTAAAACAAATGAAGCCTTTGTGACAGTAGATTACAAACTAAAAATTTACCTTTCTATAGTTGGTATAAGGGAAGGTGGTGGTCCTCCAGGTGGGGGAGGAAAGCCTGAAATATTTAATTAACAGGTTGGCTTAAATTGAAAACAAATTCTAAAATTAAGTTAGTGCACATTAGCTGGGTCCCAGCAGTAAACCAACGCAGCAACATTTAGTAAAACTTTGTAGCAATGATAGAACAACGCCAAAATAAAACAAATTTGCATAGCTTTTTAAAAAAAACATTGCACACTTAATATATTCTAAGGTTCTTCCAATTCTTCAACTACTTTGAGCACGTGGGCAACTCAAAGAAAACTGAGTGCATTTTTTTAAAAAGTGGGATATATTCAAATGTTCCTTATACCAAAAAGGAATTCACAGTTAAGTTTCATGCTACTTTTAAAATAAATAAATATACCTGGCGGTGGCACAGTTATTGGTATACCTAAAACAAAAAAGATGCACCCAGTCATTTCAGCAATGAGTTTATATTGTCTCATTCCCATATTGCGGTTCCCATATTGGCATTCTATGCCAACAACATATTTTTAAAAAGCCAGTAAGAATTGGCAGTAAATTAATTTCTACCACCAATCCCTACTGGCTTCAGTCCAGAAAGGTTCTGTGTGTGAATCTACACAAACAGCAGAACCTGATCATTTGTGGCCGTGTCCATGCAAATAAATGAATGAATGAATAAAAACTCTACCGCATGCACCCACATTAAAATATGTGCCCAACAAATGTACTGGCACTTTTCCATATTAATGACTTGAAATCTGTTGAGCAAGTGATGACATTATTTAAATAGTGAAGACACAATACAATTAGAATTTTCTGATTATATTTAAAAAAAAAAAAACCTTTCGATATTTATGTATCATTAAACTCCAGGGACCATATCATCTAGATAGAAAGATGTGTTACTCATAATAAACATGTTATAAAAAGTAACTCTAAAAATATTAGCTTAAATGTTCTTTTTCTTTGTAAAAATACACATGCACATTTCAATAGAAAAAAAAACCCACCTGTGCCTTTATATCCTCAATGTTAACAGACAAGACAGCAAGTTCAAAATGTAAAACGACAGGTTAACGTTAACTGGGCCATACGGTTCTCATTAAAAGAACGTTAAAAAAAACCAAGAGAATATTCTTCCCATTGACATATCATACCAATCATGGCTGTTTGATAAAACTAACTTTAGCACTTATGAAATGCCTGATCCCTGACTAGTTATCTTACTTGCAAGAATGGGAATTAGAGAGAGCACATTCATATTATAGAGAGCACATTCATATTCTAAACTGTGACAGGAAAAAGTACATAACATAGTTAACTCTGTCCAAATTGTTTTGCTCACTTGGTTCATAAATCCTAGAAAAACATAGCTCTATACCATCTAGTTTCAGCGACTATTCTCAGTAATATTTAGTCAGCTTTTTAGGTTTACATTTTTTAAACAGCAGCAATTCTTCCGGCCTCCAAAGATATTTGCATCACAAATAGCCAAGTGAACACAGAACCAGAGCTTCAAAGAAAAACCCCTTTTCAAAAGGATCATCTGAAGGATGTTTTTATATTGGAATGTATGAAAACTTTCCGGGCAGAAGTTCCAAATTAATAATATTGGCTAACAAGAAACTAATAAGAAATGTCTCTACCCCAATAGAGGAGGAATGGTCAGATTTTAATTTTGGTTTGCTCTTTGAAGATGAAATGCTGCAAACCTGAAAGAGCCAAAGCTACAATAAATTGTTTCCAAGTGTATGAAACTGCAAGTGATAAAAAAAAAAAAAGGAAAGCCTCAGGGCAGGTTCATCTGATAAACTTGTGCCTCCTTTGCTTCCACATGTGGAAATGTCTCCTTTGCTTCCAAATATGATTGAATGCTGGATTTCAGTAAAAATCTGACTTCGTGCCTCTCAAAAACTTGCAAATAATGGTTTTATTTTCTCATTCCTCACACTTTCATCTCAGGTTTCATCGATCAATTACAAGTACAGATATATTGGTAGTCCTTGACTTATGTGCACAATTGAACCCAACATTCCTGTGGCTAAAAGAAACATTTGCTTAGTGAACTTTGCCCCATTTTAAAATTTTACTTGCCACAGTTGTTAAGTGAATCACTGCCATTATTAAGTAATTCAGTTAAGTGAATCTGGCTTCCCCATTGACTTTGCCTGTTAGACCGTCGCAAAAGGGGATCAGATGACCCTGTGGCACAGCAACTGTCATAAGTATCTGAATTTTGATCACAGAACCATGAGGAGGCTGCAACAGTTATAAGTGTGAAAAATGGCCCTGAGTCAATTTTTTCAGTGCCATTGTCCTCTGGTCACTAAATGAACTGTGGTTAAGTCAAGGACTACCTATAGTTATGCTGAAATGAACTCCCCTCAAATAACGGCTGTTGTTCAAATTCAAAAGATTCCAGTAATTATTGACAAGCTTATTGTCTGTCAATTTTGCAATTATATTTGTGACTGTGAATGTGTCAGAAAAACAGCAGTGTACAAGCTGTGAATGTGTCAGAAAAACAGCAGTTTCCTATGGAGATTCTCAGTCACGCAGGTCATGGTTATCCCGAAGGTGCTTCTTTAAAGAGGCAACTGGACTTTTTCTTTGGAAGACATTTTGTTTCTCATCCAAGAGAGATGAAGAAGAAGGTTCTTGAATGAGAAGCGAAATGTCTTCCAAAGAAAAACCAGAAAATCCAAAAACACCTTTGGGACAGAAAGTTTCCCACTATTTTGGCAAAAATAGATGTACCGTATATACTCGCATATAAGCCGATTTCGCATATAAGCCGACCCTTAAAAAACTGCCCCAAAATGAGGAATTTTGCAAAAACTCACATATAAGCCGACCCCCAAACCTTTTAACATCAGACATGGGTATATTTTAATGAATTTTACAACTACAAATGCAAAGAAACTGGATACAAGGTTGCATGTGACGATCGCAAACTCGAAAGCAGTCACGTGAATGACTAACCAATCAGAGCGTGTTATGATCCAGTGGTAGAAAAAGCAAAATGGAGGCTCCCAGAGTAAAAAAAATGTGCTGTAGGTATGTATGACTGAATGGTAATATCGATTATATTGCGTGACCTGAGAAGTGGCGTCATGTCATTTGTGTGAGATCAGATTTATGCACGTATAAGCCGGCCCCCAAATTTGAAAAAAAAAAATTGCGTTTTAAAGTCGGCTTATATGCAAGTACATATGGTAGGCAATATTTTAATTTGTATTTTGGGCAAGAAGCATTACAATCACTGGGGTGGGGGAGTGTACACAGGCAAAAGAAATACTGGGTGATCTCAAAGCTATTCTTGGATGAATTAGTGTAACCTTACATTCAAATAAGTAGATTTCCTTCTAATTAAGTATGTAGTCCAGCTTTGGTTTGCCAATTAACTACAGGTAACAACTAACTATGTAAATGTTCCTTTTATGAACTCTACAAACAGCTTATTTCCAAAACTTAACATTTAGATGTTTATCACAATGTTATTTTATTTTAAATGATATAAGTGTGATTTTTTTTTGTTTTATTTGCCAGCTCTCAGAAAACTACACTTAAGTGTGAAATGTTACTGTTGCTGCTAAGGTGTGAACGAAAAGGAAAGGAAAACTGTATTTCATTAGTCCTACCGTTCAATATGCTGTGTGCGTTAACTAATACCAGTAATAATTAAAATTAACTAATCCCCAATATTGATCTGGAGCTCTGCTTCAAGTGCTCCTGCCAAATCAAACGGGCCAGGGGATCACAAGAAAGTAGCTACAGAGGTGCTTCCTTATCTATACAATGTTTTGCTCAGGGGTCTCCACCCTTGGCAACTTGAAGACTTGTGGACTTCAACTCCCAGGATTCCTCAGCCGGCTTTGAGGTGAGGAGCTGGCTGAGGAATCCTGGGAGTTGAAGTCCACAAGTTTTCAAGTTGCCAAGGTTGGAAACCTCTGTTCTAGCTAGAGAGGGGCTCCCGAACTCCCAGTCCTGGACCAGCGCTGGACCACAGCAAGCCAGAAACCAGGCCACACAAACAAGCAAGGCTCTATTCACAGGATGCAGGCAGCACAAGAAACCACGTCCTCTCTGGTCTGTGAAAAATCTCTCTCCATGGAACCGGTCCCGAGTGCCCAAAAGGTTGGGGGCGGGCACTGCTGCCACCTACATCATGATTTTTCTGCAACCAAGTGAGGGCCTTAGCTTTTGGGGCACATTTCACTCAATTTGGAGTTATGGAGTATTACTAAGTTGTTGTTTATTGCAAGTTCAAATGCTCTTATTGCTGTGGTTTCTGTCAATTAAGATCTATTGTACAGCTGTTTCTCCTATATGTTCTATATATAATTTATATGGATAGTGAGAAAATTGTAACTGTTGGATTGTCTAAAATTGAAGCAAATTGGTAATAAAATGCTCTTTGAGAATACCTTCAGTGCATGATACCTATCAAGGACTAAAATATTTCCAATTAGCCCACAATTTATGCTGTCCTGTTTTAAATTTAAGGTGGTGATCAGAAGACAGTCAATAATCTTATTTGTATTTTATGTTGCAGTTCAAATTCCACATGAAGGAAATTACATGAAATTCTCCAGAGACCAGGAACCAGTTACTTAGAAGGGGCAGCATATCAATAATTTTGATCTTTCAGGAAAAGAGGAGAAATGTGAAAACTACTTCAGAAATGAAACATATTCTTCAAGCAAAATGATTATTAGAAGCCACATAGAATATTACAGTGCCAAATAAATTGAACTTTGCTAAGAACATGTCTAATTCTAAATACACACATTGTGGTTTTGGGTTCAGGTGAGGCACATACACTGCAATTAAAACACTGTCCTTTTTCCCCCCAACTTTTCTTTTTACCTGGAGGAGGAATAAGAGGAGGAGCAGTACTAACTGATGGAGGCGGTGGAAGGAATGGAGGTGGAGGAAGATGGGTGGGTGGAGCTCCTGGAGGAAAAAACGGAGGTGGCTTGGAAAAATTGTTGTCTACATCACTGCTGGAGCGTTCAGAAAGAACCTATAAATAAAACCAATTTTATATTTGCCTTTGGACAAAAAGGAGCGGAAAATGTACTTTCCTCCCCTTCGGAACCTGCTAAATCTAAACTAATATTTACATTTGTCTGCTTCTATTCAATGGAATAATCTATTCAATGGGGAGGGAGGGGCAAGTAATGCAATGTTGTGCAATAAACCCTTGAGAGAGGAAGATCAAATCTGTTTGACAGGGGTGTCAAATTCAATTGCACTGAGGGCCGCATCAAGGTTGTATTTGGCCTCGAAGGACCGGGGGGGCGGGGTTGTGGGGCATGGTCATCGCCATGATAGGCATGACACAGGACCGCACCTCCACATATGGTTTTTATGCACTTATAAAAATAGAGGGGGGGTACATTTCTGTGATTTGCTTTAATACATAGTTGATCTACTTGATCACCCTATGAGAGAGAGACCAGGTCAAGAAACTAACTCCATAGGAAGACGAGAACTATAAGTTATTGACATAGGCTATCGAATCATAATCCTGCAAGTCGGAAATATGAAATATGTTACCTTTCCTCCCTTTTATAACCTTCTGAGTCACACACACCCCTACCAGAGTGCTGCAGGAGTCCATCCAGGCGCAGAATGGAGCCGGAGGGAGGGCATGCCCCCCAGGGCCCCTTTTTGGTAGCAAAGCCACCGCGGGGCTGTTCCTGTGCTATTTCCAGGCCGGTCCCGTGGGCCATATCTAACCACACTGCATGCCGGATACAGCCTGTGGGCCTTGAGTTTGACACCCCTGGTTTATGGCATGTGCCACCAATCAGTGCTCTTTTTGAAATTTCTATATTGCATAGAGGGGGCCGTACAGCTTTGGGGAGAGCTAGGAACATGTGGCACACTTTCATGGATGAAACAGTCCATGATAATATAATAAATTAATATAATAGCATGTTACATTAAAAGGATAACAATTCAATCTTTCGATCTGAAATTCTCTCCAACTTCCTTCAATTCTAATGTGTCTAATTAATAAATCCATGGTTTGATTGTGAGTCATGTCCACTGTTTAATTTTTTTTATATTTTATTTTGCGTAACAACCCTAACACATAGTGTAAATTCATCTTCTGTACTGATGTTTGGATGGGAATTTTTGGGATTGAGGGTAGAAGTTATTTTGTTTTACATTTATGAAAACAAACCTGAATATTGCTATTCTCATTGGCACGCCGCCTTCCCTCTACTCGGCTGATTGTGATGGTCTGTCCAATCACATCTATTGTCCCAGAGAGGCGTCTGAAAAAGGAGGTGCAAAACATTATTTCATAAAATATTAAACTGAGTGCAAACAATTTTCATAAATATTGTTTTGAAAAATGGAAGGATTGTGTCAGTAAGATTAAAAAAAATAGGAATTTATTTTGGCTGATAAAAGCACAGGAACTATAGTTATTTTTTTCTCTACAGAAAATTTTTGTTGCCCTCCAGATTGGGGGTTCAATCCCTCAAATCTTCAGCCAGCAGTGCGAGACAGGAATTTGGAGAATTGAAATTCAATACATCCAAGGAGGCACCAGACCATGGAAGGCTGCTGTAATGAATTGTCTAAAACCCCCAAGAAAAAATAATGTACAGATCTGCTTTAATTGGGATTGTTGTCACCGATAAACAGTATAGGATCTCCTGCTTGAGCAGGGGGGGTTGGTCTACAAGACCTCCAAGGTCCCTTCCAACTCTGTTATTCTATTTGTTTATGTACTGACAGGAAGATTCTTAAATGTCAAGGTTAGGTGGTGACCTGGAGTCAATTTACAAAATATTATTTAAGAAAGTGAAAAGGACAGAATGGATAAGGCCTTGATGAACCAGTGTTATTTTGATCCATAGGCGGTAGGTAATTTATATAAATGAGTATTCATTAATTCTTTAATATAACAGGAGTGCAAATGGAACAAGCTATGAACTGCTTCCTCCTGAATCCCTCTGGCACTCTGGACAAGCAGCCTCAGAATTTAAGGCTTAGGAGGGGTCACCTAGACCCTATGTAAAAATTTACTCCTATAATGACCCTAAGAGATGATCACCAAGCCTCTTAAAATGCCTCCAACAAAGGAGAGTTTGCTTCCTGAGATGAGCAGTACTTCCACTTAGGAGCATTTATCTCCTGACGGCCAATCAAAACCAATTTTCTTGCAATTTAAATCCATTTGATTATTCCGTTTTTATAGCCACCCACTTGCACACAGCTTGGGGTTCTGAAACAATTCTGTCTGCCTTCCTTCTACGTAATAGTTGTTCAGATATTTTATAAGAATTGTTATGAGAAAGGGATCTAACTGTCCTTGCGCAATGGCCCCCAAACCTTTTGGGTACCAGGGACCGGTCCCGTGGAGAGAGGTTTCTCAAAGACCGGAGGGGACGTGGTTTCTTGTGCTGCTTGCTTCCCATGAATGGGGCTTTGCTTGTTTGCGCGGCCCGGTTTCTGGCTTGCTGTGGTCCAGCGCTGGTCCAGGACTGGGAGTTCGGGAGCCCCTCTCTAGCTAGAACAGAGGTCTCCAACCTTGGCAACTTGAAAACTTGTGGACTTTAACTCCCAGGATTCCTCAGCCAGCTCCTCACCTCAAAGCCGACTGAGGAATCCTGGGAGTTGAAGTCCACAAGTCTTCAAGTTGCCAAGGGTGGAGACCCCTGAGCAAAACATTGTATAGATAAGGAAGCACCTCTGTAGCTACTTTCTTGTGATCCCCTGGCCCGTTTGATTTGGCAGGAGCACTTGAAGCAGAGCTCCAGATCAATATTGGGGATTAGTTAATATTAATTAATACTGGCATTAGTTAACACAGTAACTAATATTGGTATTAGTTTATTATTGGTTCCGTGAAGTTTTTCATGGACCAGAGGGGGCGTGGTTTCATGTGCTGCCTGTATCCCACAGATGGGGCTTTGGCCCAGTTCCTGGCATGCTGTGGCCCGGTGCTGGTCCATGGACCGGGGGGGGGAGGGGAGGACCAGTCCTTTTACAGCAACCCAAAAAGCCAACACAGTTCTAGATTGCAATTAACAAAGGGATAGGAGAGGTAGTCCTCAATTTACAAAAGTTCATCTAATGTAGTGGTTACCAAACTTTATCAGTCCACCACCCCCTTGGTGCTACAAACTCATCCTCAATGCCCCCCATCCAGGGGCGGGATTCAAATTTCTGTGGGCATGGCCTAATTTGAGAGTGTGGTTTGCTGGTAACGTGACCGGGTGGGTGTGGCTTACTGGAAACATGACTGGGTGGGCATGGCTTGCTGGTCACATGACTGGGTGGACATAGTTTGGTGACTGGCAAACCAAATACAAGTGGTCCTCACTTAATGGCTGGTTGCTTAAATTAGTGTTCTAATTTATGACTGGCCCAGAACTACTTGACCTGTTTTGGAGTTTTGACAGTCATGCACATACATATACACATATCCATTCCAACCCTGCTGGAGCACGTCATTGGACTAGATTGCTCTCCTTTCCCAACGATGCATTCGGGGCGAGGCCCTGCCGCCCCAAACACAGCAGCGGGATGTTTGAAAAGGAGAGCAAAGCCACTCTGGCTTTTTGCTCACTCTGGCTTTGTTCTCCTTTCCCAATGCTGCGTTCGGGGCAACACACCAGAGTGTGCAAGTCAATGGGGTGATCCTACGGGGTCTCACCTCGAACGTGGTGGCGGACTGATTTTTTTCTCACCCCTGAATTGTGCCCTGCTGCTCACCTCCAGCGCCCCCCTGCCGCCTCCTAGCACCCTCCTGCCGGCCCTCTTGCCTCTCAGGACCCCCCCCCCCCAAAGACATCCCAATTTGGGCTCAACTGTGGTTGTAAGTCGAGGACTACATGTCTCAAGATCACATGAAGTGATATAACTCTTTACTGCACTAGTGAGGCCATATTTGGAATACAGCAGCCAGTGCTGGTTGCCACGAAGATGCGGAGACCCTTGGAAGAGTACAGAGAAGAGCAACCAAGACGATAAGGGGTCTGAAGGATAAAACATACAGATTTCACTGAAGGCTGCATCAGATTCCGGTTTGACCTCAGGGAACCAGAGTGAACGTGGTCAGCATGTCACTTGTATTGGGGGGGCACCTGTGGTGGCCTGAGCGCTCTGCCAATGAAAACGGGTTCCCAAGCTCCATTGTCTACTGGGACAGCCTCCTGCAACTCTCTGCCAGCGAAAATGGAGCTTGGGAGGACTGCCCTCATGAGCTCCATTTTCACCATGGGCTGGTCCTTCACTATTTCCAGGGTGGCCCCAGGGGGACCCAGATTGTTGGAGGCAATAGGCTGACTCTGTAAAGTGCTTAGAGAGGGCTCTAAAGCCCTGTGAATCGGTATGTAAGTCTAAGTGCTATTGCTATGGTTAATCAGTATTTCATTTGGAAATTGGAGCCATGTATGGCCACTGTAATAACACAGTGGGCATAAAGGAACTACTAGCAGAGTAAAAACTAAACAATTATGGGACGAATCCTGGTGCAGAAAATAATCTAAAAATTGATTGGCACTCATGAACTTTGTACTCCTTGGTACAAAGTTGGTACTCCTTCATGAAATAACAGTGTTCTATGTGTTCATTTTATTATCATGGGGGGGGGGGGGGGAAGAGGGAGGAAAAAAACATAACCGGACTTTGATGAAATTAACCCAAGAATATTTTAAATTTTAATACTCCCCAATTCTATAATGAAGTACACACACAAAATACTCTCCTCACAATTCCCAGAATCTAGTTGGGTATTATGATCAGGATTAATCTGTATTTATACTTCCACATCGGTGTTGGTAAACTAGGCTTATGTGGCCAAGTCCAGCCCAATTCCATCTATTGAGGAAAAATATGGCATCATTAAAAAAAAATGTTTAAAAGCATGAACATGTATTTTAAAATGTTCTTACCTTAGTTCGGGTGACTCAGCCCTCCCATATCGAGCCTGCCACTTCACAGCGCCTGAACTGGTTTTCCTGACTGCAGTGCCTGTCTGCGACTGAGAAGAGGCACTGTTTCTGGTGAGATAAATGTTCTAGGTCAGTGGTGGCTAACCTTTTTGGGCTTCTGTGCCAAAAATTGTGCATGCGCTCATGCGCCAGCACCCAGAATGCAATGTGCACCCTCTCCACATCTCCTGAGCATGTGCGCACAATCCCCCTTTACCTGCATTGCACCTCCCAGCTGATTTTTGGCCTCTTCGAGGCCTTTTTTGGCCTCCCAGAGACTTGAGGACAGCGTCAGCAGCCTTTGCAGGCTGAAAAATGGGCCCGTTTCACCATTTCCAGTATTTCTGGAAATACAGGAAGTGATGAAATGGGCCTATTTTTCGGCCTGCAAAGGCTGCAGAAGCTATCCTCAAGTCTCTGGGAGGCCGAAAATCAGCTGGGAGGCACATGCATGCGCAGTGAGATAAGTTTGCCTGGGGTTCGTGTGCTAGCACAAATGGCTCTGCATGCCACCTGTGGCACACATGACATAGATGTACCATCATGGTTCTAGGTCTTTCTTTTCTGATGTTTCTACCTTTTCCTATTATCAGACACAATTTTCTACCCCTCACTCTATCACATACACCCCCCCCCCCCATCTGCGCCTTCCTGTGATTCTGGGAGACAGGATCATTCTAATAGTGGTCTAGACTAGAGATGCTTTAACTATATTCACTAAGTCATTTCATCTCATGTTAAGAGAAAACACAAACACACAAACAAGCAAAAAAACCAAATAGAGCTGGATTTATCCAGGTACCATGCAGTTGCAGAGAAAGAAGCTATGATTTCTTTTTGGATTTTTTTTCTGTTTTGTTCCAAGAAAAACAATTCAGACTCTTTGATTCACCATTAGCACCAACACAGATAGAACAGTTCATAATCAGACTTGAGAAGTCAAAAGTAAAATATACATATGTTCATGGCAAAACAATTGCAACATTTATAGAATCTAGGAATTAAATATACTTTTAAATGGCTGGGCCTAAAATATAGGGTAACAATAACCTATAATGTTACAGGTTAACAATAATAATGTACTGCTTGATAAACATCTATTTTTCCCCATCTGAAATT
Organism: Laticauda colubrina; assembly: GCA_015471245.1. Lineage (NCBI taxonomy): Eukaryota > Metazoa > Chordata > Lepidosauria > Squamata > Elapidae > Laticauda > Laticauda colubrina. The sequence goes on from BLBF01000039.1 coordinate 30,838,085, forward strand.
TCTATGATGTTTTCATGTCTTCTCCCGCCAAGAAAAGGACAATATATAAAATGATGGCCAGTGCTTTCAATATTCATGATGTGATACAAATATTCCTGTTTCCCTTATTTATAGGGACACACACAAGAAAACCCTAATAAATCAATCTTCATTTGGTTGTAGAACAGCAAGCAGGATAGTCACAGGTAATATATTTTCTAAGATATCTAAGAGGGATTAGTGTTAATGCTATGGCATACTATGAAGACTATTAATCTGTACTTGGCTGTGGAAAGAGAAATGAAATCAGATTGATCTGCTAATAACATTTTAAGATAAAACAAATTCGAATAACCAGGGTATGAAAAGTAAAAATAAAAGTAAATAACAAAATTTAAAAAGTAAAAACAATGATTGATTAAACACCTGAAACCAAACAAGGCTCCTCAACATAACTTTATCTCAGGTGATCCAAAATAATCGAGATAGGTGTGTATCTGTTCTGGCTTCCCTATTCACCTGCATTAATAATCATGCTAAGATTCCAATGATTGGGGCCTAGCTCTGGTCATCCCAATCCACAAACAAAGTGGCAGAGATCTACCTGCCTCCTCTTACTATGCTGTCAACTTCCCTTGTGGTCAGCAAAATATATGCCAGATATTGTGCAACAAGCTCTTGGACTAGAATAGATCATAAGTGAGAATATTTTGGCTGATGAGCAGGCAGGCATCAGAGAAAGCTGCTCAATCACTGACCATGCTCTAAATCTCCTCCCCCCCACACCAACATCTAGTTGAAAAATACTCCTCTTGAGTGTGCTCATCACACAAGAAACTATGATCATTTATTTGAGAAAATCAAAATGAATTCAGTAGAGGCCAACATAGATCATATAAAACAGGATTATTAGCTTTCAATAGGATTCAACAGGATTATGAACTTGTATTCAGACTATCTTAAAGCTAGGTCACACTGGCCGATGGATGCAAAACGTATGTAAAAAGGACACAGCAGACGAGCAATTTTTCCTCTGTTGTTATCCGCTCTCAAAAGTGCCCCAAATTTGCATAGAGAGTGGACAACAACGGAAAGGAACAGACATGGGGAGGATGTAGCGGGGATGTAAAGCGGATGTTCATAGGAAGCCTAACAGATGAAAGCAGATGGAAGCTGATGACACATCCACAGGGCTTCCGGGGGAGAACAGCGAAGCGGACGCATAGCGGAAGGAGTGGATGCGTAGTGAATGACGCAGATGCATCACAGACGCCTGTAGGATGCATAGCGGATGCATACCGGATGCAAAGCTTTCACTGAGCATGCGGGGAGGATGAATTGCAGAAGCTCCGCGGATATAAAAGGATGCAGCTCGCAAGCAGTCACCATTCAGAGGAAAGACCTGCTGCCAGAGACATCTTGAGAGAACACCATGGAGAAGAAGAGGAAGCCTGTGCCTACTCCTGCCAGCCCTGGCAAGAAGGACAAAACCACCATCCCACCCCCTGGCGCTGACTCTGAAGTTGCTGGTGCTCCTGCTGCTGCTGCTGGTGCTCCTGCTGTTGCTGGTGCTTCTCCTGCTGTTGCTGCTGGTGCTTCTCCTGCTGGTGCTGCTGGTGCTTCTCCTGCTGCTGCTGCTGTGGTGGACCAGCCCCCTCAAAGCCCTGCTGCTGAAGGCCCAGAAGCCACTGCCAGAGGGAGGAAGAGGCAAGGCAAGGAGAAGGGGGAGAGGAAACAGTACTCCATTTCTGAAGACCATGAAGAGGAGGTGCTGGAATGGCTGAGGGAGAACGAGTACCTGTGGAGGAAGGGCCACAGGCTCTATCGCGACACCAAGCGGAAGCAGGCAGCGTGGAGAAAGAAGGTGGAGAGCCTGGGCGACACTTCAGATGTCCTCCTGGGGTGGTGGAAGCATATGCACACCTGGTATGGCAAGCTGCACCTGAAGAGATCCAGGCAGGCCGCTGTCAAGCTCACTGACCGGGAGACTTATGTTATGGCCAGGTGCAGCTTCCTGGAGGGTGAGATCCGCCACCGAGGAGCAGCCCCTCTGTCAACCCTCTCCCTCAGACAGCCCACAGAGAGCCACTCCTCTTCCAGCCAGGAGACAGCTACAGTGTCCAGGCAGGTGTCTTTGGAGGGCCCCACGACAGAGACCCCCCCCCGACAGCTGCACTCCCCGTGCCAGAAGATGTGGAGGATCCCCTGTCTCAGATAGAGCAAGAAGAAGCAGCCACCAGAGACCAAGCCACAACCACCCCCAGCTCCACCTCCACAGAAAGCAGGCAGAGAGGCAGACCGGAGGGACAGAGCCACACTGTCCTCTTGGAGATCAGGGACACAATCAAAGCCAGCACAGATCTCCTCTCCCAGCTGGTCCACTTCAACATACCATCCTCCAACCGCAAGCCCTTCATCACATACGTGAGCCAGACCCTCATGGACAACCCGAGGCCCAGTACCAGGCGATGAAGGAGAGGATCACAGCTCTTCTGCACCACCCTCCAGGCCCAGCTGAACCTGCTGCTACCCACTCCAGGTCTGCTCCTCCACCCCAGGCGATGTCACAGCCCTTCCACGGATTTCAGCAGCCCCTCGCCTACCACTACCAGGACTTCCCACAGCAGAGGCAGCCCTTCCCAGTCCACACCCAGGTTCCTCAGACGCCACAGACGCCTCAGCTGACCCAGCTGCAGACCAGACAGCCCCACTACACTCCTCCTTCCTCCACCCCACAGCCAAGCCCTTCCTCAGAACATCTGTCATCAGTCTTGGGCCCCACATCCCAGGTCCTTGAGGAAGTGCCTCTCAACCTCACGGAACTGAGTCAGCTCTCTGAGAGCTTCCTGCACACACCATCTCCTGTTGTACTCTTGGGGCCAGGCACCCCAATGGTGCCTCAGACCAGCACTCCACCAACATCCACCTCCACTGTCCCTGGCCCCTTTACATCTGAGACCATGGGCACGTCTCAGAGTGACTGAGAAGAGTGCCAGAGACTGAGTTGTTACCTGCTCACCTTATCTTTGCTTAAAGACACTTTACTTGGGTCATTTTGCTTTTTAATAAAGTCATACAGTTTGTTATTAATAAAGGTTATCTTTGCTTTACACACTTGGTTCATTTTTTTTTCTTAATAAAGTGTTGGGGAAAACTTTGAAAAAAGGGTTAAGCCTTTGCATGCTTGTGGGATGGGTAAGGATATCTGTGGGATGAGGATAGTTGTGGGATAGATAAATCTCCAGTGCAAGCATAGTGGGACTGTATGGTCCACCCTCCCAGCTGCCACACATATGGCCCTTTTTTATCAATAACAATTTAATCATTGATCAACACATTTCAAAATAAACAAAACTCTTTATTAATGCCCTGTTCATTGTCAGGCTACTCAACATACATGGCACAATCTCATCAGTGTTATAAGACAGGCTGAAGGAAACATCCATTAAGCATCTACCATCCTGTCTTGCCACTCCACTGCTCCAGCTGGGGAGTTGCACCAGTGTTTCAGGAGGTTGCGCTGCTTCTTCCCTCCACGTGAAGCTCTGTTGGGGCCACAGTGTCTATCAGGTTTTGTCCTTGCCTCCATTCACCAGGCTCCATGTCCCCATTCCCTTGCTGACGGTCCACAAGCCTGTTCTGCAACACTGGGTAGCGGGTGCGCATGAGATTGTGCAGGGTGCAGCAAGCTTCCACGATGCTCCTCACAGTCTCTGGGCGATGCTGCATGGTGGTGAGAAGTACCTGGAACCTGTTGGCCAGGATGCCAAAGGGGTTCTCCACCACTCGCCTTGCCCTGGACAGCCTGTAGTTGAAGATCCTCTCTTCACGGGTGAGGTATCTGGAACTGTAGGGCTTCATGAGGTAGGTTCTGAGGGAGAAGGCGTCATCACCTACGATGAAGTAGGACACATCTTGTGTATCATTGGGTCGGGGATCTGGATCTGGAAAACCCATGATGACGTTGAGTTCCAGCCCATCCTTGAGGTCACTGGTGTTTGTATACCTGGCTATCTGAAGCTGACCCGTTCCCTGAAGCATCGATGTACATGAACTTGTAGTCAGCATCAACCATGGGAAAGAGGATGATGCTGAAGAAGCCCTTGTAGTTGAAATAATTGGACCCTGAGTTCGCTGGAGCTTTGCAAGGCACGTGCTTCCCATCTATGGCTCCAACAGTGTGGAAAAAGTTCCACCTCTGATACCACTGCTCTGCAACTTTCCTCCAGCCTTCTTCAGTGGTGGGACACTGGAGGAGCTCCTCCACATATTCTTCGATGATGGCCTGCACCACTTCTCTGACCACAATGCTGATGGTGTTGTGTGGCACCCTCCAGCCATACTGCATGTTTCTGTATGTGGTCCTAGAGGCCAGGCGGTGCAGAGTCAGTGCCACCTTCAGTCCAGGTTCCAGGCTGGGACGGAATTTGGTGTTTGCCTTGGTCAACCTGGGTCTCAAGACGCTCCACAACTTCGTCAAACATGGCTGGTGGCATCCTCATGAAGTGCTGGAATGCACGAGGGTCTTCATTCCTTAACTCCACCATCAGCTTGTCATAGAGTCCAAACTCCACTCTTCTCCCGATCCATCTTCGGACCCAGACAGCTCTTGGACGTCTCCTTCTTCCCCTTGCGTAGAAAAGGTGAAACAGTCTGAAGAGGGCTTGGTTCTGGTGTTGAATGACGGTGGCTACCAAAAGAGTGTGCGATGATCCATGGTGGAGATCAATGGATGATGTGCAAGAGCAAGGCTGAAGAGGTCTGCACACCAGGGCTTTTGGACTGATAGTGAGATCCAGGTGATTTCCTCCCCCTTTTTATAGGAAATGTCGGTTTTCCGCTAGGTGTCCTTCCACATACTCTAGACCTCCTCCAGACATCCTAAATATCCGAGATACATTCCATATATGAACGTTTTGTCCGTTTTAATGCTTTATATGAGATGCATCCGCTTACATCCTTTCTATGTCTGTGCTACTAACGCTGCGTGGACGTTCCGCGTACCTTTCGCTTCCTCCCTCTTTCCGTTTTCAGCTGCAGCGGATATGAGTTGCGCGGATGGCCAGAGGATGCCAAAAGGATACATCGGACGTGTAACAGATGACAACGGACTTAGAACGTTTGTTGCCCGTATGTGTTGCGGATGTAGATCGTACGCGGCGGAAAGTTCATCCGGTCAAAAAGTTTTGTGCAGCTCAAAACTTTTTGAGCGGATGAAATAGCAGTAGACGGATGTTTTACGGATAGAGCGTATGAAACACGTACGCAGTGAGTACACAATGGATGCATCGCGTTTTCCAACGGATGGCAAGGTTTTTTGTCCGTTTTACATCCTCTTTGCATCTGTTGGTTCAGTATGACATGGGCTTTATTATATAACAGTTACAAGAATGTGAGCAAAATGTGTGAAACAAAGCTAGTGTGAAACAAAGCATTGTGAAAGAAATCAAGCAGGTTGCAGGAAAATAATGATCAAAAGGAAAGCAATATAATTCTTTTTGCATTTTCCTGATTGTATTACTTTGCATTATTTAAGATGTCATTCAGCTACATGTTCAATACATATCGACTTTGCATATCTAGCCCATGATAGGCAAGTCTTACGACCTCTTCAAAACTGAATTTGCATTTTTAATTGATCAAATGTAAGAAGAACCTTGATTACAGCCTACTCCAAACAAATCTCAGCCTACCACGAAAATTAAGACTATAGACATTAAAGTTTAAGCTGCTAGGCAGCCTTTGTTTATGTATGTTTAACAATATACAAGTAACATTACTGTGATGACCCGGGATGTGGCACAAAAGCAACAAAGTCACAAAAATAGGTAAAGTCCCTTTAATACCTCAAACTTGGGCCCAAATGTCCAGTTATCCTTGGTTGGAGATGAAACTCTTCCAAAAACAGTCTACAAAGGGAAGAAATGCAGTCCAAACCCAAAGTACAGATAAATTAGATATAAAAAAACCAACACAAAACACGCTGAAGTAATTAACACGACAGGCCAGAATAATAAATTGCAGACTTCCAAAAGGAAACACACACAGTTGGGAGGATGCCAACACCCAGATAAGCCTCGACCAAGATAATGCATGCTTTCTTCCAGCAAGGTACTGTGTGCAAACGCCGTTCTTATATTCTGTTCTCCCAGCTGCAACTAAGGAAAAGGATCAGGGTCCCTTTCTCTCCCGTAAGCCACATTGCTCCCTTCTCCTTTCCTCCATGAGTGCCCTAGGATGAAGAGGGGATGGCCCTTGGTCTTCCTCTGAATGCCCAGCCAGACTGTGCCCTTCCCCCGTTTCTTCCACAGCCACCGGAGCCACACTCCCACTCCCTGTCATCTCTTCAATTTCCCCCTCAGAATCAGACTCCAACAAGGGCATGACAATTGTGGAATTCATGGTAGTTACCTCAACCCAAATTAAATGCATAGTATAAACTTTTGTAAAATATAATCAAGATCATCTGGCTTCTAAACCTACTTAAATTATTGTCAACATGTTATTTAGATGCAAATAAACCCTGTTTACGACTACTGATTACCAGCTTAGAGGTTTTGAAAACCACTGATTGCCACTGACATTCTAGATCTCAGATTATATCAAGATCTAAACCAAAGGATGAAAAAATAAACGCAAGATGTGAGAAAGTGGTAAAGAGATATGTTGTTCAATTTTAAAAAGGGATGATAGCAACTCTAGAAACAGTTTCTGTCTTCAGCACTTCGAAAGTGCGACTAACCAACTGACCTGTTTGATGGGACTCCTGTCTTGAATAAAGGTGGGGGAGATGTAAACTCAGTTTTGACTGGTGGAAGTGCTACTTCTTTCTCCATATTTCCAGTTCTGCCCTGCTGCACCTTTAGAATAAAGTTTCTTCATTAGGGTTACCTAGTGCAAAATAAAGGATCTCTTCCAAAAAATTACCCCCAAAAAATAGCAACAAAAACCAATAATTTCTAAATATGGATGGTCATAATAGCAAACTTGTTATTGTGGCTTCAATTCAAAGTTCCTCCCTATTTCATTTGTCCAAGGAAATGTCACTTCTTAAAAACTCCAACAGCCACCCTGAAAATAAGTTGTTTTCAGAATAGGGAAGGGAAGGGTAATTTAAAACTCAGTCTGTAGTGTTATGAAGTGGGGAGGGAAGGGGAATCAAAGTAGAATCCACCAAAGATTTGTGCTTTTATGCTTCAGCACTTGTAAAGTGTTCAACGAAAGTGTTTTTCTTCAGTATGGAATAGGAATAAAAACTGAGAAATATGGAGTACAATCAATATTTTATCAGTCAAACTCAGCTCCATTATGGGAAAATAGCTCTAGGTGGCATGTCTAGGGAAAATTACCTAAGCAACTGGTGCCCTATTTCCATCAATCCCAAACATCAGAAAAGCAAACATGTAAAGAATATTAAAAAAAAAAAAGTATTAAGCAAAGTCTAAAAATGTAGACTAATATTTTCTTGCAGACTGATAAGGTACACAATAACTTCCATTTGCTATTAAGCAAAGCAAACTGAACTGTGTGCACTATTAGACAAATAAAACCTAAACAACTGGCAGTTATTAGTCTCTTATATGGGGGACCCATATGTATTTCTCCTCGGATGGGGGTGGGTGGGAAGCACAAATACCGTACGGTTATAAGCATAGTTTCTCTTAAAAAAAAAAAAAGATTGCTTTGAAAAAGACAGGCAAAATACCCTGCACTAATGCTAGTTGGGGAAAGAGTTTCGTACCTCTTCCTGTATATTAAAAAAAAAAACCTATAAACTATAATGTTGTTTTCTAGTCCTTTAAGACAGTGCCCCCCCCCCCAACCTTTTGGGCACTAGGGACCAGTTCTGTGGAGAGGTTTTTCCATGGACTAGAGGGGGTGTGGTTTCATGTGCTGCCTGCATCCCATGGATGGGACTTCGGTTGTTTGTGCGGCCCAGTTTCTGGCATGCCACAGACCAGTGCCAGTCCATGGACTGGGGGTTTGGGGACCCCTGTTTTTAGAGCACTAGAGTTGATCATCTTATCCCTATTTTGGAAAAGCATACAATGATTAACACATTATGGTGGAGTATTAGATTATGTAGACTTCTATATAACAACAATGGATACTTTTCATATTTTTCATCAGATTACATTAGTAAAAAGCATGAATGGATGTTGTAGTATTATGGAATATTACGGAAAAGCACAATCCTGCTCATACACTTGTGATGGTGATAAATCTGGAATTGAATGTAGAAAATGTGATTCAAATCCTCAATTATGAGGTAGCCTTGACCAAAGTGTCTTGGGTAATAGGTAATAGATACAAATAAAATAGTACATAAGCATGTTTTATAAAAAAAAGCTCAACAAAGTAATAAAAGGATACTAATTCAAATCTTCATATTCGCTCTGCTTATAATTTAGCTTAATTCTTCAGTATCAAATGTTGAACAAATACTGCACACACTGATTGAAATGGGGCTTCCTACCCAAAAATTTTATACACACTCCTCCGTGAACATAAAATATGTAACCTTAGCATGGTTACAACTGAAGTTTCTCTTCATGGAAAAATAAGCATGCTTTCTACATTTTGCAAAACTGTTGTGCTGATGTAAAAAATAAATAAAGTTTTGGCCTTATGGCAAAATTAAGGTAATTTTCTCAAAAATATATTGGTTTTTAAGTGCCTACCCATTTCTTCACACCATGTAAATGTCACGTATTAACTTGATGTGCATTTCCCCCCCCAGGCATTCTCAAATGCCTAATCAATGGTAACCATGTATCTAGTTGATAATTTCTTACACCGGCATGAAGCAAAGAGTTCAAGTCCTACCACAGCAAGGTCTTGTCTAGAATTGTCTTCAGCCTTAGAAGCACTCAAGAGAAAGCTAGAATTTGCCGCTTCACGATGCCGCTGAGCCTAACAATGTGGTCTCCGAAAGTCTTCTAGGCATATTAGAGGTTGGTGATTACTACAAGTTTGTGATCCTGATTTATGACAATCTTAACAATATCTTACATACGAAGGAAGGGATGTGTGGAAGTATTTGTACATGAACTGTTCGTGGAACAGCTGTTTTCAGTTGGTTTGGGTCTAAACTCTAATACAAAACAGAGGTGGTTGATTCAGCTATGGAGCTGTTTGTTTGAATATGGACTGAAATGGTTGTTATTGAAAGTAGTAGTTGAGGCAGGGAGGCTAAGGCTATTAGCAACAGTCCAGGGCAACCAAGAAAAAGACGACACTGCAAAAGGTGGAGGGGCACAATGGAATAGGCAGCAATACTATCTATAGGAAGGCAAGAGAGAGTTAAGTGTGGCGCACACCTGTCCTGTATCCTTTGCTTTTTGCTTCAGCAGAAATAAAAAATAGTAAAAACATTCCAGGTTTCATTTCCATCAAACTATGCCTCCCCCAATATAACAGCAAAACTTTCAGAAAGTTAAAGCAGCCTTTGTTTCGTTTCAGATTCAAAACTACACACATTTTGTTTCGTGCACATTCTTACACAGGGAGAATAATTTCTTCAGTCAGCAGAACTCTGCCTGAACTTCATTTTTGAAGTTGGACCACCAAGAGTGAGAAAGCAAGGATAAAAAATGATACATGAAATCTGTAACGGAGTGACATATCTCAATAAAACAATGCAGCATATACATTATGTAACTGTCACAGCAATCATTAGTACATTATGCCATCAAGTCATAAGAGTTGCAGCAAGAAAGATAAAAAAATAAGTGTTTCTACATGCAGCACATCTAGAGAACATATTTTTTAAAAAGCTGGGGGGAAAAAACAGCTAGGTCCACTTTTGTGTTTAGACTCAAACTTGGAAGTGGTATGGCAAACAGTAATTAGAGTGACTAAGGAAAGTTTACCAACATTCACCTTAAAAAGACTGTATGTGCCATCTGGAATCTCTGTCCCTGGCGTTACTTCCATAGCAATGTCTTCGGCCTAAGTTAAATAACACATTGCCCATTAAAACACCACATTATGGACTGATGGGCTACAACACAACTAACAACAGGTTACAAGCTAGTTGCAGTAAAGTGATTCCACATTACCAACACAGAGGCCAACAAGGAAATGGAGCAAAATGGCTAGATGATAGGAACAAGGAAGGAAGGGAATGAACTTTTGAACCACACCAAGGGTTGCTAACACTGTGTGTGGAATCTAACTTTTGAAGGAAAATGGTTCTATAATTGTGAAACAAATAGATTATTTTCATTACCGTTATTTTATTTGTAGCTGTGGTAACGGGTAAAATTTCGAGTCCCATTCGTATTCTCTTTTGTTTTTCACAGTAGGCTTTCCAAGTGTCTTCATTAAACCCATAATTGAAATAATCTGAGAGATCAGCGCCTTAAAAAGAAAACAACCAATATTCTAGGAGTTAAATGCAACTACTAGAAAAATGTGGAAGAATCCTGCCTTCCACAATGCCTTCTAGCTACTGGTTTTCCAAAATGAAAAGCAGCTGAATAATCATTTTGAAAAAAAGCCCTCTTTTTACAACATTCCCTTTTGTTTACTTCCCACCACCACTTAGCCATGTTTTATTACTTAGCTGTGCTTCAAAGGGGAGGCACTTTTTCCTATGCTAGATAACCCAAAATAGTTAAAACATCAAAACATTGAGTAAAAAACTTAAAAATGCAAAACATGCAACAACACATTCTCATGCATCAAATCCAGCTGAGTAATACTTGTATTTTCCCTGCCTCTTGGAAGTAGCATTTTTATAAGTATTGGGTCTACAACGTGCTGTGATTAGATTTCCCCTGAAATAGGAATTATGAACACATTTTGTGTGTTTAGTTAAAACAAGGAAATCAAATTTCTGCTCACCTGTGGAGTTTTACTGACATGTTTTTACAATGCTATTTATTTCTGTGCAAAATTTTCTACCTGGTTTTCTCCAAGGTTTATCTTCAAAAGAATCCAAATCAACTTCTAATAGCGGAACACCATTAATGTTTCCTGGTGCATCAAGATCAACTCCTTTTACTTTGGTGCCTATAAAAAAAGAATATTTATTTTATTAGCCCACGACAAACAATGTATTATTATAAGTTTCTATATTGAAAATAAGGTGCTTATTTCCTGCATACTGGCACTCATGAGCCCGATAGTTACTGTTCTTATAAACATTCTCTTACACTGTATCAGTGCAACGTAGAATCTTAAGAGATACCAAAGTACAGAACATAGCATTATTTTTCCTAGTTTCTTTCTTTGAGCTCTCAATAAATGCTTACCAGAGGATCCATAACTTCGCCCTCCTGTTTTAATATTGAGATTCACTGGTGCTGCTCCATACCTAAAAAATAACATTTTTACAGTAAAGGATAAAAGATGGAACAAGACTGTTGAGGAAATGATTTGAAAGTGTTCAGAAGTGCAGTGGAGTGCACTCACATAAGTGTTAAAAGAAGCAACAACTTCTGGCTCAGCAAAGATACTGCAAAGCTTTTCCTCAGTTCTCCATACATGCACATACAAGTAATCCACAGGCAATGATTAAGCCTCCAATTTCCATCACCCACTGCCATAATTGTAAAGCACAAGTTTACACGACCATCCTGCTTAGCAGTTCCAGCACTTCAATTGTGAGAAATGTACTTCAATTGTGAGAAAGCTTTGCTGAAGGTATTTTGGAACTACAGTAACAACTTGGTTTTTTACTGGTTAAAACAGAATAGAATAACAGAGTTGGAAGGGAGACCTTGGAGGTCTTCTAGCCCAACCCCCTGTTCCAGCAGGAAACCCTATATCATTTCAGACAAATGGTTATCCAATCTCTTCTTAAACACCTCCAGCCTTGGAACATTCACAAGTTCTGGAGGCAAGTTGTTCCACTGATTATTTGTTCTGTCAGGAAATTTCTCCTTAGTTCTTGGTATTTTACTTGTTTCTGATCCCAATAGGAAATAATGTATGTAGCTCAGATTGGACAGTGGAGTCCTTGATGCTCTCTGAGCTTGGCTGTTTGCTTGCAGACATTTCATTACTCAACTAGGTAACATCATCAATACTGCTAGTGAGCTTGGTGTTTGCTCTGTGTATATACAACAGCTTGTATTTAAGCTAATTTTATAACACCGATAATGACAGGTAATCTGCTATATATAATAGGGAGCAAATCCCACACTTAGTCACACTGATTGTATATGATTATGGTGTCTATCTACCTGATTTACATTAAAAAAAACCTATTATCAACTGTGACAAGTATTACTGAAGTTTCAAAAAACTGTAAAATGATTTGGGATGGAACATGAAGTAATTACTTTAGCATTCTTAGAGCAGCAGTCACTAACCAGTGGGTTAGTGCAATAAAATTTGGGTGGCCTGCAAAGAAATGTCACCCCCAGAGCACCCCCCAAAGCAATTAATCCAAGCTGCGCAGAAACACAAGGCTGCACCACCCACATGGCCCACGGGAACCCTCCCCGCCCACTCACTCCTTACCCGGCAAACTTGTCTGCTAAGTTGCTATTTTTCCTTTTTTCGACCATCACATGTTCTGCTGTGCTAGGAGATTTAGATTAACTAGGAAGCAGGAAATGGTTGGATTTCTTGCTTTCTAGCTAGACTTTAGATCTTCGGCTCTGCTTTTAAGCACAGCCAAACCTCCCTTAGGACTGAAGTTTCTATTATTCAGGGCAGACTCACAGCAAGCAAATTTTATACGACAAACTGAGCTAGTCGATGGCAGATAGATCACTGAATGATTCTGCGAGCAACTCAATCTGCTTGCCTGTTTTGCCTGATTTCGGGTAAAAATTGCTCTTTCATAAAAAATTCTTTATATAAATACATATTCCCTATCAGCCTTGCCACTGACTTTCTGGGGAAGCTGGCAGGAAAGGTTGCAAGTGGCGATCATATGGTCCCTGGGTACTTGGCAACCAGTTGTTATGTGATAACAGGTTGCCAAGAACCCAGACTGCAATCACATGACCACAGAGTTGGTCCTTTAACTGGAAGCAATTGTTACTTGCTTCAAGGTAACAAAGGAAGGGACTTTTCATAAGCCTGCCTTAACTCAGAACCCGAAAACCAGATGATTAAGCAGTAAATAACTTACCCATACTGCGGTGCTCCTGTTTTAATATCACCAATAGTGACCTGAACATCATCTTCATCATCATCACTGTCACTGTCACTGTCATCTTCGGCCTCTGTCACTTTCTAACAAAAAAAAAAGACTGTAATTAGAAATTATATATAATTCAACTACGGTGGAAGTACCAACTACCTTTCTTGATACTATTTGAAAAGGCAACTATATTACTGCAAATTTATAGCATTTCAAGATATGTTGTATAATCCAAACCTGTAGAGTCATGTATTCAGAAATAATCTTCTCAATGTGGATCATTTAAATCTTATTTAATTCTAATGCTTGGTAAGAAAAATGTCTACTTGCCACAAGCAAAACACATTTGCAAGACACAAGCAAGATCCTCTACATGTGATGGCATTTTCTTTCCTTTGAATCAAACTTAACTCCTTGCTACGATATGGCTTTCTGGAAGTGGCTTACCAATGCTATATTCTTAAGACTTAATAAAATAATTGTCTTATGGTAATCTGACAGTTTCTTGTGTCTAATTCCAGTTTCTTGCTTTTAATCCAGAATCCTTAAACTCTAGACCAAACTGGCACTCACTTGTTGAGATACAAATGAGCAAAATGCAACCCTGGCAAGCATTTTGTATACATGAAATACTAAAAAGCAGCGTTGGAAGAGATTTATTTGTATGCAGAAATAAAAAATGGGGAAGACTTCTTAGCTGTTTCTCTGGTTCAAAGCTGAAACACTAGCAGATATGCACAGAGGTGCTCTGAAAGTTTTTGAACTGAGTTTTCAATGTTACTGCTGAAATATGATCTAAAACATGATGCACTCTCCACATAAGCCCTAAAAATAAAGTGGACCAATATTAAATAAATGAATCAAAAAACATCATGTATTTATTGAAGACAATGATCCACAGCTACATATTTAAGTGTGGCAAAAGTATTTGAACCTCTAGGATTATCAATTCATTTGAACTGGAAATTAAGAGTCAGGTGTTTCTATCAATGGGATGAGAAACTGGTGTGAGTATGGCAGGTCCTGCCTTAGTGAAAGAACAGAATTATGGATATTATCAAAATATCATATTCACAACACAGCTATGTGGAAATATGGCTTGAACAAAGAAGATTTCTGAGAATAATTGTTGATGCTCACCTGGCTAGAAAAGTTTAAGAAACTATATCTAAAGAGTTCAAATGCAACCAGTTTACTATCAAGCAGATCATGTAAAAGTGGAGACAATTCAACACATTCTTACCCTCCACAGGAATGGTCCACCAACAAGACCACACCAAAAGCAAGACATGCAATACTCAACATCTAAAGAACTAAAGGGCTCTCTTATATTGGCAAATGTCATGTTAATGAGATTGCCCTGACAGAAACACTGAACAACAATGGCAAGCTTGTCAGGATTGCAAGAAGTCACCACTTCCCCAAGAGAACACTGCTGCCCATCTATATGTTGTAAAAAACCACATGGATAACCCAGAAGGCTACTGAAATATTTTTTTGGATGAACAAGACACCAACAAAGAATTTTGGAGATCTAATAAAAAGGATTACTTTTGGAAAAAGGCAAACAATGTGTTCCACCATAGGAACCATACCCCAATTCTGAAACATGGGGGTGGCAGGATGATGGTTTGAGTTTGCTTTGCTGCTTGTGTACCAGGATGGCTTGCCATCACTGATGGAGCTAGGAATTCTGAATTGTATCAGCAAATTCTATAAGAAAGGGTCAGGATACCTGTCTGTGAATTGAAGTTCAACACAAAATGAGTCATGCGGCAAGACAATGAGCCAAAATGCACAAGTTGTACAGCCAAATAATGGCTAAACCAGAAGAAAGTTAATGTTTTGTGATGGCAAAATCAAAACCCTGACCCTAATCCTATAGAAATGTTGTGGGTTTTGTATGTATGTATGTATGTATGTATGTATGTATGTATGTATGCTGTTCAGCTTCCTTCGGGTATTATCCCACGTCACTGTAGGGATAATATACACGTCATATACATGTATATGTATATATCCTGTTTCTCCAACAACACGGCCTCCCCCAATAGAAGTCCCAGCATGTTTTATAGGCATGAAATGAAATTAAGCCCCTCCCCCCAAATTAAGGCATATACTAAAACATGCGAAATGGGGGGGAATGGTGGTGGGGGGGCTTGCTGTTAGGAAGTACTTTTGTTGCACACCCGGATATGGTGCTGCCTGCGTTGACCCCGATACTAAGTGCCTCACCAACGCCGAGGTCAACATCCAAGCCGTTGCCACCTGCCCACCCAAAGATACAAAGGAGGGGGGGAATTAAGTCACCCCCGAAAAGACGGCCTAGCCATTTTTTCAGGGCTCAAAAGAAAATAAGACCTGGCCTTTTTGGTGAGAAACACGGTATATATAAAAAGAAATGTTGTGGAAAGACCCAAATGGGTTTTTCCACAATCTTTCATGCAAAGAAGCTCACAAACACCTCGAGTTGAAACTTTTATGTGGAGGAATGGGTTAAAATTCCTCTCAGCTGATGTGTAGGACTGAACAATTATCAAAAACATTTGTTCATGCTGTGCAAGGAGGGCACACTAGTTACACACCAGAATAGCAATAGCACTTAGACTTCACGGTGCTTTGCAGCCCTCTCTAAGAAGTTTACAGAGTCCACCTATTGGCCCCCAACAATCTGGATCCTCATTTTACAACTTCAGAAGGATGGAAATCTGAGTCAACCTTGAGCCAGTGAGGATCTAACCCCTGGCATTCTGCAAAATTAGTCTATAATACTGCATTCTAACCACTGCACCACCATGGCTTATGCTGAAAGCAAAGGATCACATATTTTTGCCACACACGAATCTACAGCTTTGGATTACTTCCCTCAATAGAGAAATGAGGAAGCATGTTTGTGAGTTACTTATTTAACTAGATTCTTTTTATCAAGCTTTGGGACTTGTGTGGAGAACAGATCCCATTTTAAATGATATTTATGCAATAATATTGAACATTCAAAAATGTTCACAAACCTTTAAGCACAATGGCACTTAGAATGCTACTAACAGGGCACACCAAGTGTAAAGAAATCTGCCAGCAATCTCTAACAGATAATAGCTTTGGGGAAAGTACTGCACTCTTTTCTAGCACATCATTTAATCACTCAGCATTAGATGTGTAAAGTTATTCTCATACTTTGAACATTGAGGACAATTTCAGCACCAATAACATTTGCATTTTGGACTTAATTTATCACGCAGTGAAGTCTAATAATATAATAAATTATAGGAATGTTCAAAAATGGCCCATTTGGGGGGTAGAATGTTCCAGGGAATGCTAAATAAATATGTTTCTCTTCCATACTATGCCAATCTAGGATTGTCCTGGAAGCTTTTTAAACTTTGGAAGTGAGGCAATAAAATTGCAGGTATGGAAGATATTCCCTCAAATGTTCTGTTTCCAAAATAGACCCACCCCTAACAAATTACTACACCCACGCTGTATAACCAATTGGTCCTCATGAATGGCTTGCTCAAAATTTTAAAAATATTACATAGATTTCCATCGTTCTAGTTTTATAAAAATACCATTTTCACTACGCCATTTTCAGCTGCTCCTTCTTCTTCATTTCCCGTTGGGGTTGGAACACTTCAAGATAAAATAAAAGGCATTAGCTGGTTGATAAGGACTGGTATTGGTTTTTTAAAAAGTGTAATTTAAATGATTTGATAGAAAATACTGATGTTTTATATGAATTATAGTTTTGCTAGGAAAAAAACACTTTTTCAGTAAAGCCTTTATTTCTGGGAAATAAAAATACAACTAGTAATTAAGCACAATAATACTTTGTTTCATTTGATTTAATGTGATTTCACTGATATTATATATTATGTCTTTCATTGTCCCATTGTTAAGGTATTAAAGTAACCAGGTTAAAAAAATCTTGTAGAACATAGATTTTGTGAAGAAGTATACAACAGTGATATTTTGTACCCTATATCTAATTAATCTTAGAAATGACAATAACTAGACAATTATGGTATTGAAACCCAGAGGGACTCTATTCGTAAGAAGACTCTACTTGCAGGAGATTATACTCAAGAGGCCAGAGTAGAATAGGATTTTAATAACATTGATTTATCATATTAATTACAAAAGTAATCAGGAAAATGCTCATTGAATTTTTTTCAGCCCGTAAGGTTCCAATTCAATTAGGATTTGAAATAAAATGAGCATAGATGACTTTATTACTTAATAAAGTAATGAAGTATTTTCAGTTTGTAATATAGCTCTAACAAGACATGCTATCCCTAAGCTACATGTATGCTCAACTAATGTAACTACTTGTAACCATGAAATTATTTAAACTTTCTCAAAAATGTTCTAAACAAGTACTACTAAAAGTAGTCTCCTAGAACAGCACTACAAAGATGCACAATAAACTCTAAAAGCCTACTGAAATAATTTCAATTTCATAATTATAATTGAGATATCTATAGAATCCATTTTACCAAGTTTCTTATATGGCTATTTATAAAAAAAAAAACCTCACTGAATTGTATTGGACAACGAATAAAGTTTATATAGTCACATTTGGCATTTCATTACACTAAAAACCTGACAAATGCAGGTCACGTAACTTCAACTTTCATTGAATTAGGAGCATTATTAGATGTTGATCTTCCATAATTCAATTCAAAATGCTAGCCTTGCTTTTAATGACCTGGATAATTCACATCTGACTTATTTGGATCTTAGAAAAATCTTTACAGAGACCTCATGTGCACAGGCCCACTAAAAAAAGATTTTGTTTTTGTGACTCCAAAACATTGGGGACATGGGCAGTTTTATAAATTTGATTAATAAATAAAACTGATATTTGTTTTTTTAGGATAACTTATTCTATTGATTAAATTGATATGCCATCCATTTCACTGTCAGTGATTCTCGACTGGATGCCACTCTTGTCTTTCCGAAAGGAAATTAAGACATTTTTCTTATAATTTTACATTATTTTACTGTATTGAACATAGTTCTAATCTGCAAAATTTTTAAATTATTTTTCATTTCTTGTCAACTGCTTGTTTTCAGAAAAACAGTATAAAACTCTTAAAATAAGCTGTAAATACAACTGCACATATAAAGCCACATTTGGGTTTAGCTGCTTCTAAATATTCAGTGCAAAACTGAACAATAGAAATAAGACTGACTACAGCTCACAATGAACATTACAAAAAAACTCACCGAACAGGTGCTTCCTCTGGTCTTTCTTCTTCATTTTCATCTTTAAGAAGCAACAAAATCAAATCAAAATTATCTCAATATAGATATCAACCAGGATCACTTAATGATTTGTAGAATACACCTTAATTTCCATGCTAATTCTATATAATCTTTGCAGTTACGGAACCCCTCAACATCTTGGCTCTTCAAATTTCAAACAAACTTATTCCATTGGACGGACAAAAATCCTTATTGTTAATCCCATGAAGGAGATTTTCCTGGACATCTTTCATTTGAACAGGTAGTTACCATCAGGAAACATCCTTTGTTGCTTAGAATCTGGGTTGCATATCTGGACATTACCCTCTCTAAACACCATATAACTTAATGCAACTTGTACAAATAATCCAACTGAGCCCAAAATTTATGTTACTAATATGTTAAGTGAACTTGCCACATTTTATGACTTTTTTCACCACACTTAAGTGAATCATACTGAAGCAGTTCAGTTAGCAACATGGTTGTTAAGTGGATGTGGTTTTCCCACTGACTTTGCTTGTCAGGTCACAAAGGCTGATCACGTGACCCTAAGGCATTTCAAACTGTTATAAATACAAATCAATTTTCAAGCATCTGAATTTTGATCGTGTGACTATGGGGATATTAAGGGTAAAAAGTGGTCACGTCATTTTTTCCCCAGGGCTTTTGTAACCTCAAATGGTCAGACAATTATCTGTATTCTTCTGTTCATAACCTTCTCTTCAGCTTCATGAATTAATAAGTAATAAATTAATTAATTTAGCTTCAGGAATTAAGTCTTTTCATTTCATCTTGAACCAGATTATAACCGAGTTTGAAATATCCTTATCAGTATCCACGCACAAGATTCAAACATATATTTAAAGTGATGTGGTTTCAGAGGCAAACACTGGGACAACCCAGACAGGTAAGCAGCTTCTCAATTTCCTCTTTACTATATCTGTCTGTCTGTGTGGCAGGGGTCTTCCAAAAGGCCTTCCATATCTATCTATCTATCCATTTATCCATCCATCCATCCATCTATCTATGTATGGTATTCAGCTTTGTTTGGGTATTTTCCCACTTTTAAAATTGTAGCAACGTTTCGGCAGAATCTCATCTGCCATCATCAGGCTTCTGTATTGAGTTTGTCTGTGAGTCTCAGTACAGAAGCCTGATGATGATGAAGCCTGATGATGGCAGATGAGATTCTGCCGAAATGTTACTACAACTTTAAAAGCACAACTATAATGATGTGGGAAAATACCCAAACAAAGCTGAATTTTTATATATATATATAT
>BLBF01000039.1:30867686-30939861 GCA_015471245.1 Laticauda colubrina
TTTGCGTGTATGTGCATACACACACACAACACACAGAGGATTACAATTTTTAATTCAGGGCCGGTCCAAAGCTTTGGTTCACCTCCTCAGAAACAGGAGGCTAAAATCGCTTATTTTTTGCAAATAAAGGGGGTGGGGGGGGAGCGGAAGGATGTTAGAAATTTCTAACATTCTCCTCTAAATTTCTCCTCTTTCCAAGGAGACGGTGCCTCAAAAAGGCCCATCCTGCGGGGGGCGGGGCGGTACCGTGCCCCCTCCCCCTTCTTTCCAAGGGGGCTCCCTCAACACCACAGCTTCCCCGGGGTTGGGGGGGGGAGTTTCCTCTCTCCGCCTTTGGCGGGGGAAGTGAGGGAAACTGTGGCTCCGCTAGGGGAAAGGTGGGTTAGGAAGGGAGGCGACTAATCGAGTCCGAGGCCTTGCTTCCATCCGAGGCCAGGCCACAAACCCGGAGACTTGAGCGGGGGGGGGGGGGGGAGGGGAGGAGAAGGAGGCGGGGGCGTCGAAAGCAGCGAAGAGGAAAAACCGTACCGCCGTAGAGCCATTCCTCCTCGTCGCCGGCCCCGCTCAGCTCGGCCGCCAGTCGCTCCACCTCACCGCCCGCCGACATGGCCGACTCCCCTCCCAGCACACGCGCTCCGCCGGCCCGCCGCGCGAGACCGGACTGCACAGCGCGCCTGCGCACAACTCCCCCTCCCCTTTTTTTCCCCCCCCCCCCCCCCCCCCCCCGCCTCCCTTCGCGTGGCAAACGAAAGCAGCGGAGCAGAACGGCGGCGGGGAGAGTGGTGACGGCTGAGGGAGGACGACAGAGAAAGAGAGAGAGGCCTTTCCCTTCGCCTCTCTTCCTGAAAGGGGTGGACGCTGTCGGCCTCCGCTTCTCCCGAAAGCCGAGAGAGGTTCCAGGAAAAATAGGCCAAGAAAGCGAATCTTCTCCCAGTCCCGAGGCGATTGGGCGCCGTTCTGAACCCTCCCGAGTGCGGAAGTCCAGCCCAATCACGTTCGGCCTCCCCCACCCCCCCATGCGGCGCCCTTCAGGTGCGTCGGTCCGCCGCCCAGCCTGAAGCGGGGCATTCTGGGAAATGTATTTCCATTTGCCCAGGGCGCTCTACCCGGATTTCTCTCCTGCACACTTAAACGGGGAATGCGAGGAGTGTAAACCCTTCCATCCTCCACCATCCGGTCAGAGCTGAAGAAGCTTCTCTTGGATGAGAAGCGAACCGTCTTCAAAGAAAAAAAATCAAGAAAGTCCATTGGCGTCCTGATGATAATCAGGTTGCCAAGCCAAGGATTTTTGGTCTAAGGCTCAAGAAAGATGCTTGGGTATATAATTGGTGTACCGGTCTTGATTTATTAAATTTCCAACCCATATTGTGAATTTTCAGGTTTTTCTTTCTTAACGAAAGCAACCTATCAAAAGTTTTCCACTCATCCACACTCACAATTCCCTTGATATTTATGAAGCAACAGCATGGTATTTTGGAGCTTCTCATGCTTTTAAGACTAAAAAATTTACCTTACCAACAGCATTTTCTTTGCTTTCACATAAAGAGACACAACCCCTTTAAGCCCTTTAAATGTTAACTTTATCATATTTGACTCTGAAACTCCTTTCTGTATACCGCCACTCTTCTCTTTCCTTCTTTCTCCCTGTCTTCAAATTTACACGCTGCTTAAATTTTTAAAAAATATTTTTATCCGCCTAAAGGAACAGAACTCGAGTCTGCCTAAAAGGCTAGATTTTTTTGGTTTTGGAAGATCTCCAGGTGTCATCAGTTAACTATGATCAGACCATAATGGATTAGTAACATTCTGTAAATACATACATTCCCTTTATTGCTTTATAATCCAAGGTCAAAACCTGGCATTAAACATAGTTTAAGCCCATGTCACACTGCACCAACAGATGCAAAGAGGATGTAAAATGGAGAAAAAAGCTTGCCATCCGTTGGAAAACGCGATGCATCCATTGTGTACTCACTGCGTACGTGTTTCATATGCTCTATCCATCAAATATCCGTCTACTGCTATTTCATCCGTTCAAAAAGTTTTGAGCTGCACAAAACTTTTTGAGCGGATGAACTTTCCACCGCGTACGATCTACATCCGCGCAAGTCCAGTCGAGTCAAAAGAAGCCCCAGCTACCTGCGCGACTACGTCACCACGTAGGACTAAACCAAGAGGGGAGGGGTGTTCTGTATATAGAATAGTAGACTCCTAACACAAGATTTTGATTGACTAAAAAACCTGAATGGGGATTGGTTCAATAGGAACCAATCCAAGAAACCACTCAAAAGGCGGCAAAACTAAATATCTGTCATTGGCTACAAGCCGGCAGGCAAATCCCTATAAAAAGGCTGCCGCGGCTTGAGCCAATGTCCCGTTTTCCCATTGCTGTATATAATAAAGACTTTGTTGTTGGAACCCGGTCTACCTCGCGTTTTTCCGGATGGAACACATTACATGTCCACTGTATCCTCTCGGCATCCTCTGGGCATCCGCGCAACTCACATCCACTCCAGCGGAAAGCGGAAAGAGGGAGGAAGCGAAAGGTACGCTGAACATCCACACAGCGTTAGTAGCACGGACATAGAAAGGATGAAAGCGGATGCAGCTCGGATATAAAGCATTAAAATGGACAAAATGTTTGTATATGGGACGTATCTTGGATATTTAGGATGTCTGGAGGATGTCTAGAGTATGTGGAAGGACACCAAGCGGAAAAGTGATATTTCCTATAAAAAGGGGGAGGAAATCACCTGCATCTCACTATCAGTCCAGCAGCTGTGGTGTGCAGACCTCTTCAGCCTTGCTCTTGCTCTTCCACATCATCCATTGATCTTCACCACGGATCATCGCACACTCCTTTTGGAAGCCGCGATCATTCAACACCAGAACCAAGCCCTCTTCAGACTGTTTCACCTTTTCTACGCAAGGAGAAGAAGTAGACGTCCAAGAGCTGTGTGGGTCCGAAGATGGATCGGGAGAAGAATGGAGTTTGGACTGTACAACAAGCTGATGGTGGAGCTGAGGAACGAAGACCCTCATGCATTCCAGCACTTCATGAGGATGCCTCCAGCCATTTTTGATAAGTTGTGGAGCGGCTGAGACCCAGGTTGACCAAGCAGAGCACCAACTTCCGGCCCAGTCTGGACCCTGGGCTCAAGGTGGCACTGACTCTGCACCACCTGGCCTCAGGGACCACCTACAGGAGCATGCAGTACGGCTGGAGGGTGCCACACAACACCATCAGCATTGTGGTCAGAGAATGGTGCAGGCCATCATCGAAGAATACCTGGAGGAGCTCCTCCAGTGTCCCACCACTGAAGAAGGCTGGAAGAAAATTGCAGAGCAGTGGTATCAGAGGTGGAACTTCCCCCTCACCGTTGGAGCCATAGATGGCAAGCACGTGGCCTGCAAAGCTCCAGCCAACTCAGGGTCCAATTATTTCAACTGCAAGGGCTACTTCAGCATCATCCTCTTTGCCATGGTTGATGCTGACTACAAGTTCATGTACATCGATGCTTCAGGCAACAGGTCAGCTTCAGATGCCCAGATATACAACGCCAGTGACCTCAAGGATGGGTTGGAAAGCAACCTCATAATGGGTTTTCCAGATCCAGACCCCCACCCAACGACATGCAAGATGTGCCCTACTTCATCGTGGGTGATGACATCTTCTCCCTCAGAACCTACCTCATGAAGCCCTACAGTTCAAGATACCTCACCCGTGAAGAGAGGATCTTCAACTACAGGCTGTCCAGGGCAAGACAGGTGGTGGAGAACGCCTTTGGCATCCTGGCCAACAAGTTCCAGGTACTTCTCACCACCATGCAGCATCGCCCACAGACTGTGAGGAGCATCGTGGAAGCTTACTGCATCCTGCACAATCTCATGCGCACCCGCTACCCAGTGTTGCAGAACAGGCTTGTGGACCATCAACAAGGCAATGGGGACATGGAGCCTGGTGAATGGAGGCAAGGACAAAACCTGATAGACACTGTGGATGTGCAAGGCCCCAACAGAGCTTCACGTGAAGCGAAGATGCAGCGCAACCTCCTGAAACACTGGTGCAACTCCCCAGCTGGAGCAGTGGAGTGGCAAGACAGGATGATATATGATTAATGGATGCTTCCTTCAGCCTGTCTCATCACATTGATGAGATTGTGCCATGTATGTTGAGTGGTCCTACAATGAACAGGGCATTAATAAAGAGCTTTGTTTATGTTGAAATGTGTTGATCAATGATTAAATTGTTATTGACAAAAAAGGGCCATATGTGTGGCAGCTGGGAGGGTGGACCATACAGTCCCACTATGCTTGCACTGGAGGTTTATCTATCCCACAACTATCCTTACCCATCCCACAAACATGCAAAGGCTTAACCCTTTTTTCAAAGTTTTCCCCAACACTTTATTAAGGAAAAAAAATGAACCAAGTGTGTTAAGCAAAGATAACCTTTATTAATAACAAACTGTATGACTTTATTAAAAAGCAAAATGACCCAAGTAAAGTGTCTTAAGCAAAGATAAAGTGAGCAGGTAACAACTCAGTCTCTGGCACTCTTCTCAGTCACTCTGAGGCATGCCCATGATCTCAGATGTAAAGGGGCCAGGGACTGTGGAGGTGGCTGTGGCTGTGGCTGGAGTGCTGGTCTGAGGCGCCATTGGGGTGCCTGGCCCCAAGAGTACAACAGGAGATGGTGTGTGCAGGAAGCTCTCAGAGAGCTGACTCAGTTCCGTGAGGTTGAGAGGCACTTCCTCAAGGACCTGGGATGTGAGGCCCAAGACTGATGACAGATGTTCTGTTGAGGGGCTTGGCTGTGGGGTGGAGAAAGGAGGAGTGTAGTGGGGCTGTCTGGTCTGCAACTGGGTGAGGTGAGGCATCTGTGGTGTCTGTGGCATCCGAGGAACCTGGGCCTGGACTGGGAAGGGCTGCCTCTGCTGTGGGAAGTCCTGGTAGTGGTAGCCTTGGTAGCCTTGGTCATCACCTGGTACTGGGCCTTGGGCATGTCCATGAGGGTCTGGTTCACGTAGGTGATGAAGGGCTTGCAGTTCGAGGATGGTATGTCGAAGTGGACCAGCTGGGAGAGAAGATCTGTGCTGGCTTTGATTGTGTCCCTGATCTCCAAGAGGACAGTGTGGCTCTGTCCCTCCGGTCTGCCTCTCTGCCTGCTTTCTGTGGAGGTGGAGCTGGGGGTGGGGGTGGGTTGGTCTCTGGTGGCTGCTTCTTCTTGCTCCATCTGAGACAGGGGATCATCCACGTCCTCCGGCACGGGGAGTGCAGCTGTCGGGGGGGTCTCTGTCGTGGGGCCCTCCAAAGACACCTGCCTGGACACTGTAGCTGTCTCCTGGCTGGAAGAGGAGTGGCTCTCTGTGGGCTGTCTGAGGGAGAGGGTTGACAGAGGGGCTGCTCCTCGGTGGCGGATCTCACCCTCCAGGAAGCTGCACGTGGCCATGACATAGGTCTCCCGGTCAGTGAGCTTGACAGCGGCCTGCCCGGATTTCTTCAGGTGCAGCTTGCTATACCAGGTGTACATGTGCTTCCACCATCCAAGGAGTACATCTGAAGTGTAGCCCAGGCTCTCTGCCTTCTCTCTCCACGCTGCCTGCTTCCTCTTGGTGTCGCAATAGAGCCTGTGGCCCTTCCTCCACAGGTACTCGTTCTCCCTCAGCCATTCCAGCACCTCCTCCTCATGGTCCTCGGAAATGGAGTACTGTTTCCTCTCTCCCTTTTCCTTCCCTTGCCTCTTCCTCCCTCTGGCAGGGCCTTCTGGGCCTTCTGCAGCAGGGCTTTGAGGGCCTTGGGGCTGGTCCACCACAGCAGCAGCAGCAGAAGAAGCACCAGCAGCAGCAGGAGAAGCACCAGCAGCACCAGCAGGAGAAGCACCAGCAGCACCAGCAGCACCAGCAACACCAGCAGGAGAAGCACCAGCAGCACCAGCAGGAGAAGCACCAGCAGGAGAAGCACCAGCAGCAGCAACACCAGGAGCACCACCAGCAGCAGCAGAAGCACCAGCAGCTTCAGAGTCAGTGCCAGGGGGTGTGATAGTGGTTCTGTCCTTCTTGCCAGGGCTGGCAGGAGTAGGCACAGGCTTCCTCTTCTTCCCCATGGTGTTCTCTCAAGATGTCTCTGGCAGCAGGTCTTTCCCCTGAATGCTGACTGCTTGTGAGCTGCATCCTTTTATATCCACGGAGCTTACACAATTCATCCTCCCCGCATGCGCAGTGACCGCTTTGCATCTGCTACGCATCCGCTACGCATCCGCTATGCATCTTATAGGTGTCCGTGATGCATCCATGTCATCCGCTATTTATCCACTCCTTCCACTACGCATCTGCTTCGCTATTCTCCCCCGGAAGCCCTGCGGATGTATCATCCGCTTCCATCCGCTTTCATCCGCTAGGCTTCCTACGAACATCCACTTTACATCCCCGTTACATCCTCCCCATGTCCGTTCCTTTCCGTTCTGTTTATGCAAATTTGGGGCACTTTTAAGAGCGGATAACAATGGATGGAGCCATCCCCGAAATTTTGCTCTTCTGCTGTGTCCTTTTTGCATACGTTTTGCATCCGTCGGCCAGTGTGACCTAGCTTTGGGAAATGACTCCTGAATCAAATAAAAACATTTCTGTATTAGCAGCCTTGCACCACTCTTTATAAAAAAATGTGAAATCTGCTTATCTTTACTAAAGACTATTTTACTGTTAATAAAGTACAAAAGCTACCATCTTTTTGGGCCCTGCTGCTCAATCTTGGCAATTTCCAGAAACATAGATTTCAACTCCCAGAATGGAGATGGCTGAAAATTTTGGGAATTGAAGTTCACACAGTTGAAAATAGCTAAGAAATATAATATAGAAATAGCTAAGAAATAGCTAGCAACATTTTATCTCAGACTTCACTCATTACTGATCATAGGTGCTTTGTAATAGCATGAAGTTTGCCTGAATGATTCATAGCTATGATCATCATATCTGTTCTTCAACATCTCACAGCCAGACAGTTCAGACAATCTGTCTAAACTTCATGTCTCCTTGACTTGGTAAGTACTCAGCACTTGTTACTTGTAAGAATATTTTCTGTTCTATAAAGATGTATACGATAACATTTTAGGAATAGCTAACACCCAAGAAGATAGGCTCAAGATCCAGATGGATCTTGACAGATTCGAACAGTGGGCCATGTCTAACAAAATGAAATTCAACGTAGAGAAAAGTAAAGTCCTACACTTAGACAAGAAAAACCAAAAGTTCACATATAGACTGGGTGAAACCAGGCTCAACAGCAGGAACTGTGAGGGGGATCTTGGAGTCTTAGTGGACAACCAGCTAAATAGGAGCCAGCTGTGTGCAGCAGCAGCCAAAAAAGCCAATGCAATCCTAAATTGCGTTAACAGAGGGATACAATCGAGATCAAGTGAGATACTAATACAACTCTATTAAGCCTTAGTAAGACCACACCTAAGAGTACTGCATCCAGTTTTGGTCACCATATTATAAAACAGATGTTCAGACTCTAGAAAAAGTACAGAGAAGAGTAACCAGGATGATGAGGGGACTGAAGGCTAAAACATAGGAATAATTGTTGCAGGAACTGAGCAAAGCTAGTCTGGTGAAGAGAAGGACCAGGGGACACAGAATAGCAGTCTTCCAATATTTGAGGGGCTGCCACAGGGAGGAGGAAGGGGTCAAGCTATTTTCTAAAGCACCTGAAGGCCAGACAAGGAATAATGGATGGAAATTGAACAAGGAGAGATTCAACCTGGAAATAAGGAGAAACTTTCTGACAGTGAGAACAATCAACCAATGGAACAGAAGTTGCCCTCGGAAGTTGTGGGAGCTTCATCACTTGAGACTTTCAAGAAGAAATTGGACTGCCATTTGTCAGAAATAGCGTATGGTCTCCCGCTTTGTGTGGGGGGTTGGACTAGATGACCTACAAAGTCCCTTCCAACTCTGATTATCTTTTATCTGTTATGTAATCTGTTGGGGGGGGGATTTTAAATATTTTAACACTCTGTATTTTAAATATTTTAAGTATTTTAAATATTTTAACACTCTGGAACTGCCAGGTGTCATTTTTGTTATGTAACATTGTAAAACAATTTTGTCAATCAGTGTTTTGGATCTGGAATATAACTGATGAAATAATAAAACAAAATGAAACAAAATGATCGATTAAAATCACATTTACAGAAATGAAGGTCCCCTGCTTTTGTAGTACTGAGTAATGAGAATGCTGCAAATATTGAATCCGTAATACAATTATTATGTCTGACGATTAATCCCATGTTCAGACATAAGCAATCATGTGATATTGTGATGATCGCTTGACCATCATCTTATGAAAGCAATTAGGTACAGGTAGTCCTTAAGTTACGTCCTCCATTGAGCACAAAATGTATGTTGCTAGGTGAGACATTTGTTATGCGAGTTTTGCCCCATTTTATGACTTCTCTCGCCACACTTGTTAAGTGAATCACTGCAGTTCACAGTTGTTATGTGAATCTGGTTTTCCCATTAACTTTTGTTTGTCAGAAGGTCGCAAAAGGGGATCACATGATCACCACCCCCGGGACACTACAATGGTCAAAAATGCCCTTGTCGGAGTCTGATTCTGAGGGGGGGAGATTGAGCAGCTGACAGGGAGGGGGAGTGTGGCTCCAGTGGCTATGGAAGAAATGGGGGAAGGGAACAGTCTGGCTGGGCGTTCAGAAGACCCAGGACCACCGCCTATTCATCCTAGGGCATGCAGGGAGAAACGGAGAAGGGAGCAACATGGCTTATGATAGAGAAAAAGGCCCTGATCCCTTTCATGAGTTGCAGCTGGGAGAACAGGATATAAGACGGGCGTTTGCACACAGCATCTTGCTGGAAGCAAAGTGTGCATTATCTTTGTCAAGGCTTATCTGGGTTTTGGCGTCCTCCTAACTCTGTGCTACGTTATCTTTTGAAAGTCTGCAATTCATTATCCTGGCCTGTCGTGTTAATTACTTCAGCGTGGTTTGTGTTGGTTTTTTTATTTCTAATTTATCTGTACTTTGGATTCGGACTGCATTTCTTCCCTTTGTAGACTGTTTTTGGAAGAGTTTGATCTCTATCTGAGGATAACTGGACATTGGGGCCCAAGTTTGAGGTATTTAAGGGACTTTACCTATTTTTATGACTTTGTTGCTTTTGTGCCACGTCCCAGGTCATCATCGTATCCAAATGACCACAGAGATAATGCAACAGTCAGAAGTGTGAAAAATGATCCTAACTCGCTTTTTTCCAGTGCTGTTGTAACTTAGAGCAGTCACTAAATGAACTGCTGTAAGTTGAGACATCCCTGCAGTATTTAATTCCCAATTAAAACTAGGCTAATCTCTGGACTGCGGCATTTAGCCTCAGAAGCAAAAGGACTAGTACAAATTAACAAAATTTGGAGAGCTCCAGAATTATGGCACATCCATGTTCCCCTGCAATTTTTCTCCCTTAAGCACAGCCTCTCAGGCAGAAAACGTGGGTCACTAAATGAACTGTTGTACATCAAGGACTAACTGTATTCTCACAATTAATATGTACACATCCAAACTAGACTGTGTTGTTTCTCTGTGTCATGTGAGTATATGCATACCATAATTTTGTATTTATTGATCTTGTTATTTTTATGTAGTGTAAAATTGGAGGTGATGACCCTTTATAAGAGCTGTATGAATGAATGAATGAACGAATGAACAAATGAATTTTTTATTGGCCAAGTATGATCGGACACACAAGGAATTTTTCTTGGTGCATATGCTCTCAGTGTACATTAAAGGAAAAGATACATTCAACAAGAATCATAAGGTACAACACATAATGTATGCAACAAAATTTCATTTTTAATGTATGCCAATCAGTGTACATTCAAAGTAACAATAAAATTATATTCTATTCTATTCCCATCCATTCTTTTTCTCTGTTCTATTCTATTCATTCTATTCTATTTATTCTGGTCTATTTATTCTAGTCTAGTCTATTTATTCTAGTCTAGTCTATTTATTCTAGTCTAGTCTATTCTTCCTTCCACTATTCTATTCTAGTGTATTCTATTTATTCTATTCTATTCTTTATTCCACTGTTCTATTCTATTCTATTTATTCTATTCTAATCTATTGTGCACACATTTAGATAACCGTTAGAATATGAATTCAGATTAGGAAAGTAGAAGATTAAAGTGAAACGAGATAAAATGGGGTGGGGGTGGGGAGGCCATGAAATAGACCAGAGAAAGGAATAAAGAGTTGCATGTAACCAACCCCGAACAACCATCCGCACCTCCCACTTTTAACAATCCTTCTTACCAGGGGTCTTCAAATTTGACAGCTTGAAGGCTTGTGGACTTCAACTCCCAGAATCCCTCCTCCAGTCGTGTTAGCTGAGGAATTCTGGGAGTTGAAGTCCCCAAGCCTTAAACTTGCCAAGTTCGGGGACTCCCTGCTTCGTACCTTCCTCGTTTCTCTCCGCGAATTCAAGGCTTCACTTTCCGGGGTTCCCAACTTCCGACGCCCGAGCCGCTCAACCCTTGAACAGCCAATCCGCGCGTGGCGCCGACCACGACGACGTCATCTTTCCGCGCCCAAGCCTTTTGCAGATAGGGCATGGTGGTGATGCCGTGGCTCAGCGGGCTGCGATCTCTTCCTTGATCCCGACACGGGGAGGGATCCCGGATCTCTTTCTAATCGCTGATCTCGGCCAGGTTCCTCCCCGGCGGCGCAACGTTTCCCAAGCCATGGAGGCCAAAGGGCATCTTTGCGCTGCTGATCGCCTGGCTTGCTAGCCCGGAGGTGGTGCCCGCTTCCCGGGCATAGACTGTATCTTCCACTGGACAGAATACAAAATAACCAGAGTTGGAAGGGACCTTGTGGGTCATCTAGATCAACCCCCTGCCCAAGCATTGAAGGGGGGTTCCCCAATACCTGGGCCGGGCGATGTCCGCTGCCGCCCCTCCTAAACCCCCACCTGGGGTGCCTTCTTTCTGCCGCCGAGCTTGGGAGCCGGTGTTTGCCAAGGTGAAGCGAGCCGTGGTGTTCCTGGACCCGGCCTGCGCAGAAAGCCTCCACTGGGCCTGCGGTGGGTTGGAGGCGCTCTTGCAAGCTGGCGCCCTCAATGTCAAGGAGTTCTCCAGCTTTGAATCTGGGGAGGCTGAGCAACCCAAAGCCGTCTTCGTGGTCAGCACCGCCTTGAAAGGCCAGACCTGGGATGTCATCCGGGACATCGTGAGTCTCAGCCGCTTCCAGTACTGCGTGGCCTTCACCGGAGTCAGCCACGCGGTGCACTTGCAAACGTACAGCATGCCCCTCGGCGCCGAGGCCGAGAGCTCTGGCCCGGTGGTCTTCGAACAATTCGAAGAGAAGCTTTGCCAGTGGATGGGCAACATGAACTACACCGCGGAGGTGCACCATGCCGCTTTGTTTCTGGCCCCCCTCTCGCCTCACCTCTTTGTGACGCCGGCCTTTGCAACGCTTTTCCCTTTGATGGTGGAGGATTTGACGCACCTCAATAGGGCGCGACACGAGAAGAAGAAAATCAGCCACTTGAGTGATGTGGATTTCTTCTCCCTGCCTTCCGAGTTGCAGCTTGCCATCCGGTCGCTGGTGTCGGATCTCAACACCTTGTTGGAGTACCTTAGTGTTCGGGAGGAATGTTTTGCCGTTGGATCACTCAGCAAGATTATTGCGGGGGATCTGGCGAATTATTCCCAGGCCAAGCTCAGGAGGAAAAATGCACAAAATAAAGCTGCTATCGTTTTTGTGGACCGGACATTAGATTTGACAGGTAAGAACCCGGATGTTGTTTTAAAAGGTATTGTGGTTAGCCGACAGCAGGTGCAGACGGCTGAGGAGAGCGAGGACTCAGATGAGGGGCTAGGACCATTTTAGGGAGTGGACTGCTGCCTTCAGAGATTGTGGGGGTTGACAGCATCAATGAGGAGGTTCCCGAAGAGCCTGTGCCAAGTGCGCATGCGCACAGGGCTGCTTGCAGGAAAGAGCAGCTGCAGCAGCATGGGCAACTGGGGAGTAAGGCTGCAAGGTAATGGGCCCTCCTTCAAGAAGATAAAAGCCAGCTGTGAACTGGATCATCTTTGCAGGAAGCAAAGATGGTTTGAAACTTGAGCCTTGTGGACATTGCAGTATCTTAGTTAGTATCTGAAGACTTGCGTTGTAAAATATTTCTAGGTAACCTTATCTGTTATTCTTGGCAGCCTGGCACAAATTTGGCTTATCAAAGTTAATTAGTTTGCAGCAGCCTTTTAACTGGGGATTCGTAAGAATCATTAAAAGATTTCTGTTCCCTTTGGTTTGTGTTTGTTTTATTGGAAAAGGGTTTGGATCAGAACAGGTATTGTCAAACTGATGCAGGAATTATGGTATTTGGATATGATTTAGGATTTTTTATTAAAAAAAAAGATTAGAATCATTTTGAAAGTATAGACATCATAAAATAAGATAACCTTGGTTGTCATTTTTTTTCTGGCACACATTAAAAAATGAAATTCTGATGCTCGCTTTCAAAATATATTCATACCTATACATGCACATACATATATCTATGTTAGACACACACACACATTAATCACAGACCACTTAGAATACTTAGCAAAAAAAAGAGTTTTTTCTGAGAGTTAACAAGGTTGATACTATATGTATAAAGTTATTACAGAATCTAGTGTTTCTGTTTCGGAACAAAGAAAACCAGCCATGGAGAAGATGTGTAGCATCCCAGGCAATGCAGGTAGTCCTCAACTTACAACAGTTCATTTAGTGACCATTCAACTGTCATAAATATAGGTCAGTTGTCAAGCACCCAGATGTAAATCAGGTGACCATTGGGATGCTGCAACGGTCATAAGTGTGAAAAATGGTCATAAGTCATTATTTTCAGTGTTGTTCTAATTTTGGTCACTAAATGAACTGTTGTAAGTCAAGGACTACCTGTACCGCAGGCTAACTCTGCCCTCTGCCAGGAGTTCGATCCTGACTCGATTGATTCAACCTTCCATCCTTCCAGTAAAATGAGGACCCAGATTGTTGGGGGTAAAATGCTGATTCGGTAAACTGCTTACAAAGTGCTGTAAAAGCACTACAAAGTAGTATATAAATCTGTGCTATTGCTATTTTTAGAAGAAGTATGATTAAGGAGGCTGAAGATTAGTAAAACATGGACAAGAACTTCTCTTGCATGAAACTCATAAAGGTAGAAATGTTCTTTTTTTTACTTCAAAACCATTCTTTATTATTTTAAAGGCAACTAGAAGCACTTTCATAACTATTTCTTAAGCAAAATGAAGTCATATTTCCTTTAATTTGACAAGATAATTAGTATGTGGATTTTATTTTAAGAATATATTGAATTTCTGAACCAGTTGAGGTTTAATTAAAAACATAAAACATACATCATTTGTGGATTCAGACAAAATTACAAAGCACAGAACTGGAAACATTCAAAAGTCCAAGAAAAAAAACCCCAAAACCTAATTATAACAGGCCCTCCAACATTGAGCAGATAATTAAAAAGGTAAAGACCAAAACAAAATTTGTGTTACCATCAGTAAATATTTCATAGCAAGGATTTCAATAGTTTTTGTTCTTCATTTTGCCCCATATGTATTCATATGACATGACATTGGAGATAGATGGTGTGTATACCTTTCTAAAGTAGTGTCTAGGTCACTAACATTTATCACAATTATATTTGACCGATATTCTGAATAGAATAATGAATATTACATGACAATGGAACGTTTCTAGTTTTCTGTATCCCACCAATCAGAAACATCCAGGTCTAGTGTTGAAGGCACCAGATGAGAAACTAGAATATTATGAATGCGTCTTTAAGCAAGAAAGCTGTCAGCGTCCCTTTGAGCCAGTCCCTCTCAGCCCAACCCACCTCACAGGGTTGTTGTTACAGGGAAAATAGGAGGAAGGATTAGAGGTTGTCCTCAATTTACGACTACAGTTGAGCCCAATATTTATGTTGTTTAAGGCCCGGTCCCACTGGCCGATGGATGCAAAACGTATGCATAAAGGACACAGCGGATGAGCAAAATTTCGGGGGTGGCTCCATCCATTGTCATCAGCTCCAAAAAGTGGTGAAAATTTGCATAAACAGAATGGAAAAGAACAGAAAAGAATGGACGTGGATAGTATGTAGAGGGGATGTTAAACGGATGTTCATAGGTAACCTAGTGGATGACAGCGGATGGAAGCAGATGACACATCCGAAGGGGTTCCGGGGGAGAATTTCGAAGTGGACGCATAACGGGAGGGGCGGATGCATAGCGGATGAAGCGGATGCATCACGGATGCCTATAGGAAACAAAGGGGATGCCGCGTGGATGTATATCGGATGCAAAGCGTTCACTGCGCATGCGGGGAGTATGAATTGCGTCAGCTCCGCGGATATAAAAGGATGCAGCACGCACGCAGTCAGCATACAGGGGAAAGACGTGCTGCCAGATACATCTTGCAGGAACACCATGGTTTGTCAGTCAGGCAAGAAGAGGAAGTCCGTGCCTACTTGTTCATTCTTTCTGTTTTCAGCTGCAGCGGATGTGAGTTGAGGGGATGGCCAGAGGATGCAGAGAGGATACAGCGGACGTTTAACGGATGATAACGGACATAGAACGTTTGTTGCCCGTATATGTTACGGATGTACATCGTACACGGCGGAAAGTTCATCTGTTCACAAAGTTTTGTGCAGCTCAAAACTTCTTGCGCGGATGAAATTGCAGTGGACGGATGCTGGACGGATAGAGCATGTGAAACACGTATGCAGTGAGGACACAACGGATGCATAGCATTTTCCAACGGATGGCAAACTTTTTTTAATGTTTTACATCCGTTTTGCATCCGTAAGTGCAGTGGGACCGGGCCTTAAGTGAGACATTTGTTAAATGACATCTGCCCTCTTCTACAACTTTGCTTTCCACATTTGTTAAGGGAATCATTGTAATTATTAAATTCGTAACATGTTTGTTAAAAGAATCTGGTTTCCCCATTGATTTTGCTTGTTAAATGGTCGCAAAAGGGGATGAGACATGGCAGCTGTCGAAAATGTGAATCAGCTGTCAAGCGGCTTAATTTTGATCATGTGAATATGGGGATGTTGCAACGGTCATAAGTGTGAAAAATGTTCCCAAGTCACTTTTTTCAGTGTAAAGTTCAGTGGTAACTTTGAATTTGGTTCCCTTAGGTGTTTAGATCTGGCCCATGGGGCTGCCCTGGAAACAGTGAAGGACCAGCCCACAGTACCTCTACCACTGAAAACAGAGCTCAAATGGGCTGTGGGGAGCCTTCCTGATTTCCGTTTTCACTGGCAGAGGGTTGCAGGAGGCTGTCATGCCCCTGGTGGAGACTGACTCTGAGGCAGAGGAGAAACAGCCGACAGGGAGTGGAAGTGTGGCTCTGGAGGTTGTGGAGGAGGCTGGGGAAGGGCAGAGTCTGGCTGAGCAGTCAGAGGAGGACGCAGGCCCATCCCTTCTCCATCCCAGGGTATGCAGGGAGGAGAGGATAAGACACACTCAATTCGGGAGGAGAGGGCCTTGATCCTCTTCATGGGCTGCAGCTGTGACAACTGGATAAGAGAACAGACATGCGTACAGGCGAGCGCTGGAAACAAAGCGTGGAAATATCTCTAGTTTATGATTCCTCTCTGATGTCTCTTGGTGTCCTTCCCAGTGGGTGTTATCTCTGGACATCCTCCAGCCCTTATCTTGCCTGGTTTGTGTTGCTTTTTTCCGTTCTTGTAACTGTTTGTGTGGGAGTTTTTTGTCCCCCATCAAGAATATTCAGAGCTTGGAAGCAAAGTGAAGGAATAAAAGGAGTGTCACCTGTTTTCTGTGACTGTGTTTGTTTTTTATCGTGCCCTGGGTCATCACAGAGACCAATGCAGCTGAAAATGGAGCCCGTTTTCGCTGGCAGAGTGCTTGGGCCACCACAGGCACCCCCAACACGAATAATGTCAACCTGGCCATGCCCCCCTTGAACACACCCACCCATCCGCCCCAAGGTTAAACATAACCCTGATGCAGGGTTATGAAATTCGATTCGAATGAAATCGAATTTGACACCCCTGCACCATAATATCATTTTCTCAAGATGATTGTTATAGCCATCCATCATGTCTGATACAAACTTAATTCCTCATGAAAGGCTAGATTCCAAAACTTTGAGATATAATTCAACATCACATTAACATCTTTAATTTAAATGTTTTCCTATAGTTCCACACTGTAATACTGCATGCTACTCTTTAAAACCACATGACTGTCATGCTCCTGTTGGTGTCTGAATTCAAGGAGGAAGCTGGACAGCTGACAGGGAATGGGAATGGCTCTGTTGGCTGGGGAGAATGGGAGTGTGGCTCTGTTGGACAACGTCCAGCTGGGCAGAACAGGAGAGAAGTGGAACAAGGGAGGAGTTCAGAGAAAGACCCAGGCTCACCTCCTCTTCATCCTAGGGTGCACCAGGAGGAACGGAGAAGAGAGCAACATGGGTTGCTTGGCTTACGAGGGAGGAAAGGGCCCTGATTCTCTTAATTAGCCACATCTGGGAAGAAAGTTTATAAGAACTGAATGCTGAGTATTATAGCTGCTGGGAGTAAACGTGACTTTATCCTATGTTGTTGTTGCTTATCTGTGTTCCTGGCATCTTCCCAATACTGTAGTTTTGCCATGTCTTCACGTCTGAAACTCTTGCTCCTGCCCTCCCAAACTAATTATATCAGTTTGGCTTGATTGGACTTTAAGTTACAGTTTGTGTTGACCATGTTTTGGACTTAATTTTCTGCAGTCAAAGGCTGTTCCTGGGAGAGTTTTTTTTCCAGCCAGAAGGGAACCTGGACATTGGGGGCAAAGTTGGAGATAATAAAGAGACTCTTCTTGATTATCTGTGTTGCCTTTGTGCCATGCCCAGAGTCATCACAATGAGTAAACTTCTTCCACTTTCAGCAAAGGAAATCAGATGTCCATCTTTTCAAATACATATTTTTGAAAGTCCAGTGCATTCTAAATATAATTGTTGATGAATCAAAGTTACCCTCGCATCTGTAAATACTATTTAAATCCTTTGGTGATGCATTAGCAGATATTTCTGTCAGAACTTTTTAAGTTTTGATAATTTACTGCATTAGCAATTTTTGCAGTATTAGTCATGGTTTTTAATCCTCTTCTCAAACCAATAATTGACCATGATAAAATGACCAGATCATTGTGCAGAAATTCCAAAATATGTCTCTTAGAGAGCTTAGGGAAATGAAACTCTTTTTAACAAATAACATGCCATATCACTGTAATTTTGTAGATATTAAATCAAAATAGTGCAAGGAATTAACCTTCCTACAATTGGATCATTTAGCTGGCCCCAGGAATCACATCTGACTTTCATACCAGGATTACTAGAAAATGAAAACATCTATAGTAAAGATCTCTTGTCAGTGATAATTGCTGCCAATTTCTTTCTTTCATAGATTTTCTCTGGAATGTACATGAAATGGAATTTTAAAGCCTTGGGTGTATTTCTCTATCA
This sequence comes from Laticauda colubrina, assembly GCA_015471245.1. Classification (NCBI taxonomy): domain Eukaryota; kingdom Metazoa; phylum Chordata; class Lepidosauria; order Squamata; family Elapidae; genus Laticauda; species Laticauda colubrina. The sequence continues at coordinate 30,885,232 of BLBF01000039.1, forward strand.
ACTGATATAAAACTATTTGCTTGATCTTTCCTAAATCCAGCTTGTTCCCTTGGTAAAACATTGTTTTTGTCTAGATTAGGAGTTTGGCATGTAGAAAGTTAGTACCCACCCCTTTCCTAGAAGAATGAAATCCTCTAGGAAATATTAAAAAGGCAGAATATTATATTTCCCTGGATGAGAAAAGGAGATACAGGTTTTTAAAGACAAATAGCAGCTCCCTGCCTCTAGCTAATATTTGGTGCTTATTGAGCAGGACTTGGCCAGCCTATTTACAATTAGATCTTCATCTCCACGGTGATGGGATTAAGACATGACCCTCCAGGACATAATAGGATTATATATTACCAGAGCTGACAACCAAGCCCCTTGGTTGCATTACCCAGCAAAGTTCAACTAAACATACCTCAGATAACCTCAGCTATGACCGCTGCATAGCCCCCTGGATGTCTGACAACCAATAGAATACATTTTTGCACAGGAACAGGAAGCTCAAGGGCAAGGTCCAAGAGAGGGTATAAATACTTCTCTCTCTCTCCCCTATGTATTCAGCTGCCCAGGACCTAAAACCCATGTGGTCCTGTCCATCAAAAAACCATCTTTCCAAACAGCCTCCATGTTTCCAGTGTATTTCTCCTCACTTGGAACTGAACCAGATGGATATTTCTCCCAACAGGTAGCATAGTTGCATCTTTAAAAAGGATATTACTGCCAGTGATTTTAATGAGCATTGTCAAGCCACTGTATCAAATGTAGTTTACTTCATGAATTTTGATTCTCCTTCTCAGAAAATACATTTATTCTGGAAACAGTGACATCAGAAAGCGATGATCTTGCTTTTATTCCATTTCATGCTTTACTGAGGAAGTAAGTTTTAGTCATTGTTGTTTTTCAAGTGGTTTGAGAATCCCAATTCAATAAATCGTCTTTGGCAGCTGATCATCATCTTTTGCTTCCTTCTTTTGTATGATTTTGCGTTTGACCTTTTGTTTCTTTTTTCTTTCCCATTCTTATGGCATGAACTAATTGCTTCCAGCGGTGGTACTTTTGGCAGCACTTAAAAACCTTGAGTGAAGAGCAGATGTTCCCTTAGGTATGCTGCTCATGAAGGTTAAAAGAGGAGAAGAATGTTGAAAATATTTAATCTCTTCAGGACCATACGAAGGAAAACATACGCTTATTGACATAATTCACCGACTGCTGCTGCTGAAAACTTGATAAAGATTTTAATGAGGGTGAAGGCTTGTTCTGCGAGCTTGTAGATTAGTTTCTGAACGTTTCATTACCAGGCTAGCTAACATATTCAGCTGAGTTTAGGGCTGTGATGGCGAACCAATGGCACTCATGCCACAGGTGCCACACAGAGCCCTTTGTGCAGGCACATGAGCCCCAGCCAAACTTACCTGCACTGTGCATGTATGCACCTTCCAGCTGATTTTCGGCCCGTTTGAAGCTGTTTTCACCCTCCCAGAGGCTCAAGAGAAGCCTCTGTGGCCTTGGAAAGCCAAAAAACGGGCCTTCTGGAAATACTGGAAGTGCAGAAACGGGCCCATTTTTCAGCGTCCTGAGGCTGCAGAGGCTTCCCTTAAGCCTCTGGGAGGGCGAAAATGGCCTCCCTCAGACTCCAGAGACCCTCCGGAGGCTGAAAATGGGCACTTACAGTATTTCCAGAAGGTCCATTTTTTGCCTTCCCGAAGCTGCAGAGGCTTCTCTCGAGCCTCCGGGAGGGCGAAAACAACCTCAAACGGCCCGAAAATCAGCTGGGAGGTACGCGCATGCACAGTGCAGGTAAGGGGACGGGGATGTTGTACGCGCATGCACAAGGGGCAGGACGCATTGTATTGTAGGTGCCAGCACACACACGCACGCATGTTTTTGGCACACCACAACAAAAAGGTTCACCATCACTGGATGTCAAGTGTTGGTGTTCTGTTTATAAGGGCTTCAGGTGTGGGTATGTCAAGTGAGGGTCTTGTGATGGGGCAGGTGCGAGTCATCAGCGAGAGTCTTGTGATGGGTTCTGTGATAGAGAGGTGACATCCAGTCAGGCTCATTGGGAGGTGAACGCTCGTGAGTTCATTGAAGCCCGGCACTCCACAAGCAATTCCATCAACAGACAAGACACATTGACCTACAACCAGCCTACGAACCCCTCAGAAACCAAATTAACCGCACAGCCAACCAGAGATTGCATCAACCTTCAACCAACCCACGAAATCCCCCAACAACAGCAGTTCACCTCCCAATGATCCTGATTTGATGTAGCCTTTCTATCACAGGACTCATCACAGGACTCTCACAGCCTAACCATCATTTGTGCAATATTTACAGATAATAATTTGTGCATAATTATATTCTTATTCTATCTATATTCTATATTTAACAATTACCTATCCTTAATCTGTCTCCGATCTATGCAGCTATACCATTGTTCCCATACCTTATAAAATATTGAAGCTTCCTTATCTTTTAAACTTAGCATTAGTTTATCCATTTCAGCACAATTCATAACTTTTTGTATTAAAAAAATATGTAAAAAGCAAAAATACTTATTATTACACATATTGATTGCTGCTAGGATTGCCTTTGGCCAATGTTGGAAACAGCCATATATACCTGTAGAGGAACTGGTTACCTGACCACTTTTCATCGGGTTGATTTTTTTTTTTTTTTTCAGGAGCTGTTGGGCATCACGGTGACAACTTAGCAGAGAAGATTCTATCCATACTTCCCAAGTTACCAGGTCATACAAGTGATGTGATGGTCAATATGATGGAGCTCACAAGCCTGCACGTTAATGAGACAAGTTGCAATATTATAGCCCCCGGCTGCTTGGCACAACCAACGTAAGTACATCTGTTGGAAATGTGGAGTGGGGTTGGGAATGGAGCAGATGGGATGGTTGTGAGCAGATAGTAATCAGAACTTAACCTTGATTCACAATTCTTTTATTGCAGAAATAAGTTTTATATGCGTTATATATTATTGTAGAAATAAGTTTTATATGTAGATCCCCTTGCTAATTGAAAACTTGCATGCATGCATCTGCATTGTGGTTCTGACTACTTTATACATTGGTTTGCTAAAGATTTCTTTTTTCTTGTGGATTAAGTATGGGATAGATCACGTAATAATTTGAACATTGCTGTCTATCATAATCTTCATCTAATGACCCCATAATCCCTTGCGGGGTGGAGTCTGGACAACTGAGTGGAACTTGCAGAGTATTTTAATGGCCGGGTGCTCTTCCTCTTCTTCTCCCAATGGGGAGTTTTGTTCAGCAGATATATTCTCAGTGTGCCCAGAGAGAGAAATATCTGCTTCTAACTAGGATCCAACTCACAGCCTCCTGATTGTGAGGCAAGAGGCTGAGACGTCTAAACCTTTGTAACACTCCTTGAACATTGCTGTCTATGTTGTGTGAAATAGTTGTTAAAATACTCCAAACAATCCCAAAGTAGACATAATTCATGATAGCTATTCATATTTCTCCCTTGTTCTGCTAACCTTCGGCCTTACTTCCCCATAAGGAGGAGTTTAACTCTTTACTTATTTGTGTAGAACGTAAGCAATTTACCACTCCAGCATACAAGGTTCCATAGTTCTGTCTAAATAGGCTTGGAAGAATCCTACAGCTGGAATCTGGAGTAGCAGTTGCAAGCGAACATAAACAGTAAACATTGTTTAATTAAATGCTTCAGTTGTCTGATGCATAACAGTAGTTCAGAGATGCATTGAGTTCTGAAATCAGGCTCACTGTGCTGCTTTTTGCTTTTCTTTATTCAAAGAGAAAGGTTGCAGGAAGAGCAACCTCAGCCAAATGCAAGTGTATCAGATGAGATGATAATGATGAGATGAATCTGTGAGAACAGTGTCTGCGCAGACCGGCTGGAATAATTGATCTCATCTCCAGTGCCTTTCTAATAACTGTATCAGAGTTTGAATGATAGCACTTAGCAATAGCACTTAGACTTATATACTGCTTCAGTGGTTTACAGCCCTTTCTAAGCAATTTACAGAGTCAACCTTTTGCCCCCAACAATCTGGGTCCTCATTTTACTCACCTGGGAAGGATAGAAGGCTGAGTCAACCTTGAGCCAGTCAGGATCGAACTGTTGGCAGTCAAGAGAATTAGCCTGCAACACTGCATTCTAACCACTGCGCCACGACGGCTCTGTAATGATGGTGAATAATTTGGTCTGCTTCTTGTGACAATCTTTATTTTAATGTTAGATTCTCAAATGCTGTGTCCTCAAGAAGTCATATCAAACATAAGGTTGGTTTTCATTGGCAGTGCCTTTGCACCTATGACAGGGGTGTCAAACTCAAGGCACGGAGGCCGGATCCCGCGCCTTTAGGGTGGTTATATCTGGCCCATGGGGCTGCCCTGGAAATAGCAAAGGACCACCCCCGGGGTGCCCTGGAAATAGCGAAGGACCATGCCCTTGGTAGAGTCGGACTCTGAGAGAGAGGAGGAACAGCCTACAGGGAATGGAAGTGTGGCTCCGGAGGTTTTGGAGGAGGCTGGGGAAGGGCAGAGGCTGGCTGGGCAGTCAGAGGAAGAATCAGGCCCATCTCCTCTGCATCCTAGGACACGCAGGAAAGAATGGTGAAGGGCTTGGCTTACGGGAGAGGAAGCGGCCATGATCCCCCTTCATTAGTTGCAGCTGGGGAGAATAGTATACAAGAGAGATGGTTAAAACACAGCGTTGCCAGAAGCAAAGCGTGTGTTAGTTTGGCCTGAAGTTATCTTGGTTGGTGTCCTTCCAACAGACTGTGCTTTACTATCTCCTTGAATTTGGTAAATACTTCTCCTGTTCCACTGTGGACATTTCGCCATTGTAGTTTGTTTGGTTTTTTATTTCACCTCTATCTGCTCATTAGGTTTGGACTGTATTGCTTTCTTTTGAAGACTATTTTTGAACATGTTTTATCTCCAACTGAGTATTATTGAACAGTGGGGCCAAGTTGGAGGCAATAAAGGACATTTATTTACATTTTGGATTTTGTGTTACACTCTTGAGTCATCATACCAGGGTATCTCTGCCAACGAAAATGGAGCTGGGGTGGGGAGCTCCATTTTTGTTGGCAGAGGGTTGCAGGAGTCTGTCCCAGCTGAAAATGGAGCTCGGGAGTTGTGCCGCCAACACAAGTGACATCATGCCGGCCCTGCCCCCCCTTTGCCTGCCCCCCCTTTGCCTGCCCCCCCCCCGACTCCCCCAAGGTCAAACCCTGATGCACCCCTCAATGAAATCAAGTTTGACAACTCTGATCTATGCCAAGATTGCCCAGTATCGTGATACAGAATTTGGCAGCTTCTGTTCCCCCAAGAGAGGAAAATGCAGTTAGGGAGTAGCTGAATTGCCTTCAAATCGTAACAGAAGCAAGTTAAGTAGAAAGTTGCTCCAGTCTAAGATCAAGAGAAAAGCCGATGTCGAAAAACAGGTGAGAAAAAGAAGGGGAAGGAAAAATGGCTCTGAAGGAGCAGCAGGCCAAGGAAACAAGAGCCAAGGAAAGGGTTTTGAAGGAAGAGCAAAGGATCTCACCAGATATCCTTCTGATGTGTCACACTATATAATGCCTATAATTTTTAGTCAGTGAATATCCTGGCTGCAGTTGATGTGACTTGTAGCTCAACTTGTGTAAAATCTACAAAGTTGGGTATGATCATTAACAAAAAAGATGGCACTGGTAGAAAATAGTAAAGAAGACAGAGAATAGCTAGGGATTCATAAGTCCAACAAATTAAAGTTTAAAATTCAGGTATTAATTTGAAATTACTTGCTGAATGCTTAATTGCAATCGCCTGCTTACGTAGGATTGTTAAAATGGACCTGAAATTTACACATGAATGTACTTTGCCTCAATGAGCAGCCTTCTCTTAATTCCTTCATTTCAACAATTGTATTACATATTACAAATTGTATAGTAAAAACATTATCAATAGAAACAAATGGTTGAGTAAAAAGAGAATAAGGGTAGAAATGTAAAAAAGTATTTTTAAAAAGGAAAGAAAAACACAGATATATACAAAGAATGACTTCCAAATTTGTCCAAGGATACAGGAATACTGAAAGATTATAATAAAATTTCCATTTCCCCAAAAAGAAAGTTTTTAAAAAATCCTCTTTTGAAATTTTAACAACAATAAAAATATGTCAACATTTGATTTTTCTTCATCTCCTACCAAAAGTATAGAAAGAGTTTCCAATTACAGATGAATTTCTTCAGTGATTTTTCTCTCACGAGGGCCACTAACTTAGCTACTATTTCCAGTTCTGTCAACTTTATTAACCATTCTTCTATTATGGATATCATAGATTTTTTCCAAAACATAGCATATTGAAGTTCTGCTGCTTTTATCATATATGACAATAAAACACCGTGTGATTTTTTCCCCCACTGTTTTATCCATTAATCCTAACAAAAAGTTTCCAGTCTAAACTGTACATTAATTAATTTATTTTTTTGAAAAGAATTATATTATTAGTTTCCCTCCAGTATTATTTTTAGCCCTTTTCCAAGTTCATTAAAAATGATAAAAGGTTATACCATTTGAGTGTTGCATTTCCAACTACTATTTGGGGGATCCTTTACGTATTTTAGCCAATTTAGGATAAATACAATTATACATCATTTTAGAATAGAGTGGAATGGAATGGAATAGAAGCTAAACAGATGACTGTTAAGTGAATACTACATATAGAGAGGATCCAGGATGCAATTTATTGAAAAATAAATGATGACATGGCATAATATGTCAGTAGTTGCTATTCATCTGAGGTTGTATTTACCTACTTTTAAGAACTGCTAAGGACCAGATGATTTTTACGATGTCCTGATATGTTAAACTATAACATATTCCTCCCCCCATGACTGTAGCTGATAACATTAACTTCTTTTCTACAGCTTATTACATTTTAACTTTTTAAAAAACGGGAATTTTTTTTAAAAAACATCTGGAATTACTTATATAGATTTTAAAAAAATAAGTGGGATGAATATTTATGACTAGATAAATTATATAAACCAGAATCTTTCTTTAAACCCAGAAAAGTGCTGAGTGTTTTCAAAGATCTTGTACTTTTAAGATAATCAAGTAACAAATAAGACAAGAAGAATATTGTTACATTTCTAATAGTAGTTTGAATTCCTGTCTCACTGTTCTGCAAGCAGACTCCGTTTGTTTTCAAAACTATTTTAAAATGTCTTTTTCTTTAGATAGAACTGTTTATAACCTTGGCTTCAATAAACAGTGTTATTTGTAGGTGTTTTAGCTACTAATTCGGTAGCAATGAAAGAATATGATGGTAGCAAAATTGAGAGGGGAGTGATGGCTCAATGGTTAAAGACTCTGAGCTTGTCAGCTGGAGTGTTGATAGGCCAGGTTCGAGACCCAAGGCCCGTGCATTGGGGTGAGCTCCCATTCCTTCCCTCTAGCACAGCGGTGTCAAACTCGATTTCATTGAGGGCTGCATCAGGGTTGTGTTTCACCTCGAGGGGCCGGAATGGGCATGGTCAGCTCAATGTCACTCGTGTCAGGGGTGCCTGCGTTGCTACCAGCACTCTGCCAGCGAAAATGGGGTCCTGTGCTCCGTTTTCTGCTGTAAAGTCTTCCTGCAACCCTCTACCAGCAAAAACAGAGTTTGGGAGGGTCGCTTGTGGCCCTCTCAAGCTCCATTTTCGCTGGCAGAGGCACCACGGGCTGGTCCTTCACTGTTTCCAGGTTGGCCCCACGGGCCAGATCTAAGTACCCTGTGGGCTGGATCTGGCCCCTGGGCCTTGAGTTTGACACCCCTGCTCTAGCTGTTTGCAAGTAGATTAATAGGTACCCTTTCAGTGGGAAAGTTACAGCATCCTGTGCACCTTTAGTATATAGCCATGCTGGCCACATGTGGACATTGTCTTTGGATAACACTGGCTCCCTTGGCCAAGAAACGGAGATGAGCAACATATCCTAAAGCAGGGGTGGGATTCTATAGGTTCGCAAGAACATTCTAAGCAGTTTGGAGAACCTATTGTTAGAAGAAATTACTGGCCAAATCCTGTAAGGAAAGCAGGAAGGAAACATTCTGGTGTTGCTTACAGAAACTGCCTCTCCGTTAACCCTTACTACGTTCATGGCAGGACTAGACTTCCTGTCTCTGGAACTTCTCTGGAGTTTTTTTTTTTAACCTCCTTTGCTGGTACTTTGCTTGTGTGGAGTGACCATTCAAAGTTACAATGGCATTGAAAAAAAGTGATTCATGACCCTTTTTCACACTTACGACTATTGTAGCATCCCCACAGTCATGAAAGGCCAGGTGAGGAGATGCGTGCCTCGATGTGAGTGATATTGAGTTGGCCACACCCAGCCAGTCATATTATCACCAAGCCATGCCCGCCAACTAAGCCACACTCATAGAACCGGTTGTTAAAAAAAAGTTGGACATGACTGACAGGGAAACTGTTACCTTTAGCAATATTGACAATATATCTTACATAGAAGTCTCTTCCAAAATGCTAATGTGTCAAAATGTGGAAGATCAAGCTAAATCAAAAACAAACCAACTGTTACTGTTCAACATGGTTCATGCCCTTCTTCTGAACTTAGCTATTGTTCTCTTTGCTTTGTTTGTGAATCCTGTACTCCATTGTTCACAAATGGTCCACATGTAACGCCCTATAAAGTTAGTGAACTCCCAAGTCTAACTCAACATGGTTTGGGACAGAATGGATTACAACACTCAATCGTTTGGGGCAAAGTTCTGTTCTTGTGATGACCCGGGGCGTGGCACAAAGGCAACACAGTCAGATTATCAATAAGAGTCTCTTTATCAGCTCCAACTTTGCCCCCAATATCCAGGTTTCCTTCTGACTGGAGAAAAACTCTCCCAGGAACAGCCTTTGACTGCAGAAAATTAAGTCTAAAACATGGTCAACACAAACTGTAACTTAAAGTCCAGTCAAGCCAAACTGAGGTAATCAGTTTGGCAGGGCAGGACCAAGAATTCCAGACATGAAGGCATGGCAAAACTCACACGGTTGAGAAGATGTCAGGAACACAGATAAGCAACAACAACAACATAGGATAAAGTCACGTTTGCTCCCAGTAGCTGCCGCACTCAGCATTCAGTTCTTATAAACTTTCTTCCCAGCTATAACTAATGAAGGGAATCAGGGCCCTTTCTCCCCCTGTAAGGCACGCAACCCATGTTGCTCTCTTCTCTGTTCCTCCCAGTGTGCCCTAGGATGAAGAGGGGGCATCCCTGGGTCTTCCTCTGAACTCTGTCTGCCTTCCCTCTGGTCTGCCCAGCCAGACTTTGCCCTTCTCCAGCCTCCTCCACAGCCAACAGAGCCATGCTCCCACTCCCTGTCAGCTGATCAGCTTCCTCCTCAGATTCAGACTCCGACAGTTCTTCAGTCTTAACAGTTACTTGCATGGAACTTTTTGTGCAATAATCATTCCAAGCAATGCAAAGGCCAGATCTACTTTTACTGTTAGAATCTTGTGCTGTGTTTTCAGGTGTTAAGTTCTAGCTCTTCTGCTGTTACTTTGGCCAACTTGAATCTCATAACACTACATAACATCTTATGTTACATAATATCTCTCATTCCTTTTAACTCTTTTTTCTCCTGTATATGAGGAACAAAGGAATATCCTGCAGCCCTTGCACAGAATATAAAGAGGCCGAGTAAAGCCGACACAGATAGTCCTTGACTTATGAACACAATTGAGCCCAAAATATCTGTTGTTAAGTGAGGCATTTGGGAAATGCGGTCTTTCTTGCCTCAGTTGTTAAATGAATCACTGCAATGGATAAGTTAGTAACCTGGTTGTTAAGTGAATCTGGCTTCCCCATTGACTTTGCTTGTCAGAAGGTTTCAAAAGCTTTGGGACATTACCGTGGGACACAGCGATGGTTATAAATACGAACAGGTTGCCAAGCATCTGAATTTTGATCACAAGACTGTGGGGATGCTGGAAAGGTCATAAGTGTGAAAAATGTCATAAGTCACTTTTTCCAGTGACTTTGAACGGTCACTAAATGAACAGTTGCTTGTTCTCAACTTTTTGGCGTTGCAAACCTAAAAGTCAGATTTTTCCTGAATGGTTATTATGCCTTCTGGCAGTTGGGTTGAACACAAGTCCGGTATGTCTAAGTAGATTCTCAGTCATCCAGGACTCAGAGGTTGCCAACCTTCTGGACCTCAGAGACCACCAAACTCATAATTTCAAATCCCGCTGACCACTAATATGAATTTTGACTGACAGTGGCTTGCTGACATTGGTGGGAAAGTCAGTCCCATATTCCAGAGCTGCAGTAGTCACAGGATTGGCCCTTTGGTTATCCTGGAGCAGCTGCTCCAGTCCATGGCAGGCCAGTGCACCTGGTGGAGAAGCTGCTCCAGGATGACCAAAGGCCCAGTCCTGTGACTACTGCAGCTCTGGAATATGGGACCGACTTTCCCACCAACGTCAGCAAGCACCCTGGGGCAGATTTCCCTCTCCTGCCGTTGGTCTTACCTTCTAGTTCCAGCTCGTGTGGCTCTACTCAAGGTAAGGTTTGTGCTCGGCCAAAGGGTGAGGGCCAGTGGGTGGGCGGGCCATGTGGACGGTGCAGCCTTGTGTTCCTGCGTAGCCTGAATTAATTGCTTTGGGGGGGACATTTCTCCGCGGACTACCAAAATTTTCTCACGGATCACCAGTGGTCCCCAGCCCACCAGTTGGCGACCACTGATGCAGTGATCATGGTTGTCCCAAAGATGCTTTCTCCCCCCACCCAAGAGACAACTGGACATTCTGGGGGTTTTTTGAGAAGCGAAACATCTTCAAAGAAAAACCAGAAGGTCCTGTTGCCTCTTGGGGAAAAAAAAGCACTTTGGGGAAAGTCCTGTATGGTCATCAGTTTTCTTGGAATAGAGGGTTTGTGTCATACCCCTGTTGGACACTGACTCTGAGGGAGAGGAGGAACAACAGACAGGGAGTGGAAGTGTAGCTCCGGAGGTTGTGGAGTAGGCTGGGGAAGGGCAGAGGCCGGCTGAGCAGTCAGAGGAGGACCCAGGCCCATCCCCTCTCCATCCTAGTGCACTCAGGGAGGAGAGGATAAGGGAGAGACATGGTCTACTCAGGAGAAGAGGGCCTTGATCCTCTTCATGGGCTGCAGCTGTGACAACTGAATAAGAGGACAGACATGCATACGGACGAACGCTGGAAACAAAGCGTGGAAATATCTCTAGTTTATAGTTCCTCTCTGAGTTTGGCATCCTTCCCAGTGTTATCTGTGGATGTCCTCTAGCCTTATCTGGTTTGTGTTGCTTTTTTCCTTCTTCTTGTAACAGTTTGTGTGGGAGTTATTTTGTCTTCCATCAAGAATATTCGGAGCTTTGAAGCAAAGTGAAGGAATAAAAGGGGCTTCACCTGTTTTCTGTGATTGTGTTTGTTTTGTATCCCATCCTGGGTCATCACAGTTTGCTTCAATTCTGTAAAGAATAGAGGGAAGGAAACAGAAGTATGTAGTAAGGAAGGATCTTAAAACTTTGAGGATTGTTAAGTTAACTATTGTCAGTTACATCTCCTAATTTTAACGGCAACAGAGACTCTCAAAATTAGGTTAACACTGGAAATTCAAGAGAAGGAACAAATTGAATATTATATGATATGGAATTTATTTTATCAGTGTTTGGAAAACAAATATGGAAGTTAGAAATGAAAAAAAGAGTAGCGCAAAATAGTAAACATGTGATACGAATTATTAAATGTTAAGATGGGGAATTTTATAAGAATTAAATAGATGATGCAGATTAGTATTAAGTAAGAACAGAGTATTAAAGCTAAATGATGAATATGTATAAACTATAATGGTTATTACACAAGATATTTATTCCCGGATGACACACTGTTCAAATGAAATATGGAATGTTTGTATAAATAAAATAAAAATTTAAATTTTTTAAAAAAGAGAGATTCTCCAAACTGGCTGTGAGAAGCAACTTATGGTTCAGCAGCCAAAGATGAAAAAAAATTTCCCTCCTCAGCTGATTTTTGACCAGCTGAGTTGTTTCCCACATTCCACAGCTAAGTATATAAATGGCTTGTTATCACAGATGCTAAAGTATGTCTTAAAATTACATGTGGTGCCCTAAATCTAGAAGATATCTTGTAACTATTTAACTGAATTATGCATATGAGTGAGTATTTGTTTTAAGTCCGTGTTAAATAGTCTTCGGAGAGGTTGTCATTTGCTATAAAGCTTGCATAAGTTGTTGGGCTGCAGGAAATGCTTGCTACAAGTTTAAGATATGTGTTTCCTTTTGTGGGTTTGCCAACTTAAAGTAGTACTTTGAACATTGGTTGACCACAGCCGGCAGAGCTATGTCCCTTGTAGACAATTCTAACATCTTGTCACAATTAGGATCTTACTCAGAAGTTGACACCTGTCATTTATAAGTATATCTTTTTATGATTAAGAATAGAATAGAATAGGACTTCTGGTTTGCAAGGCTTTGGCGGTGGCAGGAATCCGCGATTGTGTGCGGTTTCTGCTGCGCTGGCCGCTGGAGTGCCCTCTATTCAGCTGGATTTGGGGGCTATAGTTACCCCGTAGAGGTAACTGAAGATAGGGGAGATCCAGCAGGGGTCCGGGGCAATTACAACCCCCTTCCTCAGCTGACTTAACTCTCTTTTTCAAAAGTGGTGGAGCGGCGGTCAGCAATGGCCACCACAAAGAAGCTTTCATCCGGATAAGACTGTGCAGGAGGAAGCTGAGAAAGTGAAAGTTTTTGGCTAACTGGGATAATAAGTAACATTTAAATACCCTGGAATTTAAGCTTCATGAAAGATACATCGTTCCCGACAAAATCGGAAAAAGCGCCGAATGAAAGTTAAAAGGGAAAGTTTGTTTTTTCTCACTCTCCTTCCTTACGGTGATAGCAAATGAATGGAGAAATCGGAAAAACCCATTTTGGCATCAGCAGGTAATCTTGAAAACTAAAGCCAAGGGGACAATAAAAATTTCTGAGCATCGGGGAAACAAAAAAAAAGAGAACTCTTTTTTGCTATAAGTGGGAAGGGAGAGGAAAATAATTAATATTAAGATTTTGTTAGAGGAGGCTGCTTGGAATTTATAAGAACAGAACTAAACTGTAACAAGACTTCTAAAAGATATATTTTAATTGGAGCTTTGTAACTGAACTATAACTCCAGGAAGAGAAAGTATAAAAAGAAGAAAGTGCTAAATGAAGCAGTCTTTGTATATTTGGATTGCTTGGTGACTTTGGGACTTTTGGAAATCATTATTTGAAAGACTAAAAACATTTGGGTTGTATAAAAAAACATTTTACAATGACACTACTTGTTGATGAACTGAAAATTGAATTTAAAAAGCTAAAAGAAGAGGAACAAGAAGGGAAGAGCTCTTCTGGATCTGTTTTCCATTTTTTAGAAATGGAAATTTATACCTACCAGAAACTACAAGAACAAGAAGACCGGGATGAAGAAGAAGCCATCTTTAATGAACAAACAACTTTAGTTGGGAAGAAAAGGGAAAGAGGGGAAAGAGAATGGATAATTTAAGATTTAAAAAAACAACCAAAAAAGGGAAAAATAAGGTGAAAAATCAATACAATGTCAGAAAGCAACAGAAAAGAGGAATACAGAAGAAAGTGGAGATTAAGAAGGTGGAGGTTGAGACAAAGGGGTAACAAGGCAGGATTGGAGAAGAAAGGAAGGAAAAAGGAAAGAGAAGTTACAAAGGTTTAAAACAAGATGTAAAGAAACAAGATTTATTTAGAGATAGTGGGCAAAAATATGATTAAAAAAGAGATTCTGCAAAAGTACACAAGATTGTATTGTTGTACTTATATTTGAAATAATGTTAGAAAACTGGATTTAATAACAGAGCTTAATTTGCTGTGGATTATTGTTTTAATTATATCATAAACATATTATTCTTTCTAATTTTATAATGTAGTATATAGCTTCAGAATGTACTAAGCAGAATCAGAATGAAAAGTAAATTTAAGGGAAAGATTTAAAGGCGTCATACTTCAGTCAGTGATTATAGAAGAAATCTTGTGTTAATAAGAAAAGATAACAGAAAATTGAAATAGAACAGAGAAAAGATAGATGCATAATGATTTAAATTGAGATGAAATAAATAAAATAGAATTAAGAGAGTGAAAAGAGGGGAGAAGCTAGATAGAAAATGTTGAATGGAGAGGAATACAGAAGAAGGTGGAGATTAAGAGATGAGGAGGTAAAAAGGCAGGATTGGAGAAGAAAGGAAGGGAAAAAGGGGAGAGAAGTTACAAAGGTTTAAAACAAGATGTAAAGAAACAAGATTTATTCAGAGATAGTGAATAAAAATATGATTAAAAAAGAGACTGCAAAAGTACATAAGATTGTATTGTTGTATTTATATTTGAAATAATGTTAGAAAACTGGATTTAATAAAAGAGCTTAATTTGATATGGATTATTGTTTTAATTATATTATAAACTTATTACTTTTTTATTTTATAATATAGTATGTAACTTTAGAACGTACTAAGCAGAATCAGAATGAAAAGTATATAATAATTTAAGTGTTAAATTTAGGGGAAAGATTTAAAGGCTTCAATCAGTGATTACAGGAGAAATTTTGTGTTAATGAGAAAAGATAATAGAAAATTGAAATAGAACAAAAGATATTCGCATAATGATTTAAATTGAGATGAAATAAGTAAATAGAATTAAGAGAGGGAAAAGAGGGGAGAGGCTATATAGAAAATGTTGAATGGTAAATAAGATATGAAATGGGATAAAAAGTGAGCATGAATTCGAATTTATGTCTGTATAAAAAGATGTAACCCCGGAAGACGCTTTCCAAAAAGAAGTTTTATGTTTTTATGTTTTGTGTTTTGTTTGTGTATGTTTGTTTATTGAAAATCAACAAAATTTTCAAAAAAAAAAAGAATAGAATAGAATAGAATTCTTTACAGGCCAAGTGTGATTGGACACACAAGGAATATGTTGGTGCAAATGCTCTCAGTGTACATAAAGGAAAAGATACATTCATCAACAATCATCACGTACAACACTTAATGATAGTCATAGAGGACAATAAGCAATCAAATCATACTAGGAAACAGTCCATATAGATCGTAAGGACACAAGCAACAAAGTTACAGTCATACAGTCACAAGTGGGAGGGGAGGGGTGATAAGGAATGATGAGAAGATTAATAGTAATAGTTGTGCAGACTTTGTAATAATTGAACAGTGTTGAGGGAATTATTTGTTTAGCAGAGTGATGGCACTTGGGAAAAAACTGTCCTTGTGTCTAGTTGTGATGTGCAGTGCTCTATAGTGTTGTTTTTAGGGAAGGAGTTGAAACAGTTTTATCTCTGGGATGGGAGGGGTCTGTAAATATTTTCACAGCCCTCTTTTTGACTCATTAAGGTGTATTTTTATTATAAATCGGCTCACTATTTTGACAAAAAGCGAATGATTTAGACAGTAATTTGCCATTTCCCTTGCCTCATAGATTCCTATGGGAAATGCTTCGTTGTCTTCTTCTGAATGCAATGAAAAACAGTGATTCTTGCTGGAAGCTAGAAGAGATCATTCCTGGAGTTGTTTTGCGTTTTTGATGTTTGATGTGAACTTCAACTCTTAAGGAAGCATCCGTCCTTCCTGTTTGCAGCTTCACATTAAATATGAATTATCTGGATTGGCTCAGCCACAAAATAAGCAAACCTCTGTACCCTTTCTCCCCAAAATTGAGGGAGGAAAGTTCCACGGTTGTTTTGGTCTCCTGAGATATAACACAGATTCAGAAATCCTATTGGCTCACTTCTCTTTCTTGTGATAAACTTGGCTATCAGTGAGGAAGAAAAGTATAGCAGAACCACAGAGATCATTTTGGAGAAGATATGTAGGGACCATTAGTTAACTAGTTCGATCCTAGGTAGCAGCCGATATTTCTCTCTCTGAGCACAATGAGAATATATCTGCTGAACAAAGCTCTGCAATGGTGACAGGAAGGGCATCTGGCCAGGAAACACTCAGCTCCATTCCGTTCCCAGACTCCACCCTGCAAAGGAGTAGGGGTCATTAAAAGAAGACAGTGATAATTAGTTAACCAGAGCTCAGCCCAGGAAAACAAGAAAATGTGAGAAAGAAACTCAAGGTGGCTTCGCCTTCATTCTTTTTTTTTTTTTTTTAAGAGTCTGGGTCTTGCTATCTTGCTCAGGCTACGCTGCAGGTAGCTATTCATAGGCATTATCTCACTACTGATTGGCACAGGAGTTTTGACCTGCTCCGTCTCTGACCTGGGCCGGTTCACCCCTGGTGGCCCTCAGCTCCCTAGGGATCACCGTGTGTGGACCCCCGATCGGCATAGCCCGCTGCAGCCCAGAATTCCTGAGCTCAAGCAATCCGCCAGCCTCAGCCTTCGGATTAGTTTAGTTTACTTTATTGTCATTGCACATCATACAACGAAATTAAATACCTTCTTCAGTGTACTGTACAGTAGAATTCAAAAGAGCTACTGCCCTGGGATGGAAGCTGTTTTTCAGCCTATTTGTCCTTGTTTTTATTATCCTGTGCCGTCTGCCAGATGGTAATAGTTCAAAAAAAAAAAAAAAAGGTTCCCAGGATGAGATGGATCTTTGAAAATGTTTTGATCTTTCTGAAGGCAGCAGGAGCTATAAAGCTCTTCCAAAGAGGGGAGAAGAGGGCAACCCATGATCTTCTGGGCAATGACATTAACCCTCTGGAGTGCTGTCCTATCTGCCACTGTGCAATTGGCAAACCACACAGAGTTGCAGTAAGTTAAAATACTCTCTATGGTGCAGCGGTAGAAGGTCACCAACACTTGTTGTTTCCTGAGAAGCCTCAGGTAGTATAATCTCTGCTGGGCCCTTTTGACCAGGGCTTCAATGTTGGCACCCCAGGTCACGTCCTCTTTTATGGTAACACCCAGAAACTTAAAACTGGCCACTTGCTCTACTCGGTCTCCATTGATAAACAAGGGCTGGATGTCAGATCTGTTCCTTCCTTGGAATGATTGGTGTTGAGGACCAAGTTATTGTCTCCACACCACAAAAGCAACCGGTCCACCTCATATCGGTAGGCAGACTCATCCCCCCGGAGATGAGTCTCACCACTGGTGTATCATCTACAAATTTAAGGGCCTGTCACATTGGCCGACGGATGCAAAACGTTTGTAAAAAGGACACAGCGGACAAGAAAATGTTCCATCCGTTGTTATCCGTTCTTAAAAGTGCCCCAAATTTGCATAAGCAGAGCGGACAACAACGGAAAGGAACAGACGGGGGGAGGATGTAGAGGGGATGGAAAGCGGTTGCTCCATGGAAGCCTAGCGGATGGGAGCAAATGGCACATCCACAGGGCTTCCGGGGGAGCACAGCGAAGCAGATACGCAGCGGAAAGAGCGGATGCAGAGCGGATGCCGAGCGGATGAAGCGGATGAAGCGGATGCAGAGCGGAAGCCTAGTGGAAGCCTAGCGGATGCACAGTGTTCACTGCGCATGCGGGGAGGATGCATTGCGTCAGCCCTGCGGATATAAAGGGAAGCAGCTCGCAAGCAGGTCACCATTCAGAGGAAAGACCTGCTGCCAGACACAGCTCCAGCCAGCCAGCCAGCCAGCCAGCAAGCGAACAACCCAACAACCATGGGGAAGAAGAGAAAGCCTGTGCCATCTGCTGCCAGCCCTGGCAAGAGGGACAGGGCCACCATCCCACCCCCTGCCCCTGACTCTGCTTCTGCTGGTGCTTCTACTGCTCGGGCTGATTCTTCTGGTGCTGGAGCTTCTGCTGGCACTGCTCCTGGTACTGGTGCTTCTGCTGGTACTTACTCTGCTGGCACTGGTGCTTCTGGTGCTTCTGCTGGTGCTTACTCTGCTGGTGCTGCCCCTGGTGCTGGGGCTTCTGCTGGTGCTTACTCTGCTGGCGCTGCTCCTGGTCCTGCTGGTGCTCCTGGTGCTCCTGGTCCTGCTGGTGCTCCTGGTCCTGTTGGTGCTCCTGGTCCTGCTGGTGCTGCTGACGCTGCTGATGCTGCTGGTGCTGCTGGTCCTGCTTTTGCTGCTACTGTTGTTGTTGTTGCTGCTGCTGCTGGTGTGGAGGAGCAGCCCCTACAACCTCGAAGCCCCTCTGATGAGGGCCCATATGGCCCAGCCAGAGGGAGGAAGAAGCAGACGCGTGAACGGGAGAGGAGGCAATACTTCATCGAAGAGGAACATGAGGGGGAGGTGCTGGAATGGCTGAGGGAGAATGAATATCTTTGGCGGAAGCGACACAGGCTCTATCGAGACACCAAAAGGAAGCAGGCTGCTTGGAGAGAGAAGGCGGAGAGCCTGGGCTACACTTCGGAGGTGCTCCTCGGCTGGTGGAAGCACATGCACACCTGGTACAGGAAGCTGAACCTCAAGAAAACTGGCCAGGCCACGGTCAAGCTGGCGGACAGAGAGACCTACGTGATGGCCAGGTGCAGCTTCTTGGAGGATGAGATCCACCACCGAGGAACAGCCCCTCTGACAACCCTCTCTCTCAGGCAGCCTGCTGAGAGCCAGTCCTCTTCTGGCAAAGAGTCAGCTCCTGTGTCCAGGCAGGTATCTGTGGAGCATGCCATGACGGAGAACCCCCCGACAGCTGCACTACCCGTGGTGGGGCACGTGGAGGACACCCTGACGCAGTGGGAGCAAGGAGAGGGCACTTCCACCACAGGCCAACCTGCATCCACCCCCAGCTCCACCTCCACAGAAAGGCAGAGAGGCAGACCGGAGGGGCAGAGCCACACTGTCCTGCTGGAGATCAGGGACACCATCAGAAGCAGCGTAGATCTCCTCTCTCAGCTGGTACACACTGATGTCCCATCCTCCAACCGCAAGCCCTTCCTCACCTACGTCAACCAGACCCTCATGAACATGTCAGAACCACAGTACCAGGTGGTAAAGGATAGGATCACCAATCTTCTTCACAACCCTCCAGACCAAGCTGAACCTGCTCCCACCCAGTCCAGGCCTGCTGCTCCACCCCAGGTGATGTCACTGCCCTTCCAAGGCTTTCCACAGGCCCTCACCTACCAAGGCTACGGCTACCAGGAGGTCCAGCAGCACAGGCAGCCCTTCCCAGTCCAGGCACAGGTACATCGTACGCCACCGATGCCACTGATGCCACCCACGCCACCGATGCCAGCCATGCCATAGATGCCACCGACACCACAGATGCCACCCATGCCACAGATGCCACCCACGCCACAGATGCCACCGACGCCTCACCTCGCTCAGCTGCAGACCAGACATACCCACTACACTACTCCTTCCTCCACCCCACAGCCAAGCCTGGCCTCAGAACATCTGTCATCGGTATTGGGAATGACACCCCATGTCATGGAGGAAGGGGCTCTCAACATCACGGGACTGAGCCAGCTCTCTGAGAGCTTCCTCCACACCGTCCTCTGTTGTCCTTTCGGGGCCAGGCACCCCAATGATGCCTCAGACCAGCATTCCAGCAGCAGCCACCTCTACAGCACCTGGACCCTTCACCCCTGAGACTGGGCACGCCTCAGAGTGACCAAGAAGAGTGCCAGAGACTGGGTGGCTACCTGTTGACTTTATTTTTGCTTTGGACACTTGACTTGGGTCATTCTTCTTTTATAGCTTGTTATTAATAAAGATTATCTTTGCTTCACACACTTGCTTCATTTATTTTATTAAATAAAGTCTTGGTGGAAACTTTTAGAAATGGTTTAAGCCTTTGCATGCTTATGGGATGGGTTAAGATAGCAGTGGGATGGGCAGGGATACCTGTGGGATGGGCAGGGATACCTGTTGGATGGGTAATAGCTGTGGGATGGGCAGGGATACCTGTGGGATAGGTAAGGATAGCTGTGGGATAGATAAACCTCCAGTGCAAGCATAGTGGGACTGTATGGTCCACCCTCCCAGGTGCCACACCTTTGGCCCTTTATTATCAATAACAATGTAATCATTGATCCGCACATTTCAACATGAACACAACTCTTTATTAAATGCCCTGTTCATTGTAGGGCCACTCAACATACATGGCACAATCTCATCAGTGTGATGAGACAGGCTGAAGGAAGCATCCATTAAGCATCTATCATCCTGACTTGCCACTCCACTGCTCCAGCTGGGAAGTTGCACCAGTGTCTCAGGAGCTTGCGCTGCTTCTTCCCTTCATGTGAAGCTCTGTTGGGGCCTTGCACATCCAGAGTGTCTATCAGGTTTCACCCTTGCCTCCATTCCCCAGGCTCCATGTCCCCATTGCCTTGTTGGAGGTCCACGAGCCTGTTCTGCAACACTGGGTAGCGGGTGCGCATGAGATTGTGCAGGATGAAGCAAGCTTCCACGATCCTCCTCACGGTCTCTGGGCGATGTTGCATGGTGGTGAGAAGTACCTGGAACCTGTTGGCCAGGATGCCAAAGGCGTTCTCCACCACCCGCCTTGCCCTGGACAGCCTGTAGTTGAAGATCCTCTCTTCATGGGTGAGGCATCTGGAAGTGTAGGGCTTCATGTGAGGTAGGTTCTGAGGGAGAAGGCGTCATCCCCCACGATGAAGTAGGGCACATCTTGCGTGTCGTTGGGCAGGGGGTCTGGATCTGGGAAGCCCATGATGAGGTTGCTTTCCAGCCCCTCCTTGAGGTGACTGGCTTTGTATACCTGGGCATCTGAAGCTGACCCGTTGCCTGAAGCATCAATGTACATGAACTTGTTGTCAGCATCGACCATGGCGAAGAGGATGATGCTGAAGAAGCCCTTGTAGTTGAAATAAGTGGACCTTGACTTGGCTGGAGCTTTGCAGGCCACATGCTTCCCATCTATGGCTCCAACGGTGTGGGGGAAGTTCCACCTCTGATACCACTGTTCTGCAACTTTCCTCCAGCCTTTCCTCCACGTATTCTTCGATGATGGACTGCACCACTTCTCTGACCACTTTGCTGATGGTGTTGTGTGGCACCCTCCAGGCATGCTGCATGTTTCTGTATATGGTTCCAGAGGCCAGGTGGCGCAGAGTCAGTGCCACCTTCAGTCCAGGGTCCAGGCTGGGATGGAAGTTGGTGCTCGGCTTGGTCAACCTGGGTCTCAGACGCTCAACAATTTCGTCAAACATGGCTGGTGGCATCCTCATGAAGTGCTGGAATGCACGAGTGTCTTCATTTCTCAGCTCCACCATCAGCTTGTCATACAGTCCAAACTCCACTCTTCTCCCGATCCATTGCCGGACCCACACAGCTCTTGGACATCTCCTTCTTCTCCTTGCGTAGAAAAGGTGAAACAGTCTGAACAGGGCTTGGTTCTGTTGTTGAATTATGGAAGCGACCATAAGGAGTGTATCCATGGTGGAGATCAATGGATGATGTGGAAGAGCAAGACTAAGGGTGAAGAGGTATGTTCACCGCAGCTGCTGGACTGATAGTGAGATCCAGGTGATTTCTTCCCCCTTTTTATAGGAAATATCGGTTTTCCGCGAGGTGTCCTTCCACATACTCTAGGCATACTGCAGACATCCTAACTATCCGAGATATTTCCCATATACAAACGTTTTGTACGTTTTAATGCTTTATATACGAGGTGCATCCGCTTACATCCTTTTTATTTCCATGCTACTAACGCTGTGTGGACGTTCCGTGTACCTTTCGCTTCCTCCCTCTTTCTGCTTTCAGCTGCAGCGGATGTGAGTTGAGGGGATGGCCAGACGATGCTGAGAGGATACAGCGGACGTGTAACGGATGACAACGGACATAGAACCTTTGTTGCCTGTATGTGTCACGGATGTAGATCATACGCGGTGGAAAGTTCATCCGTTCACAAAGTTTTGTGTAGCTCAAAACTTTTTGAGCAGATGAAATAGCAGTAGACGGATGTTTGACGGATAGAGCGTATGAAACACGTACGCAGTGAGTACACAACGGATGCATCGCATTTTCCAATGGATGGCAAGCTTTTTTGTCCGTTTTACATCCTCTTTGCATTTGTTGGTGCAGTGGGACATGGGCTTTATTGGGAGAAAAAGGAGAGTTAGGATTCTGTTAAGCACAAGCGTTGGCTTGCCGACCAAGAATATTCAATACTGAACAGAAATTGTGGGAATTTTATAAACGTACAGTTTTCTTTTTTGGTGTTTATTTAAAGCACATTCTCTCGAGAAATGAGTCACAGTGGATTAGTATAACTTAAAGGAGCAGGCTTTTGCTTCAGGAATCCATTTTTATCTTCCACTGAATGAAATAATAACTGCTTCCCAACACACAAGCACCCTCCCAAACGTACAAGCTATTGTTAGCATTGGAGTCTGGAAGAACTCCAGGAATGTTATATACTATATAGCCTTGGGATATACCCAGATGTTTTCAATTGAAAACCCTCTGTCTGCAAACACAGAATCCCTGGAAGCATATGTCTTAGCCATTTTATTCCTTCGTATTAAAAAGAAAAAAAAAAGTGTGACCGTAGAGAATAAATTGAGACCCTTATATCGTGTTTCTCATATAATAAGTCTGGGTCTTATTTTTTTTTTGAGCCCCGGAAAAATGGCTAGGCTGTCTTTTCGGGGGTGACTTAATTCCCGCCCCCCGCATCTTTGGGCGGGTGGACGGCGACGGCTTGGATGTTGACCTCGGCGTTGATGGGGCACTTCGTATCGGGGTCAACGCAGGCAGCACCATATCCGGGTGTGCAACAAAAATACTTCCTAACAGCAAACCCCCCCCCATTCCCCCCCATTTCACATGTTTTAATATAGGCCTTAATTTGGGGGGAGGGGTTAATTTCATTTCATGCCTATAAAACATGCTCGGACTTCCTATTGGGGGAGGCCATATTGTTGGAGAAACAGGGTAGTTATTTTAAAATCAACTGATGCAACCCCCTTTTGTTTCTCAGTTAAGTATCTATTGACATTTTTCTTAAAACGATCAATAAAATGTTGATTATAGTTTTTAATCATTGAAATCTCTACTAAAACAAAACTACGGTAAATTTGTTCCACCAATTAATCTGCGTGCCATAGGTTCGCCATCACGGGTTTTGGGCATTTGCATCAAATCGTAATCACTAGTCTTTTGCGTTTTACAAAATCTACAGCTAAAGTTGAGTCTCTTTGGTTGAGGGTTTAGAATAAAGGAGGGGAATAAGCTTGAATTACTTTTTTTAAAAAAATCTTTAGTGTTGACTTTTTCTCTTTGTTTGGATTGGCATGTTTTGTTTTGTAAGATGGGAATTTCAACACCATTGATCACAAGATGATAATGTGTCGGCAGTGAGAAGTTGGGAACTGTCTGCTGTATAGGGCTGCAATTTTTAAAGTTTGTGAAAGCAACGCCATCAAATATTTTCAGTCTTTTGCTCTTTTTCACAGCGGCTATTGTCATGGCCCCAGGTTTTAATACTAAAACCTTCTGCACCAGGTAAAAGGGCTAGGACCTTCTTGAGATTCTGGGTGATAACTCAATACCTATCGGCTGAATGCAGAACCCTACTTATTGCCCCAAAGGTGCTGTTTTCAAGAGGAAACTGGAGTATCTGTTTTTCTTTGAAGACGTTTCGCTTCTCATCCAAGAAGCTTCTTCACACCACCTTTCTTAAGCCGGGGCCTCTGTGTTGCCTTGTCACAGAACAAACTGATGTCATCTAGATATGTTGGATCTAAGGCTCCTCAAACTCTCATCAAGTATGATCACCAGGAGGTGCCTCCTGATGGAAGCCAGGCTTCCTCCAGTCAGATAGCTTGTTTGTACAATAGCTGAAATAGCATGTTCACCCCAAAGATGGGATAATCCTGAACCTAAGCCAATGGTGCCATCCGCTGATAAGATATGATTAGGCTATGAAAAGAAGAAGAGTGGCCTTTTTGGTCATGAAAAATTGACATTAGAAGATATTCCTGTTTTTAAAATAGCTGGCAAAACTCTGCTTTTTCAGTAAATTGGCCTCTCACAGTTTTCTTTTGGACCCACTTAGTTCTTAATTTTAAACTACTTTAAAGTTTTGCTTACCTGAGAGGGGATGCTTTTTCATCTTGGCCTTTTTGGTCAAAATGACACGGGGCTGTCTCTGAATATTCACAGTTGTTTTGGAAGCTCAGATTTCCTAAGTTGGAAATTTAGTTTTTACAAGCCTCCAGGCACTGAAATGAGACATTAGCAGCAGACAACAGAGTGGATATATAAGGTGTATGCAGCTATATATTCAATATAACAGAATAACAGAGTTGAAAAGTACCATGGAGATCATCTAGTCTACCCTCCTGCTCAAGCAAAACTCTATACCATTTCAGATAAATGGCTATCCTATCTCTTTTTTTAAAAAGCCACAACTTCTGGAGGCAAGTTGTTCCACTGATTAATGGTTCTCATTGTCTTGAAATTTCTCCTTGGTTCTAGGTTGCTTCTCTCTTTGATTAGTTTCCATCCATTGCTTCTTGTCCTGGCTTCAGGTGCTTTTGAGCAGCAGTGGTCCATAGGAAAATTTTGGTGGTCCACAGAGAAATGTCACGCCCAAAACACCCCCCAAGCCATTAATGTGGAGTATGAAAGATGTGTGTTTGTGTTTATTTTCATGGTCATGATGTACACTGAAGATGGTGTTTAATTTTGTTATATGAGGTGCAATGACAATAAAGTAAACTAACTAATCCAGGCTGCGCGGGAACACAAGGCTGCACCGCCCACATGGGCTGCGGGAACACAAGGCTTGCGTCTCTTGCATTGTCAACAACACAAGGTAGTGAGGGGAGAGGGGAAAGGGTAGAGTGGAGGAACTTGCCCCACTTGCCCCACGCACCTGGCCTGGACACCATGCTGCTTCTTTCTGCTTCTTTCTTCTGCTGCTTTTGGCTGCACACAAGGAAAGCAGCAAAAGTCTTTCTTTCTCTCCCCCAAACTCCGCCAGAAATGAGTCTTTGGAACCCTGCAAGGCATCCTGCTCCAAGAGGCTGCACCAGCACGACAAGTCTCATAAAGACTCATTTCTGCCGAAATTTGGGGGAGAGAAAGAAAGACTTCTGCTGTTTCTTCTGCTTTCCTTGCATGAAGCCAAAAGTCTCTCTCTCTCTCTCTTTCTCCCCCCCCTCCCCCAGAATGGAGTTGGAGACGGTATCCTGCGATTCCAAATAAAGAATGATCGATCGGTAGGAAAACAGGGTGGGTAATTTTCCTGCAAACTTTTTTGGGGATTTTCCCAGGGTCTCTGGTCCGCAGGATTTAAAATTATGAGTTTGGTGGTCCCTGAGGTCCAAAAGATTGATGACCCCTTTTGAGGGGTAGATGTACCCCTCTTTTCTTTGTGGCAACCCTTCAAATATTAAAACACTACTATCATGTGTCAGGACTCCAAGTCCTTCTTTTCATTAAACTAGAGGTACCCAATCCTGCAACATAATATAACTACATTGTTTGGGCTGGAGATAATACAGTTCAGCCATCAGATCACCGCATCCATTTTTTCCCCATATATGAATAACTTACCCTTTTTTTACTCCCTTTTTAATTTTTGATGTTATTCTATCAAGCACCATTACCTTCAGTATGTTACTTTTCAGATTCATTGCATCATCCAGATTTCTAATAGTTGGAAATGATTTTTCTTCTCTGCCAGCAACTCTGCATTTTTGCCATACAATACGAACAATCATTAAGAATATCATCCTGTCAGCATACGCAGTCGTTACAAATCTATCAAGACAAATATGGTGGATATTTTGTATTTAAGGGTGGCTGTTATATATAACAAACAGCTGATTGGCCGCAGTGAATTACTTACATTTGTTAACTATCAACTGTTTGCAGAAACAGACAAAGCAATCAAATCTTTTGAATTTGAGCCAGAAATACAAATGAGAGGGAGGGGAAGAGTAAAACTTGATTTTTTGTTAGCTTTTTAATGTCCATATATTTCTTTAATATAATAAGTTAATGCAATGTATATGCTCGTTTTACTTCTAATGATTTTATGCAATAAAAATGTTACCTGCATTTCAGCACAGTTCCAAAGAAATACAAAGCAACCATTTGCTTTGATTGGTGAAATTAAAAGCCTATGTTTGTCAAATATCTATGGAAATTTTCAGTCATCCAGGTTATGGTTGTTGCAGAAGTGCTTTTTTTCAAGAGGTAAGTGGACTTTCTTGGTTTTTCTTTGAAGACATTTTTGCTTCTCATCCAAGAAGCTTCTTCAGCTGTTCAGCTGGATAAGAAGCGAAACGTCTTCAAAGAAAAACCAAGAAAGTCCACTTGTCTCTTGAAAAAGCACTCTTGGGACCTATATTTGTTACTTTGGATGCTTGATGTGAACCAGTTTCATTCCTTACTTTGCTAGATTCATTAAGAATCAAATATCTTCCAAAGTGGAAAGGCCTGTCCGCTATTTGTTTCTTGGCTGCAATGCAGCATGACAGAATATTGGAAATATATATGCAGAGGCAGGGCTGTATTTTGGTATTTTCTTATCGTTATCTCTTATCTTTGATTAAGTCATAGGTTTATTATTCAGATCTGTAAGTAAGACAAGCCTAGGCTAGAGATCACATATGTAGTTCTTTTTAGAAAGTTCATTATATTGGGACATAAACTTATTTCCCTAGAAATTATTTTCCTACATTTAATTAAATCATAACCACTGTTCAGCACAGAACTCCATTTTTCACTAAAACAGCTCCCATTTGACCTACGTTTCCTGTTAGTTTCCAACAAACTCAATTTTGTTCAGATCAGGATAAATTCTATTTAAGATGCTACAAGAAACAGAACTTTTGTTGGTGAGGGACATAATTTGAAATAAAGCATAAGACCAAAAGTTGATGTAACACATTGTAATCCTCAGAAAACATCCTTAAAATCTTTGGGAACGATTCATTATCATTTGCTAAAGTGTTCCTGGGTTGAATCCCCTTTACTTCATTAACGAACTCAAAACTTTGCAACTGTACTGAAAATTAATCTTTCTGTGTTTTCAAAATTTTGCTCGGAAAACTTTCTCTCACTCTGATGTCCTCCAGAATTCTTTTATAGCCAGTGTCCATTTGCTCCAGTAAACTCAATCAGAAACCAGATGCACAGCCTTTGGGTCTTCTCAAGCAATGATCAGATCACCTCTCATAGTACAAATGGAATTTAAGGGTTAAATTCAAGTGATATGTTCCATCGGGCTGTTTCTTGTCTGTTTTGTAGACCATGCACTTGGAACATGTTGTTTGTGAGGTCTGAATTGACAAGGTAGAAAGCAAAGGTGCTAGCATGTCTGCATATAAAAAATGCATAAATTCTTTGTCATGCTCCTTTTGGAATCTGAACCTGAGGAGGAAGTCGAAAAACAGCTGACAGGGAATGTGAGTGTGGCTCCGTTGGCTGTGGAGGAAACTGGGGAAGGGCAAAGTCTAGCTGGGCAGAGCAGGGGAGAGGTAGAACAAGGGAGTAGGAGTTGAGAGGAAGACCCAGGCCCACCCCCTCTTCATCCTAGGGCACGCAGGGAAGAATGGAGCAACATGGGTTGCATGGTTTATGGGGGAGGAAAGGGCCCTGATTCCCTTCATTAGCCACAGCTGGGAAGAAAGTTTATGAATCAAAAAGTTAAGCATGAGCATGTGTGACTTCTTTTGTGAGCAAGACCAACCAGGATCGCTTATCAAATCCATTTTCACTGGATTGCTCTCCTCTTTGAAAAAGGAAAACAAGCAAGAAGGAAATTAGATTTTTTTTTTTAAAAAAAAATCCATTTCATATATAAAAACCAAATGTTTCCTGGAGAGCTTTTATTTGCTTTTTAATTCTTCCAAAAAGGTGCCTTAGAAAGAGATCCTGTCTCCAATCCTCACAGTGTGATGTTTATGTTTCCAAATAGCACATATGCTTGGAAATTGCATTCCAGTATATTTTCATTTTTCAAATTTGAATCTTTACAAGAGTTCCTAAAAATGTTGGCACAAATGTAAATTAGGAAAAAGAGCCTTTAAGTAGTAAGTTGAGCAGGAATAGTAAATCAAAATTACAGATAGTTCTCGACTTACAATGGTTCATTTAGTGACCATTCAAAGTTACAACAGCACTCAAAAATTTTTGACTATTTTTCACACACTTCAGATGCTTCGTACTTATGACGGGTGTGGTGTGATGACCCAGGTTGGCATACAAAAGCAACAAATTCACAAAAACAGGTGAAGTCTCTTTAATTCCTTCAACTTGGCTTCAAAGGTTCAAATATTATTGACTGGAGAAAAAACTCCCCCACAAACAGTTGCGAAAAGGAAGAACTTCCGTTCAAACTCAAAATACATATAAATTATAAATAGACAAAAAAACAACACAAACCACAGTGAAGCAATTAAGGAGACCAGGCAGGATAAAAGGCTTGAAGACATCCAAAGATATTGTAACATACACTGGAAAGGACGCCAAATTCAGAGAGGAATGACAGACTAGAAGTATTTCCATGCTTTGTTTCCAGCACTGGCCCATACACATGTCCGTCCTTTCAACCAGTTCTCACAGCTGCAGCCCATGAAGAGTATTAAGGCCCTTTCCTCCCCCGTAGACCACACCATTCACTTCCTTATCCTCTCCTCCCTGCGTGCTCTAGGATGGAGAAGGGATGGGCCTGGGTCCTCCTCTGACTGCTCAGCAGGCCTCTGCCCTTGCCCAGCCTCCTCCACAACCTCCGGAGCCACACTTCCACTTCCTGTCAGCTGTTCCTCCCTCTCCCTCAGAGTCAGTGTCCAACAGGGGCATGACAACAACCATGCTTTTAGATACCGGTATGTTATCAGTTCCTAGATTAAAGATAAAGGTTCCCCTCCTACATACGTGCGAGTCATTCCCGGCTCTAGGGGCCGGTGCTCATCTCCATTACAAAGATGAAGAGCCAGTGCTGTCCGAAGGCGTCTCCATGGTCATGTGACCGGCATGACTAAATGCCCAAGGCACACGGAACGCTGTTACCTTCCCAACAAAGGTAGTCCCTATTTTTCTATTTGCATTTTTATGTGCTTTTCAACTGCTAGGTTGGCAAAAGCTAGGACAAATAACGGGAGGTTCCTCCGTTATGTGGTGCTAGGGATTCGAACTGCCAAACCGTCAACCTTTCTGATTGACAAGCTCAGCATCTTAGCCACCAAGCCACCTTGTGAACTTCAGCAAGCCACCTAGATTATTACCAACCAAAACAGGGTGGCTGCTATTGTAAAAGTTGAACAGTATTTCTGTACTTTCAAAAATATAGGCCACATTCTGCAATGTGGACATCACTAAGCTAGGACAAACCTGTTTGATTTTAACAGATGCCAGTCTAAACTTTCCTTTTGTTAACAGAGAACCGGCGGCTAGATCTCTCTGGGAGTCCTTAATGAATCTAAAACAGAAAGAAGGTTTGATGGAAGTTAGAAGACACCTTGTGGAAGCTGCAAGCCGAGAAAATTTGCCAATCAAGATGAGCATGGGTGAGCCCATATACCATTAACTAACTCTACACTGCGAATGCACTAGAAATAGTGCGACTTCATAATGATTGTTCATTTGATAAGCTGGGGTTATTTCTCACTGGACAGGAAGCTAAATTTTTTTGAAGTGAGTAGGATTGTGATGCCTTTGTTATATATAGAGACCATTTCTGTGGACTCTGCATTCAAAAATCTGCTCTGTTTTTTGTAATGGAATTAGAACAGTTAGACAATTGTATCAATCTGCATGATTAATAGTATGCTGAAATAAATGTATATGCTGAAATAAATGTATTGTATCGGAAATCATTTTAGTGAATCTTTTGCCTGCTCCCACAACACTGTCAAACTATTTACTAAGACTGTATTCTTCTCATCTTTCCTATTACCTATCTCCTCCCACTTATGACTACAACCTTGTTGCTTGTATCTTTATCTTTGTATATTTTTATTTAGTTTCCTAATATGATTTGATTGGCTATTTAATATCCTATGACTATCACTTAAGTGTTGTATTTTATGATTCTTCATGAATGTATTTTTTATGTAAACTGAGGCACTGAAGACAAATTCCTTGTGCATCCAATCACACTTGGCCAATAAATTATTCTATTCTATTCTATTCCTATTCTATTCTTATTCTATTCCATTCCATGTAGAGTAGAATAGGATAGGATGGAATAGAATAGAATAGAATCAAAATCAGAATAGAATAGAATAGAATAGAATAGAATAGAATTCTTTATTGGCCAAGTGTGATTGGACAGACAAGGAATTTGGTACATAAACTCTCATTGTACATAAAAGCTATAAGTGATAAATCATGATCATAATCATCATAAAAATACATTCATCATAAATCATAAGATATAGCACTTAGTGATAGAATCAACATAAATCCTTCTAGGAATCTAAATAAAACAATATAAATTGTAAAGATACAAGCAACAAAGTAATATTTATAAATAGGAAAGGAGATAGGTAATAGGAAAGTTGAGAAGAATATTAATACAGCCTTACTAAATAGTTCAACATTGTTGTGGGAAATAGTTGTCTAGCAGAGTGATAAGATATACAATCCTAAATCATTGGAGTTTTCTTGAAAGACATTTATGCATGCAATTTCCCATAGGGATGTTCATAATATTTCAGGTTGATTTCTTGCTCTCTGTCTCCAGTATTGTAGGAGCATGCAGTTGGAAAAGAGCAAATTGGATGTCATGTTTTGTCTAGGAATGGGAATCTTTGGTATTTTGGACTACTTAATATTTCTCGCCCTGGACACCTCCCCACCCCCCATTAAAATAGTCAAAGTTTCCTATGAAACTGCAGTGCATTATTTTTAATGTTGTAAAACTCTGAAGTGAAAATGCAGAGAAACCCTTTGGGGCCTGCTCTGTTCCCTGTGAGCTATTAAACTGGTATCCAGAGATATGGAAATGTATATCCTTACCTCCAGATGGAAATGGGGGACTCGAGAGCAATGTATGGATGAAGAGGAAATAAAAAGCCTTCACATATCCTAATCCTGTAGGCCTTTGCAGAATACCACAAGATCATTTCCTGTCCATGACTCAGAAGATTAGAGAGAGCAATGTTTCCATACTTTTTTTCTAAAACACAAAGAGGATTATATGTACAGGTAGTTCTCAACTTAGAGCAGACCATGTAAAGTTACGATGGCACCGGAAAAAAGTGACTTATGACTGTTTTTCACATTATGACTGTGAGCAGAACCGAAGCCATGTTGGATGGCCCATTGAATTGAATAAGGAAGTGTGTCTCAAAACTCAGTAGCTCTGCTAAATAAGAAAGTGTTCCAGTTTGTGCACAAGAGAAAAAAAACAAGATAAGGCTAGAACAATGGGGAACTGTAATAAAGTGCTGCGATGTCAGAAACCATATAACTACTTTTGCTAGATAAGGAGCTAGTATGGACCTTCAAAATATATGTATCAATTTGAAAACAGAAAGAATGTGAGCCAAGCCCTCGTAAGAGGGGATAAAAATGCTGCCTGAATTTTGCTCTGTGTTCCTTCAATGCCTGAGGGGACCCGTCTCTGCAGACACGTGAATAAAACCTTGTTTTCCTTGGATCAACGAATCTTTTGGTGGTTTTTTATCTGCTTCCACCTCACATGACCGTTGCAGCATCCCCATGGTTACATGGTCAATTGCCCCCAACAATCTGGCTCCTCATTTTATCCACCTCGGAAGGATGGAAGGCTCAGTCAACCTTAAACCTGGTGATTATTTGAACTGCCTCCAATTTGGTAGATCGAATCCCACCAGGTTCCAAGGATGACTGAGCCTCCCATCCTTCCAAGGTGGGTAAAATGAGGAGCCAGATTGTTGGGGGGGAATAGGCTGACTGTATAAACCACTTAAAGAAGACTATAAAGCAATGTAAAGTGGTATATGTCCAAGTGCTATTGCTACGATCAAAATTTGGGTGCTTGGCAACTGGTTCATATTTATGAATTTATAAATCATAGTATACAAATAGGAGGAGATAGTAGGAAAGACGAGAGGTGAGAAAGGTGAGACAATGACAAGGACATTCCTAAAAACAAAGATTTATTTTTTCAGTGTAAATACTACTGCTGTTTGGTCAGCCCTCCCTTTCTTTGGGTCCTCTTGGTGATCAGATGCATGGAAAGCTTCTGAGCGTGAAGATTCATAATGCTTTTGTTTAAATCTTTGCTGATAGCATGTTATTGAGCAACCAAAGATGCTTTGCCATCAATGCCATGGTTTGACTTCAGAAGTAGCCTGCCTTGCTTGGCAGTTTTAACATGGAACAGTACATCTGAAGGGAGCCTGAATCTCTTTATTATGTCCCTTTATTGGCATGCTGAATGATAAAAGCTAAAATACCGGGAGGATAAGAGAAGCAAATGCTCCTTTCTGTTGCCTCACTCCTCCACTAATGGAAAAGGGCCTCTTTAGTTCATCCTTAGTAAACTACACAGAATGAAACACGAAAGGCTAAAGGAGCTCATTAAAAAGCACAAGGCAGATTTAGCCTACAGTAACAATATACTGATGCAGCGGGTTTTGTTTGAGAGGCAGGAGTAAAGCTACTGTACATCTCGTAAACAGTGTTGTAAGTACACAGGGAGGATAGGGGGAAACTACAAAGGAAAGAACAGATCTGTGGAGATAACATATGTCTGAACTTTATTTGGAACATGAAAGAACATCCAAGATATGAAAAAGGAACAAAATGTGCCCATCTTTGGACATTGTGAAGCGGGGACATAGGAAAAACTTATATGAGCCTCATATTCCCACAGTTTTGAATGTTTGAGTTGGAATTCAATTATCTCTGTACCACATCCATCATGGGGAGATAGAAATTGGAAATTTCATTTGAACATTATATAAGCCCCATTTAGGCATTTGTGTCTAAAATGGCATTTTGAGAGTGAAATAAATGTTGTCACTTTAAATAGGGCTGGGCTGCTGGAGTTGGGTTTTCAGGGGTTTGAGAGAGCCCCTAGCTAAGATTCTGTACGGTTCAGAGAATGGCCCAAATCTCACTCCTGGCTGGCCATGCCTACCCCGCCTCTCCCAGGAGTCCCCAACCGGCCCGTTTTGGATGCAGGCAAGGGCAGGGCACACACAGAGGTTCGGGCAGGGAGAAAAATGGGCCTCTTGGAAGTTTGGGAAGGCCAGAAATGGGCCCGTTTCCGGCTCCCAGAGAGCCTCCGGAGCCTGGGAAGAGCAAAAGAGTCTGGAGAGAGCAACCCCCCCCCCCCACTGTGGTGCAAGAGGCAAACTAGACCAGGGGTCTCCAACCTTGGCAACTTTAAGACTTGTGGACTTCAACTCCCAGAGTTTCTCAGCCAGTTTTGCTGAGCATGGTTAAAAATGTCTTGATGCAGTAGTTACATTTGGCAGCTAGTCATACCAAAACATGGAACTAATCAATAGACTCAGTGCATAGACTATTAGGAAAATAACCTTTTTTTTTTTTTTTTTTGCTTGTTCATTCTGGCAGTTTGGAACTGACTCCCTCTTGAGTCTTGGCAGCTTTATAATACCAGAAAAAAAATCTTAAGTGACCTGAGTAATTAACAATCTTTCCTTATTCAATAGGGCTCCATGTTCAGGTTGCACTCAAGCCTAGGAGAATAACCAGATCTTCAATAGCTTCCTAAATAATCATCAGGGTGGGAACCATCCAAATCTTTGAGGGTTATCATTCCAGAGGGCAGATATTACAACTAAGTAGGCTCCTTGGGTCCTGCTAGGCATCATTGTTTAACCAATGAGACTCAAAGCATGTTGACTCTACCCAATCACATGGGACAGCAGGTGATAGGTGGTTCCTCAAATCAGTTGGAATTGTGTCATGAAGGGCTTATAGGAGATAACCAGTATTTTGAATTGTGCTTGGAAGACTGCTAATAAACAATGGTTCACAGGAGCACAGTGGTGATATTCTACTGGTTCGGCCCAGTTTGGGTGAGCTGATAGCAGCAATGGGCAGCGGAGACCAAACCGGTTCTCTCTGCTTGTCTGCTGTTGGGCCACCCACTGCCTGGGCTCCCATACTCACCTTTATCCTCTGCTTTTGAAGTGCAGCTGCTTTGCGCAGCACAGAAGAGTGCCACGCGGCAGCTGCTGAAGCGACTTGGAGAGTGCAGGTTTGCAGGAGGTGAGTTGGAACACCTTTGTGCCTGCGCAAAGCATGCGTTTGGTGCACGCATGCACACAAAGTGCGTGCACACGTGCAAAGCGCACCCACCAAGCCACATTCACCGAACTGATAGTAAAACTTTTTGAATTCCATCACTGTAGGAGCATAATAAAGCGTGCACTCTTACTGCCCACACCATTGCATTCTGGACTACTGTACGTCGAGCGCTAGGGAAATGAGGAGATATAGGCCAGTGGTGGCTAACCTTTTTAGGTCCCTGGGCCAAAAATTGTGCATGCACTTGCACACTCGCGCTCGTGTGCCAGCACTCAGAAGGCAGTGTGCACCTGACATGTTCCCTATGCATGTGAAATCCCCAGCTACCCATCCCCTGCCACCCTGTTACCTACACTGTGCCTCACAGCTGATTTGAGGTCAGTTTGAGGCCTTTTTCGGACTTCCAGAGGCTTTAGGAAGGCTTCTGCAGGCTTTGCAGGCCGAAAACTAGGTCCGTTTCATCACTTCTGGTATTTCCGGAAAAAACAGGAAGTGATGAAACAGGCCTAGTAGATTAGAAGCTTGCAGAAGCCTTCCTAAAGCCTCTGGGAGGCCAAAAAAGGCCTCAAACCAGCCAAAAATCAGCTGTGAGGTGCACGCATGCTCAGTGAGGTAAGTTTGCTTGTAGCTCGCGTGCCATTTGTGTGCCAGAGATTCGCCATTACGGATATCGGCAGTTCAAATGGATATAAAGGTTTATTGCCAGCTTAAAGTCTTTATAAGAATCTGAACTTCTTATAGCCCAAGCAAATTGGCGGTAGATAAGGGTCACAGGAATTCAAAGTGGATTGGACTTGGACAAACTTGACATCTTTAAGACTTGTGGACTTCAGGTCCCAGAATTCCTCCTCCAGTCATGTTAGCTCAGGAATTCCGGGGGTTGAAGTCCACAAGTCTTAAAACTTGCCAAGTTTGAAGACCCTTGGACTTGCATCTCTTGAAGGGACGAAGGGATTCATGACTGATGATGTGTTTGACTCCTCCTTCAGGCCCAGGCTGGTCATATCCTAGATCCGTGATGGTGAACCTGTGGCACATGTGCCACAAGTGGCATGTAGAGCCATTTGTGCTGGCACGTGAGCCCCAGGCAAACTTACCTCACTGCGCATGCGCGCGCCTCACAGTTGATTTTTCGGCTGGTTTGAGGCCTTTTTCGACCTCCCAGAGGCTTGGAAAAAACCTCTGCAAGGCTTTTCAAGATGAATAATAGGCCTGTTTCATTACTTCCTATAATACCAGAAGTGGTGAAATGGGCCTATTATTCATCCTGAAAAGCCTTGCAGAGGTTTTTTCCAAGCCTCTGGGAGGCCGAAAAAGGTCTCAAACCAGCCGAAAAATCAGCTGTGAGGTGCAGTGCAGGTAAGGGGGTGGCGGGGGGGATTGCGCATGCATGCACAGTGGGTGTGGGGGATGTGTGCATTGCATTCTGGGTGCTGGCATGTGAGCATGCATCCGCGCCAACACTCATGCAATTTTTGGCACAGGAACCCAAAAAGATTAGCCACCACTGTCCTAGATATACCTTCCAAGTGACCTTCAAGGGTAGCCCCACAAACCGTATGTCACAATAGTCCACTTGTGGCATGAGGGACCCTCTGAAGGACATCCAGGAAAGGATGCAACTGGTGCACTGGATATGTCTATGCAAAGGCCTTCTTGGCCATGGTGGCTATCTGCTCTTTGAATAAAGTATTCAAGATCTTCCTCAACAAAAAACATTTGAGTCAATAAAAGAAACACAAGTTTTGATTTGGAAAGACAATTAGTACCAGTTTTATGGCAAAGTTAATATTAATTAGATATGAGTAGGGAATAATGAGTGAATGCCCATTTTCTTAAATCCAATGTGTACAGGTTTTGAGCAAGGAATGGGAAAAGAAGAGAAATAGCAGAAAAGGACCCTGTACTCACGAGATAACCATAGTTTGTTTTTTTTTTAAAAAGACTTTAACCAAGGGCTTAATAAGTCTTGTATTCAAGATTGGCCTAAACAAGGTTATCTTAACATTGGATAAGGTTTGCAATCCATAAATGAAGCCATTTCAAAGGCTTTACTTATGCTTTTGTAGGCAGGTTGGTTGCTTGTTTGGTTAGACAAAATTTTATAAGAAATAAAATTTAACTAAATTAGTAGATGAATGCACACACTTATCTTTAATTTCGTCAATAGAAATGTGTAAGCCATGACGATCAAGACATTTTGTTCCTTGCAATTTTACTAAACTTTTCCTAGTTGGGCTCCCAGAATAAAATGAACTTTTAAAAGATTTTGGACAATATTTAAGGAAAATAAAAGTCAATAAAATATCAAGAAACAAACCAACTGTAACATGGCTGTGGATTTATTCATTTTGGAACACCAAAAGCTGGTCTTTTTTTACAGGGTTCATCCTTCTGTTGTCCTTGAGAACCATCACTTAACGCCCGGTCCCACTGCACTTACGGATGCAAAGAGGATGTAAAACGTTCAAAAAAGCTTGCCATCTGTTGGAAAACACTATGCATCCATTGTGTACTCACTGCATATGTGTTTCACATGCTCTATCCGTCCAGCATCCGTCCACCGCGATTTCATCTGCGCAAGAAGTTTTGAGCTACACAAAACTTTGTGAACGGATTAACTTTCCGCCGTGTACGATGTACATCCGCAACATATACGGGCAACAAACGTTCTATGTCCGTTATCATCCATTAAACGTCCGCTGTATCCTCTCTGCATCCTCTGGCCATCCCCTCAACTCACATCCGCTGCAGCTGAAAACAGAAAGAGGGAGGAAACAAAAGGTACACGGAACGTCTACACAGCGTTAGTAGCACGGAAATAGAAAGGATGTAAGCGTATGCATCTCGTATGTAAAGTATTCAAAATGGACAAAACGTTTGTATCTGGGATGTATCTCGTATATTTAGGATGTCTGCAATATGTCTAGAGTATGTAGAAGGCCCCATAGCGGACAACTGATATTTTCTATAAAAAGGGGGAGAAAATCATCTGGATCGCTGGGATGGTGGACCATACAGTCCCACTATGCTTGCACTGGAGGTTTATCTATCCCACAACTATCCTTATCTATTCCACAAGCATGCAAAAGCTTAACCATTTTTTCAAAGTTTTCACCAACACTTTATTAAGTAAACAAAATGAACCAAGTAAACTAAGTGTCTTTAGCAAAGATAACCTTTATTAACTTTCTTAGGTAAACTTTATGACTTTATTAAATAAGCAAAATGAACCAAATAAACTGTATTAAGTGTTTTAAGCAAAGATAACCTTCATTAACTTTCTTAGGTAAACGTTATGACTTTATTAAATAAGCAAAATGAACCAAGTAAAGTGTCTCAAGCAAAGATAAACTTAACAAGTAAACAGCTCAGTCTCTGACACTATTCTCAGTCATTCTGAGTCATGCCCATGGTCTCAGCTGTTAAGCGGGCAGGGACTATGGAGGTGGCTGTGGCTTGAGTGCTGGTCTGAGGCACCATTGGGGTGCTTGGCCCCGAGGGTACAACAGGTGGAAGCTATCCGAGAGCTGACTCAGTCCTGTGAGGTTGAGAGGCCCTTCATCAAGGACTTGAGATGTCAGGCCCAATACTGATGACAGATTGTCCGTTGACGGGCTTGGCTGTGGGGTGAAGGAAGGGTTGGGAGGAGTGTAGTGGGGCTGTCTGGTCTGCAGCTGGGTGAGGAGTGGCGTCTGTGGCGCCCAATGAACCTGGGCCTGGACTGGGAAGTTCTGCTTCTGCTGTGGGAAGTCCTGGTAGCCTTGGTAGGTGAGGGGCTGTTGAAAGCCGTGGAAGGGCTGTGACATTGCCTGGGGTGGAGGAGCAGACCTGGACTGGGTAGGAGCAGCTTCAGCTGGGCCTTGAGGGTTGTGCAGAAGTGCTGTGATCTTCTGCTTCATCACCTGGTACTAGGCCTTGGGCAGGTCCCTCAGGGTCTGGCTCACGTAGGTAATGAAGGTGTTCCAGCCCGAGGATGCTCTGTCCAAGTGGACCAGCTGAGAGAGAAGTTCTGTGCTGGTCTTCATTGTGTCCCTGATCTCCAGCAGCACACTGTGGTCCTGGCCCTCCAGTCTGCCTCTCTGCCTGCATCCTCTGGAGCTGGGGGTGGGGGTGGGGTGGCCTCTGGTGGCTGCTGCTTCTTCCTCCATTTGTGACAGCAGGGTGTCATCCCCCACGGGATCCTCCATGTCTGCTGACACGGGGAGTGCAGCTGTCGGGGGGGTCTCTGCTGTGGGGCCCTCTGAAGACACCTGCCTGGACAGGGTAGCTGGCTCCTGGCTGGAAGAGGACTGGCTGTCTGTGGGCTGTCTGAGGGAGAGGGGTCTCAGAGGGGCTGCTCCTTGGTGGCGGATCTCACCCTCCAAGAAACTGTACTTGGCCATGACGTACATCTCCTGGTCAGTGAGCTTGACAGCAGCCTGCCCGGATTTCTTGAGGTGTAGCTTGCCATACCAGGTGTGCATGTGCTTCCACTATCCAAGGAGTACTTCTGCAGTGCACCCCAGGCTCTCTGCCTTGTCTCTCCAAGCTGTCTGCTTCTTCTTGGTGTCCCGATACAGTCTGTGGCCCTTTCTCTAGAGGTACTCGTTCTCCCTCAGCCATTCCAGCACCTCATCCTCATGCTCCTCAGATACGGTGTACTGTTTCCTCTCTCCCTTCTCCTTCCCTTGCCTCTTCCTCCCTCTGGCAGGGGCTTCAGCAGGGGCTTCAGGGGCTTCAGCATCAGGGGCTTCAGGGGCTTCAGCATCAGGGCCTTCTGGATATTGTTCAGGGCCTTCAGGGACTTGAGCAGCAGGGCCTTCAGGGACTTGAGCAGCAGGGCCTTCAGGGGCTTGAGCAGCAGGGCCTTCAGCAGCAGGGCTTTGAGGGGCTTGAGGGCCTTGGGGCTGGTCCACCGCAGCAGCAGCAGCTTCAGAGTCAGTGCCAGGGAGTGGGATGCTGGTTCTTCCCTTCTTCACCTTGCCGGGGCTTGAACGAATAGGCACGGGCTTCCTCTTTTTCCCTGACTGATGAACCATGGTGTTCCTGCTAGATGTATGTGGTAGCACGTCTTTCCCCTGTATGCTGACTGTGTGCGTCCTGCATCCTTTTATATCCGCGGAGCTGACACAATTCATACTCCCCGCATGCGCAGTGAACGCTTTGCATCTGATATACATCCACGCGGCTTCCCCTTTGTTTCCTATAGGCGTCCGTGATGCATCTGCTTCATCCGCTATGCATCCGTCCCTTCCGCTATGCGTCCGCTTCGAAATTCTCCCCCGGAACCCCTTCGGAGGTGTCATCCGCTTCCATCTGCTGTCATCCGCTAGGCTTCCTATGAACATCCGTTTAACATCCCCGCTACATACTACCCACATCTGTTCTTTTCCGTTCTTTTCCATTCTGTTTATGCAAATTTTCGCCACTTTTTGGAGCGGATGACAATGGATGGAGCCACCCCCGAAATTTTGCTCGTCCGCTTTGTCCTTTATGCATATGTTTTGCGTCCGTTGGCCAGTGGGACCAGGCCTTTAGTAATGAACTCACAGATATACTGCTTTCTGTTGTTGGCCTATATTAGTGTATTTCCTCCCTCCCTCCCTCCCTCCTATCCTCCCTTCCTCCCTCCCTTCCTACCACCTTCCCTCCCCTTCTTTCATTTCCTTTTCCCTTTTTTCCCTCCCTCCCCTTCTTTCATCTTCTTCCTTCCTCCCTCCCTCCCTTCCTACCATCTTTTCTCTCCTTGTTTTATCTTCCTTCCTTCCCCCTTCTTTCCCTCCCTCCCTTCCTTCCAACCACAGGTCGCTTATTATAATTTTAAAAAGGAAGGGACTTTTGGATATGTGTACTGATTTACATCTTGAAAGTCATCTGATAATGATTAAGGAATGAAGTTGTTATGGTGTCACAAGAGAGCCATGATGATATGGGGAAAAGAAATTTTATATTGAAACAAATGAAGAATATTATTTTCTGCCTGAAAAATATTGCCTAAATGTTTCTGGACTTCGCTTACATTTTGTGTGCACTTTATCCCTATACTCTTGAGAACAACTCTAATACATAAATATATTTATTTTCTCTGCCCCACAGGGAGAGTTACCCCAGAACAGCTTCACTCGTATATCCAGCTCTTCAAAAAGAAATTTGAAGCTCTCGAAAATCATTGTGGGCTTTTGCAGATCGCTCTGGCTATTGTGCAGACTCTAAAAGACCCTCAGAATGCCAAATGGGACAACTTTTTAGCCTTTGAACGGCTATTTGTACAGGTACCCTTTAAGCTGAACATTTTTTTAGGAGCAGACGTTGCGTATGCTGCTTTCTTATTTTACTCCTTATGTGTAGGTAGTAATGAACTTCGTAATTCATTAAAAAGCAAAGTGGAGATGACTTGAACTGCCTACCTCAGAGTTAAGCCAGAGGAGAATTTCTGCCAGGGCGAATGAGAAGCAGAATGAGGGAAGAGTTCTCGCCAGTCCAGAATAGATTACAGTGATATTTTGCAGATCTGCAGCACTTCAGGGTGGAGAAAATTAGTTTTGCTGCAATTGGCAGAATTAATGATTGACCGGACCTATTCTGAACACTCTGATTTGGGCTTTGCCTGGAGTCCTTGTCACTGTCTGGAAGAGTGAATAGGGATAGGATAGGATAGGATAGGATAGGATAGGATAGGATAGGATAGGACAGAACAGAACAGAACAGAACAGAACAGAACAGAACACTTTATTGGCCAAATATGATTGGACACACAAGGAATTTGTCTTGGTGCAAATGTTCTCAGGGTACATAAAAGAAAAGATACATTCGTCAAGAGTCAAGAATCATAAAATACAACACTTAATAATAGTCATAGGGTACAATAAGCAGTCAAATCATACTAGGAAACAGTCAATAAATAGAATAGAATGGAATGGAATAGAGTAGAATTCTTTATTGGCCAAGTGTGATTGCACACACAAGGAATTTGTCTTGGTGCAAATGTTCTCAGTATACATGAAAGAAAAGATACATTCGCCAAGAATCATCAGGTACAACACTTAATGACAGTCATAGGGTACAATAAGCAATCGAATGAATCATACTAGGAAACAGTCAATATAAATCATAAGGATACAAGCAACAAAGTTACAGTCATACAGTCACAAGTAGGAGGGGATGGGGATAAGGAGTGATGAGAAGATGAATAGTAATAGTACTGCAGACTTTGTAAATAGTTGGACAATGTTGAGGGAATTATTTGTTTAGCAGAGTGATGGCATTCGGGGAAAAAAACTGTCCTTGTGTCTAGTTGCTCTGGTGTGCAGGGCTCTTTCCATTCTATTAAGGGGACACCATGGCCTTGGAGTGAATTGTATTTAGACCCGAGAGATCTCCCTGGGTTTGTTTGTTTTTTGAAGGGCTCTAGAAAACTGGAATAAAAACAAGGACTGGTCAAATAATGAGTCAGATAATTTCTTAATATCCTCGTCTTTTGTGGCAATAGGAAAGCCAAATCCATTCTAGAGAAGGAGGGATGGACAAAAATTGGCAAGGCTGTGGTATCTGTCAAATAAAAAATTGCTCAGATTCATTCTTTTTTTTTTTTCTCCCAATGCTTTATTGGGTTTTTTCATTTATACATATAACCATTACTTAATAAACAGTACTGTGACATTTTGTATAGATTTGTATATCCTATCCAATACTTTCTATACATACTATTTCCATATCTTCATATCTATTTTATACATTATTTACATTTTCTTTTCTTATTTCTATTGTCAATCCAGATTTACCTTATTTCCCATATTGCATAGTATTCTGTGTCTACTTTCCCTTTTAATTTCATGGTTAATTTATCAATTTCCACACATTTGAAGATGTTTTAAATTATTAAACCTTCAGGTGGAGTGGAGTTTTTCATCCAATACTGCGCCTGGGAAATTCTTGCTGCTGTTAATGCATGTAATATAAGATATTTTAACTTTCTATTATAATTTCTTTTTATTATTCCAAAAAGAAATAATTTTGGGACAAAATCAATTTTGCTTCCAATTAACTCCTCTAACGACATTTGTATTACTTTCCAATATTTTTTCAATTCAGGGCATGTCCACCAAGAATGAAAGAAGGTACCTTGTTGTTGTCCACATTCTAGTAATTTGGTTTTATGTTTGGATATATCTTAGCCAATCTTGAAGATGCCATATGCCAACAGTAGAACATTTTATGTTGATTTTCCTTATAAGCTGCCGATTTTGTTATTTTATAATTCTTATTCCAAACTTTTCCCCACTCTTCTAAGTAAATAGTACGTGCAACATTTCTACCCCATGCAATCATTGATCCTGCTCTATTAAATTATAATAAATATTTATATATCTTTGATAATAATTTCTCATCTGGGTCAATAATTCTCAGATTCATTCTTGGTTAGATTCTGGTTCTCCAAAACTAGTCAGAACCTGCTGAATACCACCTCTGGTAAAAAGATTGCCATACCTCATGGTATTCAAGTTTGCTTTTTTTCTTTAATTGCAAGTTAGACACTCTTCCCCCCCCCCCCCTCCAGTGTCATTATAACTTCAAATGAATTAGACTTAGACTTAGACCAGAGAGAAAATAGAATGGAATGGAATAGTTGCTAAACAGATGGCTATTAAATGAGGACTACATGTA
Organism: Laticauda colubrina; assembly: GCA_015471245.1. Taxonomy (NCBI): domain Eukaryota; kingdom Metazoa; phylum Chordata; class Lepidosauria; order Squamata; family Elapidae; genus Laticauda; species Laticauda colubrina. The sequence continues at coordinate 30,928,010 of BLBF01000039.1, forward strand.
GAGAGGATCCAGAATGCAAAGGGTTATTCTGGACTCCTTCCAGTCAGTTTTCAGATGAACAATATGATTGATCAAATTTTAGATGACCTCTAATAGGACTGGAACAGAGGAAATGCATTCTGCATTCTGTAGCTGTTCTTGGTCTCTTAGTGGCTTTTGATAGCATTGACTGTGATATCTTCATGCTTCAGCTTCAAGATTAAGCAACGGGAGGCAGGTGTTACATTTTTTTTTCTTCCTTCCATCATAATTGTTTCTAGAGGGTGTTGCAGCAGAGAAGAGATTCGGTCAAAGCCCCTTGCATGGCAGCATCCAACATTATGTCGTCCTGTCTAGACTACTGCAATATCCTTGCACATGGGATTATCCTTGAAAATCTTGTGGAAGCTGCAGCATAAGAAGTTATGAGTGCATGTTGTAAACCAGGAGTCTTCCAACTTGACAGCTTTAAGACTTGTGGCCTTCAACTCCCAGAATTCCTCCTCCAGTCTTGCTAGCTCAGGAATTCTGATTGTTGAAGTCCACAAGTCTTAAACTTGCCATGTTTGAAGACCCTTGTTGTAGATTATCATGTCTACTATGCAGCATTGTATTTTTATTTCCTTCTTGTCATGTTTCTTCAAATTGATCCTGCAAATTAGAATGCTTAAAGTTCTCATTGACAAATAACAGAGTAAAAGACTTTACCAATAGTGTGAGAACAGTATGGTCCAGGGATGATTTCAAATTGCCATAGGGACCCCATAAAATATACTTGGAGAGACAATATATCATCAAGACATTATCCAGGCCTCAAGTTTGCTTCTATAAGATCTTTGATATTTAAAAAAACAACACTAGATCCAAACTCATCTAGATAAATCTCTTTGAAGTCCAATTTAACTCAGTGGGAGAGTTAAGCTTGTACTTAAATCCCTACCACTAAAATCCATCCAACTCAGCCTGCAGTTCTATGTTAAGTATTTTTTGAACTTAAGAGGGCTTTTTTCTCCCCAAAATCCATGCACAGAATTAGGTTGCCTGGCTTTGGCTGGACCATACTAAGTGGTGTCTGAAGTATGAGTATTCAGTTTATAGTTTTATTTGAACAAACATAAACATACAGTACTTCATCAAGAGTTAAAACAATCCAACAACGGTGTTGCAAACTGAAGAAAAATAAACAAAAAGGAAAAAAGGAGCACCAAATCCTTTCCTAAACATTTGTCTCTGGATTTATTTCCATTATGTTTGTTTCTTTTTTTTTTTAAATAGGCCAGGAATTGCAACCGAAGTCAGCCTTCCCATTCAGCATTGTCATTATCTCTTGGGTCATTTTCTTTAGTCAAACATTGCATTATATGACCTGTAAGGCTTGCAATTTTCTACGTTCTGAAGTAGGGTATGGTGCTATTTCGAATCTAGAGCAGGGAAGCATGTGGCTTAAAGAGAGAGAAAAAGACCAGTTTTGTAATTGAATAGTCTGCCTCTAAGAATTCAGGGTCTCAGAAAACTTCCTTATGAATATAAACTGTTAGCAGGAGTAACATCAGCTGGGAAAGAGGGCATTTTAATCGGTATTGTGAGATGCATGTAGTTGCCTTGCAGAATTTTGGTTCTGTTACTTGCCTTGAACATAAGTAATGAATAAGCATGGGACTTAAAATTGTGCAGGACATTTATTATTTACTTAAATTTTTAGAATAGTTAGCTTTGAATCTTTCTTTCTGGTCTATCAGAGCCCAGAGACCGCTAAGAAGTGAATGGCTGCCTGATCTCCCTGGGGGAAGGCAAATTCCTGTAATTAAAATATTGCATCCAATTAAGTTGACCTAAAAGCTAATTCTATGCATTTATATGATTCCAATTGCATACTTGGGGGACAATCAATTGTTTGATATCAGTCTTCAAAAACCAAAATTCCTTGTCAAATGAAAATAACAGTCATGGATTGGGTCAAATTTATTTAATAAAATATTTTATTACATTAAAAAAACATTGTAAAGCATAATCTCATAAAACATTTTCTGTGTTGATCTTGGAGTGTGCTACGCAGTTCAACGCAGTCTATTTTCAAGGCAGTTTTATCTCTGCATATCTCACTAATTTTTAAGAACTTTTCAAGTACGTTTGAAGTTCTGCCATTGTTGAAAGCATTAAAGAATCTATATCCCTTAAACCATAACCAAATAGGTCACGTCTTCTGGAGTAATAAATTAATAAGTATATCTCGGTAATATTTAAGAAGGAAAAATATTAATTTTACAGATGGATTATCTTGAAAGGCTAGACATTTATTGGTCTTAAGAAAGAAAAAATAATTTGAATAATTGCTGTACTGAATATATGTATTTTTTAAACTGATTAACATTACATATATTTTTATGACAGTCAACTTTAAAGATACATTGATTTACAAGGAATAGACATCAGAGGTGGTATTCAGCAGGTTCTAACCAGTTCTGGAGAACCGGTAGTGGAAATTTTGAGTAGTTCGGAGAAACGGCAAATACCACCTCTAATTGGCCCCGACTCCATCTATTCTCTGCCTCCCATTGAGTCCCAGATGATCGGCTGGGTCATCTTTTGTTGCCCTGCACGGGAGAAGGGAACTGGAAAGCAGGTTAGTAGGGCGGGGAGGGAATGGGATTTTGCAGTAATCTTTCCCTTGGAGCGGGGTGGAAATGGAAACTTTGCAATATCCTTCCCCTGCCACGCCCACCAAGCCGCTCCCACTAAATCATGCCACGCCCAGAAAACCAGCAGTAAAAAATTTTGAATCACACCACTGATAGACATGTATGCATTACATCCGGTAAACATCTATTGGCTTTTGAAAAAAAAAATACATGCTTATGTTTGATAATGTATCTTAATAACCTCGAATGAACTTTTACTTCAGATAATATTTTGAAATGGCACAACTTCAAAAGATAACAGAAATATATTTTATGCAATTAGGAATAACTGTCTTGCAGTCATGTTGTGTTTTTGTGTCCCTGTGCTGCATAACTTTTAGTCTCATGCTTTTTGATTGCCATATAACCTATAATGTTTGTAGGTGAATTGAAGTACAGAGTCAGAGCCAAATATAATTATTCGGAACTAGTTATAGATGGTCTGCTTCAAAAGGATATAAGACCTGAACAGCTTATTGATGTGGAAGAACATTTGTTGGGCACTTGTATTTTTTTTATTATTAAGTGAGTTGATCTCAAGCTTATGAGCAGACGTGGTTTCGCATGCTACCTGCATCCCGCAGATGGGGTTTCACTTGTTTGTGTGGCCCGGTTTCTGGTATGTTGTGGCCCAGTACCAGTCCACGAACAGGGGGTTGGGAACCCAACAGGGGGTTTGGACCCCTGCTCTAAAAGTTGAGTAGAACTACAAAGCAATAAGAGGTCCTTGAAGTCAGAATTTCTACCAAATCCAATTTTCCCTATAAAATTCTTTAAGGGAAAAGCAACCAATATTGCATAACTTCTCATCTTTTCCTCCCTGTACGTGTCTATAACTTCGTTTCAACTGATTAGGTTTTTTTAAAAAAGACATTCAAAGAACATCCTCAGCTCATGATGTCATTCAAGCAGTGACCGCAGTATGACTTTGATAATGATAACTCAGGGATCGCTATCTGGGATATCACTTAGAATCCATGATTCATCATTTTTAACAAGAATGGGAGTCAAGAGGGAATGGATCCCCTTGTCTAGATGGCTGCAAATATGGTCTCTCTCTCTTTCTCTCCCTCTTGCATTACTATCCTTGCAAGCACACGGGATCAAAGTCTTCATTTAAATCCTGCTAGTAATGGCTGTAGTTGTGCGTGGCTGGGATACAAAAAGGAGAAGTGCTATTTACGGGTCCTTCGGCTCCTGAACAAAAGTTTGGTTTTGATTTTGTGGGTTTGCTTGTTTGTTTTTCTGGTGACCATAGTGACCTGTGATTAAAGGACATTTGCTCAAATGTTCTGTTTTACCTCCATTAATTACACGGGGCTGAGTAAAACAGTGTTGAGGAAAGTTTCTTGGCAATGATACATACTGTCTGTCCTCTGACAATACTCTGCCCACTGTTGTTGTCAGAGAAGGTTGCTGGAATTATACCCACAATAATGGAGTGGCCGTTTTTGTTTTGAATTTTAAACCCACACAGTGACACAACATCATTTAAAAAAAAAAAAAACCTTTTTTTCTCCTTAATTATCTTCTAAACAAAGGATGTCAAACTCAAGGCCAGTGGGCTGGATCCGGCCGGCGGGGAACGTAGTTTTGGCCTGTGGGGGTCTCCTGGAAACAGCAAAGGACTGGCCTGCGGTGTCTGTGAAAACGGAGCTCCACATGTGGTGCTCCCAAGCTCTGTTTTTGCTGGCAGAGGGCTGCAGGAGGATCCTCACAGCCCCACTTGGACCGTCACAGGTGCCCCCAAAACGAGTGATGTCAAGCTGGCCATGCCCAACCCCCTGGCCACACACCCCGTCCCCCGAGATCAAACACAACCCTGATGCGGGCCTCAGTGAAATCGAGTTTGACACCCCTGTTTTAACCACTGTTGATGGTCACAAAACTTTCATTAGGTTTATATTCTGGGTTCACAGTACAATCATGAATTCTCCTTCATCCTCTCTACATTGAACAGAATCCATGAATGGAGTCCAAGACTTGAGAAAGAGATCGCCAATACGCCCTGCAGAAGTCACAACTAAGCATTATACTTTTTGTGCCAGAACATATGCCCTTTGTCCTATTAGGGAGAGTCATCACTAGACTGATTCTAGTTATCGGGAAGATGTGATAATGGGGATTTCTTTTCCCCCGTTCTCAAAGGGAATGAAAAGTAGTTGTGATGGCAGTGCTTCCTCCTGCCAATTTGTTTTCCTCACTTGACACTTCTGCCAAAGGACATAAAGCATAAGAAAATTAGGCCATTTATAAATATTTGCCTGTACAAAATCTTTTGCAAGCTTCTCTCCATCCCCTTACGGTATAAAGGGTGTATTTTATTTCAAAGGTTACATGTGCTGTGTGTTTGTATATCTGTGTGTGTCTACTAGAAATCGTTTTCAGATTCTTACTGCTGTATGGCTGGTATTAGTCAGAAGGAATGTGATTGTGTCTGTGTATATGTGTGTATACTCATACTAGTCACTCAATAGTGACGAATGCCTTCCCCCCTCCCCCCCCCATTATAGCTTGATTAAGCTCTACACTAGGTGGTAAAGAATTCATGAAAGTAAGAAAAAAAGAAAAAATGCATTCCTGCTGAAATGTAGCATCAGGTTTAATATCTCTAGAAAATTATGCTGCAACAGAAATTTAATATAAAGAAATACTTTTCCCTCCTTACTTTGTCTTGTAAGCAACTTGGTGCAATACTGCCATCTCCTGACTCTTTACTTTTTAAGGAAGACAAAGATTCAGCCACCCTCCAATGAGGGGTTGTTTTTTCCACGTAACAAGTACACATACTTCACTTGCACAAAGGAAAAAGAAATCTGTTTCATTGGGAAAAGTTAAAGAGTGTCAGAAAAAAGGTATTGTTCTTGACATATCTTGCATTAGATTACACACACATGTGTGTGGTGTGTCAATTAACTGGCTTGGGGGGGGGGGTCCTGTTCATATAACCATTATGGAAGCAACAAGAACAGAATGGCTAGCAGTACAGAACATTGTAATTCAAGTAATTGTCTCTTATACTCATTTGGACAGGAAAATAAGATTGAGTTGCATAGAATTACTGCCAAAGTAAATAAAGCCATTTGCGGAAACATCTCGCCCGGTTTCTCACAAGATCCACAAATTTTAGTCTTGCATAAGACTTGTACAATTATTTTGTGTGTGTTCTTTTTCCATGTCTGTTTTGGTCAAGGGTGGTTTTCCTTTCAACCTCCACGGATGGCATTTTTGCTGGGGATGCATCATTTTTTGTAATGGCCAAACAAGTCAAACCCCACTTTTCACATGAATCATTGTTGAAAGTCAGCAGTTAATCTGCTGTGTAAAATCTACTCATAAAAGCTGGGAGAAGGGAGGGATGAGGCTCAAGCCTGGAAGACATTAAATTAGTTCCAGTGTGTCTCTGCCTTAGTGGCTGGAGCAGACAAAACGGAAACAGGCCGTTTATAACAAGCACTCTGGTTCAAGAACAGTGGGGTTCATTTGAGAGAAAAAAAGAGAGAGAGAGAGATTTATATTCCTCCCTTACATAAACATGACAAACGCAGGCCCGGCAAGGACGCAGGCCAATCTTTATCAAAATCTCTCTTAAGAAACTTGTTCATTGTGAAGGAAAGGCAGCACGTCCCCTCGTTTGAAGGGTTGCCAGTATTTGCGCAACAATCTACTTCGGAGCTCTTGGTTAATTAAAACCTCTTTTTTGTTTCTTTCTTTCTTTCTTTCTTTCTTTTTTTGCATCACTGATAGTGGACCATCTACCGCTAATTTTATTCGCTTGCCGAAAATATTCAAATTTGACTTCTGCAGAAGACGCAGAGCATAGAGATAGCACCTCCCAAAATTAAGCATCTCTCTGTTTGTTTTTTTTTAAAGAGTTAATCTTCAATTTATATATAGTCTCTTGGCAATCCTTCAAAGGTACAACAAACATCCCCAGAAATATTTTCAACGTGGTTTCGGTGGCTTTTCCCTGTCCCGGCCCCCCCAGAGCTGTGGTGGGATTCAAATTTTTTTACTACCGGTTCTGTGGGCGTGGCTTGGTGGGCGTGGCAGGGGAAGGATACTGTAAAATCTCCAGTCAGAGGCGGGATTTGCCGGTTCTCCGAACTCCTCAAAATTTCCGCTACCGGTTCTCCAGAACCGGTCATAACCTGCTGAACACCACCTCTGCCCCGGAGTCACATGACCACATTTTGAATGCTTGGCAACCAGCCCATTTGCCACCTCCTGTGATCACATGACCGGTTTTACAAGGTTTTTGTGGAAAGCCAGCATTTTGCTGTATTTCCAGTTTTAGGTGAAACTGTCTACTAGCAAACAGTTGGTTCATTTAACAACTGGGGTGATGGTGGTGTTTGTTCTGACCCAGCTCCCGAAACCTGACAAGCCCTCTGTATTTAAATCAATGATTCATTTATTAGGAGTGGCAGTAGCCCTGGCAAAAATTTCTCTCTCAACAAAGGCTAACCATTGTATACATAGTTTTATAGTAAATAATTAGTGGAATGAATAGTATTATTTTATTCTGTAATGCAGGCTAAAACCATAGAAATAAATAAATACAATTGAAATATATTATTGGTCTACTTGGATATCAGAAGTTAGGTTCATGGCTACTTCAATAATGTCATGTATGTAGTTGTGTATATAATAAGTGTCTATTGTGAAATTAGTTGATAGTTCAACCATGCAATCGTACTATTTTTTAAATTATTATTTGGTTAGAAGTAAGGAGGCTATGTTTTATATAATAAAACCAAATCAAGCTTTTCAAACTGTTGAAATAAAGTTTTTATTTTCAGCTTTCCAAAATCTGTACATTTTAGCAATACCTAAAACTCTTGCACTAGGGATCAATATCATTGCTTTATGGGCAGTTCCTAATCAGCTTATCTAACCTAGAAGTTCTCTTACATACAATTGAATCCATTTTTAACTAAAATAGATATTATTGCTCCCTGTCATTCTCATGGACTCAAGGGTTGTTCTGCCAACTTGTAAAGGCTAAGTCTCGTATAGATTGAGCTTTATTTGCTGGTTATATGGACTTACCTTTGGCATTCTCCAAGTTTCTTATTGCTTAACATCCTTTTCTTTGAAAAATCTTCAAAGATTTTCAGTGGAACTGACTAAACTGCTGTAACTTTTACAGATATATGAGTTATAAGATCCACTCTTGTTTTATGCATTTCTGGTGCTGCCTTAACATCCTATCTTTGCTGGCTTGCCACCAAGGCAACGAAACTGCTGAAGCAGCAAAACAGTTGAAAAAAATTATGTTTCTTTGGCCCCAAATGTAGCGCTGGGACAGCATGTTTAGAAGGCTTGGTAGTTGGCAATTATAGGTTTCTAATTTGTTATTGGAGTTGGGTCACTTTTGTTTAAGCCTTCCTTTTACGGCATAATAAAATCAGCAGCAGAATCTGACAAATTCCATTGAGAAGAACACCAGAGCAAACCAACGGCTGAAAGTTTAACTGAGGCCTTTCAAAAAGTTAGCTGTTGGACAGAGGGGAACAAAATGATGAGGATTTCTGTCTTTGAAATAACCCAGAAAATGAAAATTAAACCTTTCCTCTATATATATATATATATATATACAGAAGCCTGATGATGGCAGATGAGATTCTGCTGAAACGTTGCTACAACTTTAACAGAACTACAATGACGTGGGATAATACCCGAAGGAAGCTGAACAGCGCACACACACACACACACACACACACACACATATATATATATATATATATATATATATATATATATATGTATGTATATAAATATATATAAATATATATAAATATATATATATATATATATATCCTTGCTGAATACCCATTTTAAGAAAAGCACATCTTCATCTTCAGAATAAATTAGACTCCCGTTTGGGAAGGCAATTCAATTTTTGTGACTTATTAATTTATACACTCAACCCTATTTTTAAATCTGCCAATAGGAAAGACAGACTATTTGAAACAAAACCTCCATATTCTAAAGTTATCTGAATTTCATTATGGTCCTTTCCCTTATGTGTACTATCTGTTTTTAAGGATATAGAAGATAATTATCCTTTTCATGTGGCTCAGATTTATTCACATTCTGGTATGATTCTAGGGTAAAGTTAAGAAAGGGATAGTTTAAAGAATAGTTTACTTTTTTTTTTAATACTTTGATTGTTCAAGTGATCGACTGATTTTTCAGCCAAAATTCTGTTCTAAGTTTTAATTATTTAATTAAATAATTAAATAATTTTAATTATGGACAATTACAATAGACAAGCACCTCCACTACTTCCTGACTTAAAATAAATACTTTCTGAAGTTTTGGCATCTGTGTATCCTTTTTTATTTTTAATAAAGTGCAAGCGCACTCATATTAAGGATAGTGAATGGACACATTTGCATGGAAAGTTATTAGTCATGAACTATTTTAAGGGCCTGTCACATAGGCCAACGGATGCAAAACGTATGTAAAAAGGACACAACGGACAAGAAAATGTTCCATCCATTGTTATCCGCTCTCAAAAGTGCCCCGAATTTGCATAAGCAGAGCAGACAACAACGGAAAGGAATGGACGGGGAGAGGACATAGCGAGGATGTAAAGCGGATGCTCCACGGAAGCCTAGTGGATGGAAGCGGATGGCACATCTGCAGGGCTTCCGGGGGAGCACAGCGAAGCGGACGCGCAATGGAAGGAACAGATGCAGAGCGGATGCCCAATGGATGAAGCGGATGCAGAGCGGAAGCCTAGCGGATGCCTAGCGGATGCAAAGCGTTCACTGCGCATGCACAGAGGATGCATTGTGTCAGCCTCGTGGATATAAAGGGAAGCAGCTCGCAAGCAGGTCACCATTCAGAGGAAAGGCCTGCTGCCAGACACAGCTCCAGCCAACAACCATGGGGAAGAAGAGGAAGCTTGTGCCATCTGCTGCCAACCCTGGCAAGAAGGACAGGGCCACCATCCCACCCCCTGGCCCTGACTCTGCTTCTATTGGGGCGTCTGCTGCTCGGGCTGACTCTTCTGGTGCTGGAGCTTCTGCTGGCACTGCTCCTGGTGCTGGTGCTTCTGCTGGTGCTTACTCTGCTGGCGCTGCTCCTGGTGCTGGGGCTTCTGCTGGTGCTTACTCTGCTGGTGCTGCTCCTGGTGCTGGGGCTTCTGCTGGGGCTTACTCTGCTGGCGCTGCTCCTGGTGCTGGTGCTGGTGCTGGTGCTTCTGCTGGTGCTTACTCTGCTGGCGCTGCTCGTGGTGCTGCTGGTCCTGCTGGTGCTCCTGGTCCTGCTGGTGCTGCTGGTGCTGCTGGTGCTTACTCTGCTGATGATGATCCTGGTGCTGCTGGTGCTTTCTCTGCTGCTGCTGATCCTGGTGCTGCTGGTCCTGCTTTTGCTGCTACTGTTGTTGTTGCTGCTGGTGATGGTGGTGGTGTGGTGGAGCAGCCCCTAGAACCTCGAAGCCCCTCTGATGAGGGCTCAGATGGCCCTGCCAGAGGGAGGAAGAGGCATACGCGTGAACGGGAGAGGAGGCAATACTCCATCGAAGAGGAACATGAGGATGAGGTGCTGGAATGGCTAAGGGAGAACGAGTATCTATGGCGAAAGTGACACAGGCTCTATCGAGACACCAAAAGGAAGCAGGCTGCTTGGAGAGAGAAGGCGGAGAGCCTGGGCTACACTTTGGAGGTCCTCCTCGGCTGATGAAAGCACATGCACACCTGGTACAGGAAGCTGCACCTCAAGAAATCTGGCCAGGCCACAGTCAAGCTGACGGACCGAGAGACCTATGTCATGGCCAGGTGCAGTTCCTGGAGGGTGAGATCCGCCACCGAGGAGCAGCCCCTCTGACAACCCTCTCTTTCAGGCAGCCCACAGAGAGCTAGTCCTCTTCTGGCCAAGAGTTAGCTCCTGTGTCCAGGCAGGTATCTGTGGAGTGTGCCACGATGGAGACTCCCCCCGACAGCTGCACTCCCCGTGGCAGAGCGCGAGGAGGACCCCCTGACGCAGTGGGAGCAAGGAGAGGGCACTTCCACCAGAGACCAACCCACATCCACCCCCATCTCCACCTCTACAGAAAGCAGGCAGAGAGCCAGACCGGAGGGGCAGAGCCACACTGTCCTGCTGGAGATCAGGGACACCATCAAAAGCAGCGTAGATCTCCTCTCTCAGCTGGTACACATCGACATAGCATCCTCCAACCGCAAGCCCTTCCACACCTACGTCAACCAGACCCTCCTGGACATGTCTGAATCACAGTACCAGGTGATCAAGGACAGGATCACCGGTCTTCTTCACAACCCTCCAGACCCAGCTGAACCTGCTCCCACCCAGTCCAGGTGTGCTCCTCCACCCCAGGTGATGTCACTGCCCTTCCAAGGCTTTCCACAGGCCATCACCTACCAAGGTTACGGCTACCAGGAGGTCCAGCAGCACAGGCAGCCCTTCCCAGTCCAGGCACAGGTACATCGAACGCCACTGGTGCCACTGATGCCACCGATGCCACCCACGCCACAGATGCCACCCACGCCACAGATGCCACCCACACCACAGATGCCACCCATGCCACAGATGCCACCGACGCCTCACCTCGCTCACCTGCAGACCAGACATCCCCACTACACTCCTCCTTCCTCCACCCCACAGCCAAGCCCGGCCTCAGAACATCTGTCATTGGTCTTGGGACTGACACCCCATGTCCTGGAGGAAGGGGCTCTCAACATCACAGGACTGAGCCAGCTCTCTGAGAGCTTCCTCCACACACCATCCCCTGTTGTCCTCTCGGGGCCAGGCACCCAAATGGCGGCTCAGACCAGCACTCCAGCAGCAGCCACCTCCACAGCACCTGGACCCTTCACCCCTGAGACGATGGGAATGCCTCAGACTGACTGAGAAGAGTGCCAGAGACTGGGTGGCTACCTGTTGACTTTATCTTTGCTTTGGGACACTTGAGTCATTTTCTTTTACAGTTTGTTATTAATAAAGATTATCTTTGCTTCACACACTTGCTTCAGTTCTTTTAGTCAATAAAGTCTTGGTGGAAAATTTTAGAAATGGTTTAAGCCTTTGCATGCTTTTGGGATGGGTTAAGATAACAGTGGAATGGGCAAGGATACCTTTGGAATGGGTAATAGCTGTGGGATGGGCAGGGATACCTGTTGGATGGGTAATAGCTGTGGGATGGGCAGGGATACCTGTGGGATGGGT
>BLBF01000039.1:30939871-30974330 GCA_015471245.1 Laticauda colubrina
TGGGATGGGCAGGGATACCTGTGGGATGGGTAATAGCTGTGGGATGGACAGGGATACCTGTGGGATGGGTAATAGCTGTGGGATGGGCAGAGATACCTGTGGGATGGGTAATAGCTGTGGGATGGGCAGGGATTCCTGTGGGATGGGCAGGGATACCTTTGGGATGGGTTAGGATACCTGTGGGGTGTGTAATAGCTGTGGGATAGATAAACCTCCAGTGCAAGCATAGTGGGACTGTATGGTCCACCCTCCCAGCTGCCACACATATGGCCCTTTATTATCAATAACAATGTAATCATTGATCCACACATTTCAACATAAACACAACTCTTTATTAAATGTCCTGTTCATTGTAGGGCCACTCAACATACATGGCACAATCTCATCAGTGTGATGAGACAGGCTCAAGGAAGCATCCATTAAGCATCTATCATCCTGTCTTGCCACTCCACTGCTCCAGCTGGGGAGTTGCACCAGTGTTTCAGGAGGTTGCGCTGCTTCTTCCCTTCACGTGAAGCTCTGTTGGGGCCTTGCACATCCACAGTGTCTATCAATTTTCACCCTTGCCTCCATTCCCCAGGCTCCATGTCCCCATTGCCTTGTTGGAGGTCCACGAGCCTGTTCTGCAACACTGGGTAGCAGGTGTGCATGAGATTGTGCAGGACGTAGCAAGCTTCCACGATCCTCCTCACGGTCTCTGGGTGATGCTGCATGGTGGTGAGAAATACCTGGAACCTGTTGGCCAGGATGCCAAAGGCGTTCTCCACCCGCCTTGCCCTGGACAGCCTGTAGTTGAAGATCCTCTCTTCATGGGTGAGGCATCTGGAAGTGTAGGGCTTCATGAGGTAGGTTCTGAGGGAGAAGGAGTCATCCCCCACGATGAAGTAGGGCAGATTTTGTGTGTCGTTGGGCAGGGGGTCTGGATCTGGGAAGCCCATGATGAGGTTGCATTCAAGCCCCTCCTTGAGGTGACTGGCATTGTATACCTGGGCATCTGAAGATGACCCGTTGCCTGAAGCATTGATGTACATGAACTTGTAGTCAGCATCGACCATGGCGAAGAGGATGATGCTAAAGAAGCCCTTGTAGTTGTGATAAGTGGACCCCGACTTGGCTGGAGCTTTGCAGGGCACGTGCTTCCCATCTATGGCTCCAACGGTGTGGGGGAAGTTCCACTTCTGATACCACTGCTCTGCAACTTTCTTCCAGCCTTCTTCAGTGGAGGGGCACTGGAGGAGCTCCTCCAGGTATTCTTCGATGATGGCCTGCACCACTTCTCTGACCACAATGCTGATGGTGTTGTGTGGCACCCTCCAGCCGTACTGCATGCTCCTGTACATGGTCCCTGAGGCCAGGTGGTGCAGAGTCAGTGCCACCTTGAGCCCAGGGTCCAGGCTGGGCCGGAAATTGGTGCTCTGCTTGGTCAACCTGGGTCTCAGCCGCTCCACAACTTCGTCAAACATGGCTGTCGGCATCCTCACGAAGTACTGGAATGCACAAAGGTCTTCGTTCCTCAGCTCCACCATCAGCTTGTTATACAGTCCATACTCTGCTCTTCTGGCGATCCATCTTTGGACCCAGACACTTCTTGGATGCCTCCTTTTCTTCACGTAGAACAGGTGAAAGAGCCTGCAGATGGCTTTGCACTGTTGTAGAATGATGGTGGCTTCCAAAAGGAGTGTGTGATGATCCATGGTGGAGATGACTGGATGCTGTGGAAGAGCAAGAGCCAGATGAAGGCTGAAGAGGTCTGCACTACAGGGCTGCTGGACTGAAAGTGAGATCCAGGTGAGTTCCTCCCCCTTTTTATAGGAAATATAGGTTTTCCGCTAGGTGTCTTTTTGTATCCTCTAGACATCCTGCTGACATCCTAAATATCCGAGATACATTCCCTATGCAAACGTTTTTTCCGTTTTAATGCTTTGTATGGGAGCTGCATCCGCTTTCATCCTTTCTCTGTCCGTGCTACTAATGCTGCATGTCCGTTCCGCATCCGTTTCGCTTCCTCCCTGTGTTCGTTTTCCGCTGGAGCGGATGCAAGTTGCGTGGATGCAGATATAGCAGATGTGTAACGGATGACAACGGATGTAGAACGGAGGTTCCCCGTATGCGTAGCGGATGTCTAACGGACGCGTTGGATACATTTTCCACTCAAAAAGTTTTGTGCAGCTCAAAACTTTCTGAGCGGATGAAATGTCAGTAGATGGATGCTGGACGGATAGAGAGGATGAAAAATGGACGCAGTGAGTACAGAACGGAAGCATCGCATTAACGCGTTAACCAAGTGTTTCTCTCCGTTTTACTTCCCCTTTGCATCCATTGGTGCTGTGTGACAGGGGCTTTAATTTAAAATAGCAGTTGGAACATTCATGTAAATAACTTTACACAAATGACCCAATTTACACAGGGGGAGAAAAGGAAATAATTGGGGGGAAGAGAGAAATATGTAAATCAGAAGACTCTAGCAAGTTAGGGAGTTTATATTTGGAAAATGCCAGCCTGCCTAAGAACAAATCAGTGCATTTAACTGCATTCCGTTTTTATTAGGAGCACCAAGCTAATATTTAAATACAAAACTTTGTGGGAATTAATTGATTACCAATGGGATAAGCGATGAAGCAGGGATTTATCTTTATATTAATAAAAATATGAAACTTATGAAGTATAATTTTGATTCCAAAGTAGAATAATTGATTGATTGAGGTGACAATAATTGTAACCCACCCTAATTGAAAACTCTTCTTTAATACACAACAAATCAGATCACATCAGCCCATCTTAGATAATCATCCCAACAACAAATCCGTTAATTTGTTTTCAGGAACAGAGTAACATTACTCATTTTATGGGAGTCCATTGCATGTTTATGTCTTATTTCAAAGTATAACGGTTTCGTTTTCTTATGTTGGTTCAGAATTAGAAAATTTGGGTACAGGTTTGTGTACAAGATAGAACTATTTCCAAAGAGAACCTCTGAAGTTTCATGTGAAAATTTTAATGTGAACATTTTTCACCTCCCAAGTGAAAAAGCAGGCAGATTTTAATTATGAACTGCTGAACCTCTGGTAAGCAAAAATATATGCTTCTTTTGCATACATCATTTGTCAATGCTTAATTCGAAATTACATTCTGCAGAACTGAAGGGAAATAAGTGTCTTAATCAGAATGGCTTATGGTACATGCCATGTGCAAAATAATGCCACTTTTTAGGAAGGAAAATGTGTATTCATATCCTTTCCTTTATACCTAACAACTGGCCAAAATAGTGTGCAAACGTCTGCAAATGGATACCACAGCTTTTCACAGAATATTCTTTCTTTTACCTCCAACAAAACCCACACAGAGAGAAGGAAAAAGGAAGGAAGATGATATCTAGGATAAGAAAGAAAAAATTAAGAGGAATTTTCTCTCCCTTACATTCGTGATTTTACCATTTGAGGACAATACTAAAGTAATAAAAAGGAGTGAAATTTACTAGAGGTTATCAGCGAAGACAAAGTATTAGTCTTCTTTGGAGCCATGTTAGGCAAGCATTTTCAAAAGCTCAGAATTGAGATTTTTTTCAAAAAAATTACTTTTACTGGACCTCTTAATGATAGGTAAAGAAGTCTAATCAGAGGCCAACGTGACCAGCAGAAAATTTGGGACATGGATGGTTTCTTTTTTTAAAATCTGGTGCTTTAGGGGCTATTTGGTCAGTGTAATTAATTGATTTGTAATTGCACTGAGAGCTCTTAAATCATTAGAGATGGCTAGTTAATGACAAGCTGCTAGACGGTTTTGTTTGAGGCAAATTTCCTCACTATCTGTGGTATTCACTAGCACTTTTTAAAGAGAGCTGGTTTTAATTTTTGGTTTTTTTCCTATAGCCCAGCGGGCTTATTTACATAAAATATTTCCCC
Source organism: Laticauda colubrina (assembly GCA_015471245.1). Taxonomy (NCBI): domain Eukaryota; kingdom Metazoa; phylum Chordata; class Lepidosauria; order Squamata; family Elapidae; genus Laticauda; species Laticauda colubrina. Next base: position 30,943,774 of record BLBF01000039.1, read on the forward strand.
TTCCCCGCAAAATTACAAAAGGGAAAAGAAAACGACAGCAGGCAATAACAGCAACTAAGATCAAAAGAAGAAGCATTCAAGACCTTAATATTGTGAAAAATTCTCATAATCCCTGTGTGATTCCAGGTCAGTGATTTCCCATTCACGTTCTCTGCTTCTCTAGTTACGTTTGCAAAAAAGAAAAGAAAACAATGTAATTGTCCTCTAGTGTTTATATTCCTTATTTACTGTTTTGTTTTAAAATGCATTTCAAAGTATCAATTGAAAGAAGTTTGACTTTCTCCAGGGATAACCGTCTTGGTAATGAGGGCGCTCGGCATTAATTTAGAAGAATATTTGTTTATTATATTTGTTTAATTAATTTGTTTAGAATTATGAATATCTGAAAAAATGTTTTAGGCATTTAAAATTAAAATTAGGCACCTAATCAAAGAAAGAAGCTACCTGAAATTATGGAGAAACTTCCTAACAGAACACTTAACCAGTGGAACAGGTTGCCTTCAGAAATTGCAGATGCTTCATCACTGGAGGGTTTACGAAGAGACTGGACATCCATCTGTCTGAAATTGTATAGGGCCTCCTGCTTGAGAAGGGGGTTGGACTAGAAGACCTCCAAGGTCCTTTCCAGCTCTATTCTGATTGAAGGGAATTAAAATCTGAGCTTCGGGATCCTCTATTTTGTTCGAAGAAAAAAGATGCTAATTCTTAAACCAGATTATAGTCTACAGTGGAGATTGTCATTTCTTCTTTTTTAAACTGAAGACGATCAAAGTGCAAGGACTAAGTATTTATAATACAAGCCCTTTATCTTAATAGTCTCTTTGATTAGGCAAATAAAGCAGGTTCTTATTTTCTCTTTTTAGCATAAATATTAATGCTAGTTGTAAAGAAACCGGAAATTGAAAATAACCTGATCTACACACTAACTGCCACACTAATGAAACAACTGGCTTTCCTTTCTCAGTCTTCTCCTGCTTGGCACCCTTCTCGATATCACATAGCCTAGGCCTGTGTGTGTTGCCACTGTGTTAAACAAAGAATTCTTTACTCCCGAGAGCCAGTGGGAACAAATTAAATTCATCCTGGTTTTTTTTTTTTCCCCTCTTTTCTGCTGAACCTCAGGAACCAATGTGAGGGAGACAAGAGTAAATAACACCTCCAAGTAGCAATATGTCTGCCCTTTTCAGATGCCCCACAAGTTTGTGTGCCCTGTCTCTTTCTCCCTCTCCTGTGCCTTAGTGTCCCAATCCGTGGTGCGGTTCAAATATTTTTACCACCGGTTCGGTGGGCGTGGCTTGGTGGGCGTGCGTTGTGCGTGCACGCCAATGTTGTGGCCCAAACCCTTTTCCAATAAGACAAACAATAACCAAAGGGAACAGAAACCTTTTAATGAGTGTTACGAATCTCCGGTTAAAAGACTGCTGCAAACTCATTAACTTTGATAAACACAAACCCTGCCAAAACAGTGCAAGACTGCCAAAAATCACAGATAAGAAATATTTGACAACAGAAGAGTCTTCAAATACCAACCTAAGATACTGTAATGTCCATGAGGCTGAATTTCAAAATGTCATTGCTTCCTGCAAAGAACATTCACTTCACAGCTGGCTTTTATCTTCCTAAAGGGGCCATTACCTTGCAGCCTTACTCCCAAGTCGCCCATGCTGTTGCAGTTGCTCTTTCCTGCGAGCAATCCTGCATGCATGCGCAGTTGGCATAGGCTCCTCAGGAACCTCCTCATCATTGCTGCCAGCCCCCAAAATCTCTGAAGGCAGCAGTCCACTCCCTAATGGTCCTGGCCCTTCATCTGAGTCCTCACTCTCCTCAGCCATCTGCACCTGCTGCTGGCTAACCACAGCAGCCAAACACGCACTTTGCATAGGCGCAGAGGCTTGCTAACTCACCTCCTGCAATCTTGCACTCTCCCTGTCGCTTCAGTAGCTGCCACACACCAATCTGTTGTGCCACGCAAAGTAGCTGCACTTCAAATTCAGAGGACAAAGGTGAGTATGGCAGCCTGGGCAGGCCCAACAGCAGAGTGTTGGAGAGAACCTGTTTGCTCCACTGCTCATCAGCGCTACCAGCTCAGCAGAATTGGGTTGAACCGGTAGAATACCACCACTGGTCCCTATGTTTAATCAAACTGCAAGCCATGTTAAGCCATGTTAAGAACATGTTAAGTTCTTTCATGTTAAGCCATGAAAGAACTTAACATGCCTTAAGTTCTTTCATTCTAACAGATGCAGCTAGGCCCCTGGTAGTCCTCGACTTATAGCAGTTCGTTTAGTGACCATCCAAAGTTACGACACTGAAAAAAAAGTGACTTAGGACTGTTTTTCACACTTAATGACCATTGCAATATCCCCATGGTTACATGATCAAAATCCAGATGCTTAGCAACTGGCTCATATTTATTTCCGTTGTTGTGTGTCCCCAGTTCATATGATTATCTTTTGCAACCTTCTGGATAAGCAAAGCCAATGGGGAAGCCGGATTCAGTTAACAACTTCATTGCTTACTTAACAACTACACTTGATTCACTTAACAACTGTGGCAAGAAAGGTAGTAAAACGGGACAAAATTCACCTAACAAATGTCTCACCTAGCAATTGAAATTTTGGGCTCAATTGTGGTCATAAGTCGACTGCCTATACTTTCTGGTGCTCAGGGGTGGGATGCTACCAGTTCTGCCTGGTTCTATAGAATCGGTGGCTCTGAAGAGCAGCAGACACAGAACCAATTCTATGTTTGCCACTGTTTAGTCCACCTGCCTGCCTAGGCTCTTACCTGTCCTTTATTTCCTGCTTTTTCAACCTCAGCTGCTTTGTGTGGCACAGCTGAGGTTGAAAAAGCAAGAAAGAAGAGGATTTTCAAATGCTGCATACCTGTGCGCTGTGCTTTTCAGCTGTCCGGGTGGCACAGCTTAAGATATTGTACATGTGCGCGCAGCGTGTGTTAGGCATGTGTGCGTGCAAAGCACACACATGCACAGAAACATAGTCACCGAACTGGTAGTAACACCAGTTGAATCCCACCCCTGCTGGTGCTCCTTTCTACATTATCTTACTACCCTCTGTTATGTCAACATTAAATTTTATGGAATTAATTCTTTTAGTGCTCTGACAATCCCAGCCAAATTTAACAATGGGCGCCTGTGAGTTTCTTCCCAAAATATCCCTGTGTGAGGTTGCATTCAGTGGAGATCTTCAACTTGACATTCCAGAATAGAATTGTACTCTACAGCTGAGAATACAAGCACAACCACCGTCTAATATATACAGGAAGCGCCAATTTGGGGAAGAACTACTCAACAATTGGACTGATTTTTTTCCCCATTGTATCCAGATTGCCAGCAAGTCAGAGGGAAAGGGCAGAGTCAGATTACAACTCTGATAAATTATCTTTAATTATGTGACTTGACAGAAAAGCTGGACTTTTAAAGGGGTGGTAGTGATATTAAGGGGGTGGTAGTGATATTAAAGGGGTGGTAGTGATATTAAGGGAGTGGCAGTGATTTAAGCAGTATATAAGTGATCCGAGCTGTGGCTCAGTGGCTAAGGCACTGAGCTTGTCGATCAGAAAGATCAGCAGTTCAGTGGTTCCAATCCCTAGCAATGCATAACGGAGTGAGCTCCCACTACTTCTGCTAACCTAGCAGTTAGAAAGCATGTAAACATGCAAGTAGAAAAATAGGGACCCCTTTGGTGGGAAGGTAACAGCATTCCGTATGCCTTTGGGTTTAGTCATGCCAGCCACATGACCACAGAGACGTCTTTGCACAGCACTGGCTCTTCGGCTTTGTAACGGAGATGAGCACTGCGCCCTAGAGCTGGAAACAACTAGCACTTATGCACAAGGGGAACCTTTACCTTTAGTGATATTACTTCTTATAAGTAAATCCAAAGACATAGAAAGATATGCAAGGAAAAGAGAGGGCGTTTTTAAAGTATATTTCCTCTTCCAAATGTAAGTGTTTTCTGGATGCAACCATGAAAAAGTCATCACAATTTTAAACAAGTCAGAACCCCCCCCCTCCGACTTAACAGTCCAGATTTTTTCCTTCCATATGGAAAACATAAGTCAATTATTGTAATATCCAGTCTCCAGCAAGCCATGAAACTTCAGGAAGAGATCTCGTACGTTATAGTTAAGCGCTATCCTTGAAATAGCTAGGAGACTGGATTGCAATGTTATTTTATGAATGGATTTGGCAGCAGTGATTATAAAATAGTGTACTTCATCCTCATCTTTTTCCTCTGTGAAATCATTTTGCTGGGGAAATGTGTCCGGATAAAATGGGTTGGAAGGCTGTCTACAATGTTTATGTTCCCAGGCAACAACTGCAGGCAGTCCTTGATGTACAACAGTTTGCTTAATGATCATTTAAAGTTGTAACAGTATTGAAAAAAGTGGCCTAGGACCATTTTTCACATTTAAGACCATGGCAACATCCCCATGGTCACTCATTTACATGATTTACATCCGGATGCTTGACAACTGACTCGTATTTATGATGGTTGCAGTGTCCCAGGATCGTGTGATCATCTTTTGTGACCTTCCAACAAGCAAAGTCAATGGGGGAAGCCAGATTCATTTAATAACCGTGTTACTAATTTAACAACCACGGCGATTCACCTAGCAACTGTGGAAAGAAGGGTTGCAAAACTCACAACAGATTTCTCACTTAGCAACATAAATTTTGGCTCACTTGTGGTCGTCATTCCAGAACTACCTTTATAAAACTTGAATCATTGATCTTCCTGGCTAGGGATGATTGTTGTCACACCCCTGTTAGAATCTGACTCTGAGGGAGAGGAGGAACAGCTGACAAGGGAGTGGGAGTGTAGCTCCGGAGGTTGTGGAGGAAACTGGGGAAAGGCACAGGCCTGCTGGGCATTCAGAGGAAAACCCAGGCCCATCCCCTCTTCATCCTAGGGCATGCAGGGAGGAGTGGATAAGGGAGCAGCATGAATGGTGTGATCTACAGGGGAGGAAAGGGCCTTGATTTCCTTCATGGGCTGCAGCTGTGAGGACTGTTTAAAAGGACAAACTGCGCATGGCCCAGTGCTGGAAGCAAAGTGTGAAAATATTTCTAGTCTCTCTGTTCTTATCTGAGTTCTGGTGTCCTTCCCAGTGTCTGTATTTCAATATCTGTGGACATCTTCAAGCCCTTATCCTGCCTTGTTTCCTTAATTGCTTCAGTGTGGTTTGTGTTATTTTCTCTATTTATAATTTATATGTATTTTGAGCTTGCATGGAATTTCTTCCTTTTCGCAACTGTTTGTGGGGAAATTTTTTTCCTCCAGTCCACGATAATTGGACCTTTGAAGCCAAGTTGAAGGAATTAAAGGGACTTCACCTGTTTTTGTGACTTTCTTGTTTTTGTATCCCACCTGGGGTCATCACAATTGTAGTCCAAAACCTGAGGGAATGCAGATTAGAAACTTTAATATAAAGGGAATCAAGGTTGTAATAGCAACATTTGAATTTGCATTTCCTAAAATTGGTTTAAAATGTTATAGGCCTTTTGTCCCATGATTCCCTTGACTTTCAAAGTGTAAAATTAAGGATATGTGTTAAGGTATTGAGATTTAATAGCTTACCAGCTGTTGTAACGCTGATGCAATGAGGATGAATCAGCATGGTTATTGCCGTTTTAAGACTAAGGATGGGTCCCACAGGGTTTTACCAGTTTAAGAAGCAGTCTATACAGCAGGCCATGAGAGGGCATAGCTCTCTCTCCTTGTGTTCTGTCTCCATTGTAATCCTCAGTGCAGAGTAATGAAGACCGATTGCTTGCCAGGTATTTGCCTGCCAGGTATGTATATAGCTTGTCTTGCATATAAACCACTGTTAAAAGACAATACCGCTGTGTGTGCTCTGTTTTGATCCTGGGTTGTCTCACAATAGTAGTGACGCTGCAAACACTCTGACAATTTGTTGTTGTTGTTGTTTTGTTTTCAGAATATTGGTGAGTCAACATTATTTAATGCACTGAAGCAACTGCTACCTATTATCAAGCCTTCCAGGAACAGAACAGCAGATGATTACACTCCCCAAGAGTTCCTTCTATTATTGGTGTATATTTACTCTATAGTGGGAGAAGTCAAAACTGGGAAAGAATTAAATGAGGCTGAAAGTCAAGTGAAGGAAGCCTTTATCCAAGCTATTTGCGATGAACCAGAGCTAACACCTTTGTTGCAGAAAATAATAGGTAAGTGGAACACTACTATGCCTCCAATGGAGGTAACTTTTAGTTTCAAGCGGGCAGTGTTTTCATGCAGGATTTCAAATAGGGAGTCAAGTACCTGCATTTAATTCTCAAGTACTTGAGGAATCTTTTAAATAGTAGGAAAAATGGATTTTTCAAGTACCAAAAATAATGGGGATTAAGAGCTGTTTTGTGGGGAGAGAGAGAAAGATTAAGATTAACAAAGCAGCTCTCTTGAATCGAAAGAATCACTTGGACTCTTTTCTTTTTAAAAAATATGATAGATAAAATAAGGTAATGAAAGAACATGATCAATATTGTTGCTTATTGATTCCCCCTACCTAAGCTCTAGAAGAATAAAATCTTCTACCAGTGCAAACAAAAGGCTTTATTCTGAATTGTATCTACTTCTACGTCTTGTCTTTTCTAGCACTGCCACTAAAGTATATTTTATTTATTTAATATGAATGTTAGCTAAATAAAAGGTGAGCTGCATTAAGTCGTTGTCTGTGCTTTGGAAATACCTGAGGTAACTCGTGTGAGGCAGCCTACAGCAGTGTCATTAATTCAGTTTCAATAAGTTTTAAAAAATAGAACTGTGCGGTAATATTGAAGTTTCCAGATCGCTTGGGAAATGCACATTGTTTATCTACATACTCAGAGATTATTTTTTTCTTCTCTTCACTTGGAGATCCATTAGATTTCTTGTATAAATACTACTACTTGAAAGAGTCTTCAATTGGGTTTATTTGGTTTGCAATTTATTAAGGTTTATCTTTCTACTCAATATATATATATATTTATTAAATTGTAGTTAGATAACATAAATCTTTGGAGGAGAGATGGAAAGTTTTGCAACCAAGTTTACCAGCAGGTTTTACATGAGCGTTATTGTATATGCTTTAACTTAGGAGAGAGTCTGTGACCAACAATACGGATTTGGTCAGTCATTGTTAAGTTTTTTCTGTAGAGTGGTAGATATTTGTTTATAACAACTTGTAAATGTTGCCAGACTTGATTAAGAGAGAATCCAATGAAGTAGTTTATACAGAACGTACAAAATAAACAACATTTACAGAATACAATATAGCTTGATTGTTGACATCATATCAGAAAAAGCTGGAATGTAAAAAAGTTAAAATACACAGCTTTCATGAAATAGTTTTCTGATACATACATAGAATATTTTTCTCATTGTACCTGAAGTTCAGAATAAAAATGAAAGTTTCCTCCACGTGAGACATTTTTGTCTCACGTGGAGGAAAGGTATGTGCATATTACCAAGAACATGCAGAATGGCAGTCTCATTCCAAATTTTGTCCTTTCCTCTCCATTAATATATGAAAATGTTTGTTCTCATTAGCACATTTCTCCATTCTCCTCCAAGCAACGGCCTGTGACGAGGAACCCATTGGAGAAATTGACTGTGCAATTAATGTGGGAGACAGATTAAGTTGAACCAGCTGTACTTTTAACAGCATTTAGACAGCCTCCACATTTTTATATGGAAAAAAACCCCACGTGCAGCAAATTTATCCTGTCGCATGATTCATGCACAAGTCTTTTCAGTACTGTTGGTTGGCAAAACATTTCAGACAAAAAGATTTATTAAGCCTTCATTGAGCAGCAATAATACTTGTTTAACCTCGTATAGGCTAGAGGTAAGGATAATTTTACATTTTGGAGATTTATTTTTATTCACACATAAAATTCAGTTGGATCTCTTTAAAGTAGGCATGTGACTCTCAATGTTCTAAAATACTTCCCATATCTAGAACTAGCTAGAAACCCATGCTTCACGATGAATCTTTGTGATCGGGCTATGCAAGAGAAATTTGGTTGACAATCCGTTGGCTCAGTGGTGGCCGGTGATTGAAACACATAAAGGAATATCGCTCCCGCCGCCTTGAGTCCAGAAGCAGTTCCATAGGTGGAAGGCATAGACATTTTGGTGAGATACCGATGTTTAGTACTGTAAAGAGCCCCGGACCGCTCCTGAGTCTAGGAGTGGAACATTTGTCAGTTTGAACTGAGGTAACAGAATGTGAGGCAACTGGCAGTTGGAACAGAGTTCTTTTCAGATAGGGAGGGGGAGTAGAACTCCTTAGCATCAGAGCGTGTTAATTACTGTATAAGAAATACTAACGATCTGATGGTCATTTCAAAAAATCCTTTCTAAGTGAGCACCTAGAAGCCAAGAGGAACATACGTGCCAAATTTCAAGTTTGCAAGCATTACGGTTCTGGAGAATTCATGATGAGTGAGTGGTACTTGGCTTGAGAGAGAGAGAGAGAGAGAGGGAGGGAGGGAGGGAGGGAGGGAGGGAGGGAGGGAGGGAGAGAGAGAGAGAGAGAGAGAGAGAGAGAGAGAGAGAGAGAGAGAGAGAGAGAGAGAGAGAGAGAGAGAGAGAGAGAGAGGGAGAGAGAGAGGAGTTGTATTTAGCCGGAAAAACAAAGCATGGTTAATATTGTTGGGAGATTTTCAAGAATCTTAAGGCAATGAGTTAAACTTGAGGAAAATCAAACTGGTAGAAAGTAAGGGAAAACCATTTCCATAATGTTATCAAGAGAATGGCCTGAGTATGTCCATGAATTCAATGGGATTCAATCTTGGCTCAGAAGAGACGTGATTTTATTTACCCCAACCAACCTTTTCTCAAACTTAGCAACTTTAAGATTGTGTGGATTTCAGCTCCGAGAACTTTGAAAAATATCCATCTGGAAAGTACCGAAGCAACTATGCCTATTTTATACCATATTTTAACTTAGCAAATGAAGTTTGAGCAACGCTATAGTTATCTAGTGATTTGCACATTTAATTTGATCTGGCTCTAGATGGGACAATGACTATAATAGTTTGTGCATTTATATATGCAAACACATATAAATGATGTATTTGCATGTACATAATAATATATTGGGGCACAGTGGCTCAGCAGTTAATGATGCTGAATTTGTTAGCTGGAAAGCTGACAACCAGGGTTGAAGACCCAAACACCATGCAACTGGGGGAACTCCCGTTACTTGGCCCAGCTCCTACCCACCTAGCAGTTTGAAAGCATGCAAATGGGAGAAGATGAATAGGTACCACTTTGATGCGAAGGTAACAGTGTTCTGTGTGTCTTGGGGTAAATTCATGCTGGCCACCTGACCATGCAAAATGTCTTTGCACAATGCTGGCTCCCTTGGCTAAGAAACAGAGTTGAACACAACTAAGCAGGGAAAAGCTTTACCTTTAATAATATATCATATTAATATTTGACAGCCGGGTTGGTGCAGTAGTTAAGGCACTAGGCTATAAATGGGAGACCATGAATTCTAATCCCTCCTTCGGCATAAGGCCAGCTGGTGTGTGTGTGTGAGAGAGAGAGGGGTGGGGAGAGGAAAAGAGATACTTATCTGTGTGTGTGTGTGCGCGTGTGTGTGAGAGAGAGAGGGGGGGGAGAAAGAGAGAGAGAGAGAGGGAAGGATCCTTGCCCAGTTAAGGCTAATTGGACCTGGGAATTGTTCTGTTGCAGATTTATTAAATATTTATGTTTCTCAGAGTATAAACACATTTGCATTGAGAAGTCACTGAGCACCTGGTGCTTAAAAATTAACAAGCTAGCATAGCATAGGATAGCATAGCATTTTAGGTTTATATATCACCCCATAGTGCTTTGCAGCCCTCCCTGGGCAGTTTATAACATCAGCATATTTTCCCCAACAATCTGGTTCCTCATTTTACCGAGCTTGAAAGGATGGAAGGCTAAGTCTACCTTGAACCCCATGAGGATCAAACTCGGCTGTGGGCAGTTTGCCTGCAATACTGCACTTCAACCACTGTGCCACCAGGGCTCTTCAAATTAACTAGCCTTAAAATCAAACCACATGATTTCCAATTATATATACAGCCCTTTCGTGAATCATCTTCCTTCTTCCCCCTGCTTGTTTTTCATATAGTGTTAAAAAAGAACTGGCAAAAAACAATTTATGCATATTTGAAACATAACTATCCTTCTGGATTTTGGCATTTAGAAACAGTGACATGTGACTTTACTTTTACTGACATTAAAATTCAGAGTAGGAAGGAAAAATAGCTCTTCGGTGACAAATAATTTCCTGCAATTTGTGTTGAATTTTCATTTTCTATAACACTGGGGTTTTTTTTTTTCCATGAATGATGATGAGATGTATCTTCTATTTGCAAGATTGGAGAGAGCTTCTCTGTATGTCTGTCTGCTTCTCTCACACAGAGACACCAAATTGTTACTGACAACAATTTCAATCTTCATCACAAAAATGGGAATAAGTATGAAGGCTTTTTCCCCTATAATTACTAGTAGCTGTTAGGTTTGATTGAAAAACTTGGTTTACAGGATTGAGAAATCCCAGCTATCAAGGGAAAAAAAATCAGAACATATTTCCTTGAACTGAATTTCCTGATTCAGCATTCCAAATACCCCATATAGTCAAACAGAGGAATTCTTTAAACAAATATTTTTAGCAGTGTCCGATAATATTAAATATGCATGCTTGAATGTAATCTTATGGTAGCTCACATCCCCAACATCCAGTCCATCAACTGGTACCAGACCTCACATGCAAGAAGCGCCATCTGCAGGATGCAGGCAATATGAGATACCACGCCCCCTCCGGTCCATGGGAAAACTTCTCCCCACAGAATCGGTCCCTGGTGCCCAAAATTTTTTTATTGGAAATAAAGCTTTGGCCTTTAAGTTAAAAGATATATCTGGGCTATAGTCCAGAATGCTCTTTTAGGTATTATTAAAAATTTATGCACGCCCTAGATCCATGGTGGCGAACTTATGGCACATGTGCCCAAAGTGACATGCAAAGCCATGCCCGGCACATATGGCCTTGCCTGTCTGTCTTGCGGGTTTCTGACATGTATGCACATGCAACGGTCAGAGGTCCGCGGACGCAACAGTGCCGAAAACCGGTGTGTGTATGAGCACAGGCCAGCTGATTGTCAGGCGCGCATGCGTGCCAGAACCCAGAAGTTCAGCTTTTCTGGAGTGTGATCCTTTTGCGCGTGTGGCCGTGCCGAAAACCAGCCTGCACATGTGCGCCAGCCCGCTGATCGTTGGGCGCACATGCGTGCTAGTAGCCAGAAGTTCGGCTGTTCTGGAGAGTGGCCCTGACGAGTGCATGCACGCTCAACATTTCCACGAAGATTCACCATCACTGCCCTCGGTGATTGGTTCTAAAGAGCATCTCCTGTTGCCATTATCATACACTTAATTAATATTCACAGTAAAAAAAAATTGCACTAGTTGTTAACACTGTAGTAGAAGCTACTTTTCAAAGAGCAGATGTGCCAAGAGTAAAGATTTTTCAGATATGCATAGATAGCTGTGTTATTTGTTAAACAACAACTGCGGAACAAAAATAGGAAATCTGTGCCGAGTTATTTCTGCTGTATCCAAAATGATGGGCTATGGAAATCATGTTTCCAGGTTGTCTGAAATAACCATTTTGAGAAAAGGTAGCATAAATAATTAAAGGTTCTACTTATACTAAAGCAACAAGATTTACATGAAAGGAGGCTGAGTCTACCTTTAGATCTGCCCAAATACAGGACTAAGAGAAAGAAAATAAAGTAAGGTGAAAAATCCTATTCAGTGCCCAGCTTTCCTTCCCAGAGATCATTCAGATTGGATCCGCTGATAAATTCTATAAAATAAATATATCTAGAACGGCCAATTCCTCTTGAAACCAATCCTGGAATTTTTCCTCTTCCCCAATAAAGGGTTTCATTTTTCTTAATTTATTAATTTAATCACCCCAGCTTTTGAAGACAGCCAAAATCCCACCGTGTCACAGGAAGTGCAAGAATAGTAGCGATCTCAGATCAACACATTGCTTGAGTGTAAAAGCTGCTTTCGGGATAATTCCCTCTGCAAATTAGATATATATGGAGACAGGAAGTCTACTGCTCCTGCATGTCATTTAAATTGAGCCTAAATGGCATGTTGTATGGAATACATGCTATGGGCAAATGTATTTATCCCAAACACAATCCTGATGCAGCCGTCAATGAAATCGAGTTGGACACCCTTGTACTAGAAGATCGCCACCCAGAAGAACCATAGTGAGGACATTTAAATATTATTAGGTTGTTCTGTTTATTTCTGGGAAAGAGCTTATGGACAGAGTGGAATTTTTAAGCCGTCAAGGACTACAAGAGCCTTTCATTGTTGTCTCATCATCTCCGCTAATAGTGCATCTTTTTTTTTTTTTTACCATTATAGTGATATGTAGCTTTAGTTTTTCATTCTGCCAAGTCACTCTTTCATTTGAGTTTGATCAAAATGAGGAACCGGATGAAAATTGCAACAAACCACAACGTGACTATGATTGGTGGTTTTCTTCCAGAACCTTCTAACATCATCCCCCATTTAAAAAAAAAAAAACTTTTTCGATCGATATGCATTGATCTGATTAATCTGGCCACTATGTTGTTCTGTCTCACTGTGATGTTGACTGATTTAGATGTACTGTAGGTTTTTTTTTTAAATTCTTTTGTCTGGCATCTACTGACCATTCAGATTTATGCAAGCAAAATACTTCTGCCGATGTGTTGTTGAAGAGATTGTTTGAGAAAGGAGTTTAGTTGTGGGGATTTGTGTGGGAACTCTAAACTAAGAACCCATGGGGAAAGTAGCCAAGGACACAGGACTTCTCTGCCAGGAGTGACCATTGGGAAGGATGTTAGTCAGGCAAATTATAGAATTATCACAGCCAAGCTTTTCAGTTATATGCATTAACTCAAGGATGAACTAGCCACTTTTGGTCTATTCTCAACTTCTGTAGGTTAACCTGTCAATCAACCCATTTGACTTAGACTTAGATTAACTTTAGTGTCACTTTGAATGTACACTAATTGGCACACATTAAAATGAAATGTCATTGCATACAGTTCTCAAAGGGTCACCACTTCCAATATGCACTAAATAAACATGATAAACAAACAAACAAATAAATAAATAACTTCAAAATAATGCATATACCAACATATATTACATGAAACAGAGAAAAAACACAGTCTAGTTCGGATGTATGTATGTACATGGTGAGAAAAACAAGTCTTCTGAGTTTACCAGATGGATGGGATAGAGAACAAAGCTATTATAGAATCTGGTAGTCCTGCTAGAAGTACTTCAAAGCCTCCTCCCCGAGGGGAGCAGCAGAAACAGACCATCAAATAGGTGTGTGAGGTCTCTAACAATGCTTCAAGCTGTAAACACATAGCGCTTACAAGCAGTATCCGGAATAACAGGAAGTGAGCTTCCTATAATCTTCTTGGTTGTCCTTTCCACTCTCTGTGTGCACTTTCTATCTGAGGCACTGCTGCCACCAAACCAAACAGAGATGCAGTTTGTTAAAACACTCTCAATCGTGCTTCTATAAAAAATGGCCAGAACAGAAGGAGAAAGATGTTTTGAAAAACAAAGTGGTTGCAGAAACTGGTATTCTGGTCTCCTTTGTAGCCAAATGAGTACTGAAGAATAGATACTGAGCCTTGGAGCAGGACAGATGGGAACAATCCCACAGCAGTCTGTCTAGAACAACTGGGATTGTACAAATCACTACCTCTGACTATATCATCTCAAACCTTCTTCTCCATGATCCGTGGATTGTCCAGATGGAGAAGGTTGAATCTATGCAAGAGGGAAAACACCACTTATCAACTGGAGTACTTGAAGCCATCTTTAGGCTGCTCAACTGCTATCTAATGATGAGGTAAGACAGAGACATGACATTATATCCTCTGGGATATTTAGTGACACATCTTTGCCCAGCAAGCAGGCTCTGTGGATGTGATTTCCAAGGTACCATATCAGTAGAGTAATAATGAGAGTCATTTTTCTACCATTAAAAATGCCAATTTGATGCCTAAATCGTCTTAGTACATTTCTAAAATTTTATATGTTCCTCAAAAAAACAAAAAAAAGTCCTTTCAACTTCCCTTGTCTTTCATTCAAATTAAATCTGTAACATGTGATTAGTGGAAGACAGACAAAAGGTGATTACAAAGGTTTAAACACTTTCCCTCCTTCCATTACAAAGACTGATTGATAATCTTATGTCGTATAAATCAATAATGATTTACTATTTTACCACAAAATAACAGGAACGGGGGAGGGAACCTGTCTATCAGGGCTGATCCTTGTTGTATAAATAGAATTAAAATATCTGTTTATAACCTTGATGTAGTACTTTAAATGAAAGGTTAGTAAGATGTGCCCAGTAGAGTAATTATGATCTCTCTTTAAAAAAAAAAAAAAAGCTTGTTTGGACTTACAATTCTTTTACATACTTTTAAAATCCTATTAAGGGCAATAAAAATGGTCTCCACTGAGGTTGAAGCCTATCATCATCTTTTGATGAGGGTTGGATTTGAACATTTGCAGTTTAAAAGTCAACCTAGATAGTATCACTTACAAGTTGGCCAAATTGATTTGAGATGCCTCCAGAGCCTAGGGGAGGCCATTTTCACCCTCCCAGTGCCTCTGGACCCTTGGGAAGGCAAAAGATGGGAATGGAAGGATTTATATTCCTTGCAGACAGCTGGTCATTTGCATCCTAAATTTACAGAGTCATTGAGGCTACTTGGTGGTTTATCTGTGTCCTCAGGATTACCTGAGTAGTGCTAATGGTTCCTGTAATCTGCAATTTTTCTCTCTCTGGAAATCCATTCCTCCTCCCAAATGATTCCAAATTGTACAGCTAAAGGTCTGCAGAGATTCTCAGCTATCCAGGTCATGGTTGTCCCAAAGGTTTTCCCAAAGGCTTTTTCAGGAGGCAACTGGATTTCCTTGCTTTTGTTTCTTTTTTTTCTTTTCTTTTGAAGACATTTTGAAGACATTCATCCATGAGAAGCGAAATGTCTTCAGCAGAAAAAAAACAAGAAAGCACCTTTGATTCTGGGCAGAAACATTTCCAAAGCGATTGTCTGCTGTTCTTTTTCTGTTTGTTTTAATGTCAGCTTGCTTTGCAGTAGAGGCATCTTGGATGTTTTTGAATGTAGGTGAGTCCAGATCAACCTACATAACTGCACCTTATTTCTGCCCCTCTTCTGAAATCCCAGCAGTTTATATTCAGTCTCACCTCCACATGTGACAGTTACGAGGGGCGTAGTTAGAGTGAGTTGCTTGCAAGCTCATGGGCCTGGCAGTTGAGGCCTTGACAAATGGCCCAGTTCAGAGTCTTTCCATGAATAATGACTTGACTTTGTCAGTGGTTTTGGCCTCTGCTGTACAGTTATATGTTTTCAGAACAGATGGAGCTGCTCTTGTATGCCATTCTCCTTCTTTTGAACTTCCTGTTCAGGGTATGGTTCTCATCAACACAGATTCTGCTGAGAGCACCTTCTTTTTTTTCTTTTTCTTTTGAAAAAAAAAACAAACACAAAACCCTGAAATATGTAGCTTTCCTTCTTAGCCAGAAGCAAACAAATGGAATTTTTCTCTATTCGGAGGCAAACGCAGAAGTGCTTGTTCAAAAATTAGAGATCATTTAGGATGAGAACAAGGCTTAGAGTTCACCGCTTTCCCTTTTTTATGTTTTATTTTAATTGCTTTGCAATCACTTGCTGATTGGGTGGGGTCTTATTGACTGGAAGGTCAGACTTCTGTGCAACATGGCAAGCAATAGAATATTATCTGCAGCTGCAAGATGACAAGCTCAAACCACAATCTTGATAGCAGAAAGAAGCTTAAAATAGGATATACAGCACAACCTAAAGAACACCTTCGGACATTTAAGCAAGCATAGCATCATTAATGATCCAGAAACAGCAACATCCCATCTTTGCCAGTACTCTTCCTGCTCCTAGACTGTGGGCTCATTATGTAGATGAGCAAGGACGTGGTGGCTCAGTGCTGAGCTTGTCAATCAGAAAAGTTGGCAGTTCGAATCCCTAGCTTGTCCCTTACTTGTCCCAGCTTCTGCCAACCTAGTAGTTCAAAAGCACGTAAAAATGCAAGTAGAAAAATAGGGACCACTATGGTGGGAAGGTAACAGTGTTCCGTAAACCTTCGATGTTTAGTCATACCAGCCACGTGATCACAGAGACGTCTTTGGACAGCGCTGGCTCTTTGGCTATGTAACAGAGAGGAGCACCGCCCCCTAGACCTGGAAACAAGTAGCACGTATGTGCGAGGGGAACCTTCACCTTTATCTTCAGATGAGCCTTGCAAATTGTAGTTCACAAAGCTGAACTACAGCCTTTGTAAGTAAGACAAAGTCTAATATTAAGACCCAGATTGTCCATCTCCCACACTGTAGTTGGGAGTCTTCTGCTGCTTTGCTCTCAGAGCATCCCTTTGTACTGCGCAGACAAATAATATTAAGCAGGCCTCTTGGACATCAACAAGAACATTGCAGCTTTTAAAAACTGCAGCTGTGAAAGAATGTCTCAAGATAGACAGAAGGGGGGCTGGAGGAGAAGAGGTTTTGCTAACCGAAGCTCTGATAAAGGCATTAAATTGAAAGCTATATATTGTGCATATTGCGCATCAACCATATTTGCAATTTAAAAATTTCCATCATTGTCACCACCATCACCACAATCTTTTCAATAAAGCATTGGGATGGAACTTAATGTTCTTCTTTGTTATTTATGAATGATGTGTATTGCACAACTCTTGACAAATGTGGGCGGCTCAAAACCAAAAAGGACATCGCAGTAAAATCAATAAAACATATAAAATAAAATAACAAAACAGATAAAAGATGGCAAGCTTGATGAAGTAAGGAGTCTGTATCTTCCTTGCCAAAGGTTTTGGTGAAGAGCCAGATCTTCGCAGCTCTTATAAACAACACAGGTTGTGTCAGGTGACTTGAACCTGATTCCAGAGGGTAGGCACTACCATAGAGAAGGAGCACATCTTTGATGACCTGGAGTATGGCACAAAGGCAACATAGTCAGATAAGCAAGATAAGCAACTTTGCCCCCAGTGTCCAGGTTACCATCTGGTTTGGAGAAAAACTCTCCCAGGAACAGCCTTTGACTGCAGAAATTACATCCAAAACATGAGCAACATAAACTGTAACTTTCCAAATTGAAGTAATTAGTTTGGCAGGGCAGGAGCAAGAATTTCAGACTTGAAGGCATGGCAAAACTCACACAGTTGGGAAGATGCCAGGAACACAGATAAGCCATGACAACACAGGATAAAGTCACGTTTACTCCCAGCAGCTTGCCACATGCAGCCTGCCTTTATCAACTGTCTTCCCAGCTGTGGCTAATGAAAGGAATCAGGGCCCTTTCCTCCCCTGTAAGCCATGCGACCCACGTTGCTCTCTTCTCCATTCATCCCAGCATGCCCTAGAATGAAGAGGGGGTGAGCCTGGTTCTTCCTCTGAACTCCCTTTCCCTTGTTCTAACTCTTCCCTGCTCTGCCCAGACGGACTTTGCCTTTCCCCAGCCTCCTCCACAGACAACAGAGCTGTTCAGCTTCCTCTTCCTCTTCCGACTTCGACAGGAGCATGACAACACCTGTGATTGCATTGCTTTATTGAAGGAATCCAGAATGTGCTATCCTGCAGGATCAAATCAACTGGAAGGTGTTATGGAAGACAGGCAATCTCTCAAGTCAAACATTCCCTGCAGGGTTATATAAAGAAAGACACACAGCAGCTCTCATGGGGTTGTTTTTTAAGTTTTTAATCATATTAGTTTGGAACAATTTATATCCCTTCCACCGCATTACTCTCGGCATTAAATAAAGAATTTCACAGAGCTATCGGATGTGTAGTTTGATGTTTTACAACAGCCTTTGCCACTTCATCATGATGTTTATCCCTCTTTTTTGAATGATGGGGGTATCAAAAAAATTAAAATGTCGACCACATAGTGGAGGCCCAGCTAATTCTTACATATATATAAATATATATGAAATTGATACATATCAGAAATGATGAGAAAAGCTCTGTGGTTCTTTCTCTTTTTTCCTTCATTTCATTATAAATCACAGAGTTGGAAGGGACCTTGGAGGTCTTCTCGTCCAATTCATTGCTCAAGAAGGAGACCCTCTTTCATTTCAGACAAACAATTTTCTCAATTTCTTCTTAAAAATCTCCAGTGATGAGTTTTTCTCACTGTCAGGGAATTTCTCCTTAGTTCTAAGTTGGCTCTCTCCTTCAATTAGTTTCCATTCATTGCTTCTTATCTTGCCTTCAGGTGCTTTGGAGAATACGTTGACCCCAGTGGTGCTTGGTGGGCATGCTTTGCACACGTACACACTTTGCGCAGGCGCAAGGGCTTTCTGACTCACCTCCTGCAAGCCTGTACTCTCCCTGTCGCTTCAGCAGCTGCCGCGCACAATCTCCTGGGCCACACAAAGCATCTGCGCTTCAAAAGCAGGACATAAAGGTTAGTATGGGAGCCCGGGCAGGTGAACCCAACAACATAGCATAGGAGAGAACCAGTTTCGTCTCCACTGCTCATCAGCGCTACCGGCTCTGCAGAACCGGGCTGAACCGATCGAATACCACCACTGCTTGACCCCCTCTTCTTTGTGGCAGCCCTTTAGTTATTGAAACATTGCGATCATGTCAGCTTTTATCCTACTTTTCATTAAATTAGACATACCCAATCCCTGCAACCGTTCTCCATATGCTTTAGTCTCCATCCCTCTTGTTGCTCCTCTCTGCACTCTTTTTACAGTCTCAACATCTTTTTTACTTCATGGCGACCAAAACTGGATGTAGTATTCCTAATCTCTGATCTTAAATCTTGGAAGTCTGTCCCACTGATCCCGATTTACTTTATCTCCAAAAAGGGATCATTCTCGGAGTTGTCTCAGACCAATCCAAGCTTAGTTCAAAATATTTTCCTCTGTCATTGTCTAGATTCTTTTCAGGTCAGTGTGTTTTCTATGCATCTATATATATATATTGGAACTTATTTTGACTATTCCGGGGGGGGGGGGATGTTCTGGAATGTGATGATACTTGAACTTAATCCTGTGACTGGATATTGTAAATTTCTTCAAGCCATAGTTGTCAGAGAAGACATGACCTGGGGGTAAAAAAAAAAAAAATGAATAAAGGATGGTACCCATTTCAGACACCTCTTTGAAAATGTACCATATTTTGTATGCTCATCTGGTTACATATAAAGTGTGCATAATTACATACAATCTGTTTAGAGTGCAGGTATAAGGTAAGGATACCAGCATAATGTCGCCAAGCTGCCTAACATTTAAATTTATCTAAATTTCAGATTTCCCTTCACTCATCAACATTCCTGTAAACCTCAGTCATGAAGCAGAAGGACTCCACTTACAAAGAGGGCCATTTTAATCCTCACTTGATTTAGAGTGGCAGTTGCTATTAATTTGTATCTTAAGTATCTGTGGTGTTTCCCACAGTGTAAAAAAAAAACTCGCCAGTGTCTTTCCTAGGGAATCAGTCAGCCTCTTTGTTCCCTGAGAAGAAGCAAATACACTGGCTATTTTGACTGAAGCCCTTTTCTGGATCTCCCCAAGCAGATATTTTGGAGATGAATCTGCTCGCGAAATAAAGGCCACTTTTTATGCTTTTTAGCGCAGGCAGAGCGGTTGCCAAAGAAATATCTGTGAACTTACACTGAGGCAGCATCCTCCTCTTCTACTATTTCCTGTCCTGAATAGCTAAAATTAACGATAAACTGCAGTACTGCTCAAGGTAGGAAGAGCTGCCTGCCAGAACTTATTTATCACTTCACTGGCTTTGTACCATTAGCATCCGTCTGAAGTTAAAGGCAACAGAGAGAAGAAGAGTTGGACTATTCTCTCTTCCTTCGACCCTGCCAGCCACAGTGTCTTGTTTAAAGATGAAAATAAATGCTCAGTGTTTAGCCATTAGTATTTCCCATCTATCTGAGAAGCCGTGCATGGGAGATCTGATTTTGACTCAGGTGTCTTAAGCTACTTAGTCCCAATATAAGTCTGTTCCGGCAAAAAAAAAAAAAAAACACCCCAAAACAAAGGAGACTTTGAGGCAGTTAATTTGGAATTTAAATAAATACATCTTGCTGGGAGTTTTTTTTTTTTTAATAATACGTTTTTTATTTTTCAGTTTCAAAAATACAAACATTTCATTTTTTTTCTCAAGCAGCGTGTCGTCTAGGCACAAACACATCTGTGCCACATCCTTCACCGCTTACAACAGTATTTACATTCACATTGATATTATTTCTCTAAACTTAAAGTTAAGATACATCAAGCTAAACATTATACAACTCTTCTGGTGATGCAGTAATACCTTATTGGAGTTACATCTTGTTATTCTTATCATACATATAATAACAATTATCATCTTTTTTCCATCTCTATCTTAATTTATTTTCTATTCGCCTTTATTTTCTTCATTTCCAAATTCTTTTTTTATTCTCTAACCATTGATAAACTATTTTCCATATCATATAATACTCTGTTTGCTGTTTCTCCTTAATTGCTAGTGTTAATGTGTTCATCTCTGCACATTCTAATATTTTCCTTGATAACTTTCTCATCCTTGGAAACCTCACCTTTCCAATGTTGTGCCAATACCATCCTCGCTGCAGTTAGTACATGAATAATTAAATATACATTCTCTTTGTTATAAACTTCAGGTAAAATCCCTAACAGAAATATTTCTGGTTTTAGCTCAGTATGTTGTTTTATCATCTCTTCCAATCATGTCTTTATTTTCATCCAGCATTTCTTTGCTTCTCCACACATCTACCACATATGATAGTAAGATCCAGGTATCTGGTGACAATTCCAACAATTTGCTGACTTATAATTAAACATCCTTGCCAATCTGGCTGGTGCAAAATGCCATCTATAAAACATCTTATACAAATTCTCTGTATGTGCAGTTGACATCATTAGTTTATAGTTCCTACCCACAATTTCTGCCATTTATCTAATTCTATCGTATAAATTTCTGGGAGTTTTTAAATGGGTTTCTGAAAGGTTGCAGCACCCTTACAATGCAGTTTTATATTAAGGTCACTTTATATTAAGGTCACTATCTGTTTTAATCGTGATTTCCATTCAGTCTGAAACACAGAAGTATAAGTAACCATATTAAAGTAGTTAACGTGGATGTAGCTGATGAAAGAGATTAAGACAAAATCTTTATTTCTCAGCAAAAAGCTACATTGGAAAATTGGATAATCATTGTGTACAGGAGAAACTGTTCATTGATAACAATGGCTTGTGCAGAGTTGTTTTACTATCAGCCAAAAGCATAGTCCTTCTATCTAAAGAAAATATTGGAATTATAACACTATTTTGGTTCATTCTATGGTCTTTGGTCACTAGAGAGCAAAAGAGTAGGATTACAATATGATTCCTGCATTATCCTAAGAATTCATATTCTTCTCAATTGCTCAATATCAGAATATAATTCAAGGGGATTTTCAAATACTTCATAATCATCCTTCCAGATTTTAATACTTTTGAGAACCATTAGTTTTTGATTTAGGATTCAATATTTCCACATTAGGGCAAGGCATAGGTAGAAAGTGGAGAAGTTTAGCAGAGTTTGCAGTCAAGGGGGTCACTTTGAATTCCAAATCCTACTTCACATGGAAAACTAATAAACTATAACTAGTCCTCATTTAGTGACCATAATTGGGACCAGCAACTGGTTCATTAAGTGAAATGGTTGATAAGAGAAACCAGATGGCGCTTATGATCGTACTTTCAGCTATCCTTTCCTTTACAGGTGTCCTTGCTTAACTATGACTCATTCGGAAACGGTTGGAAGTTACAGTGGCATTGGCAAGGGTCTTTACAACTGGTACTTGAACTGGGCCATCATGGTCACGTGATTGTGATTTGGTTGCTCGGTGACTGGCTTGCAATTATAGTGTTACCTACAGTCATGTGATCACCATTTCCAACATTCACTGACCACCTCCAACAAGCAAAGTCAATGGGGAAGCCAGTGGGAAATCGCAAGTGGCAACTATGTAATATCCCGCTTTACAATTGCGTGGTATCTGCTGAATTGCAGCAACCAGAAGTTCTGGAACTGCCTTCGCCAAGTAGTGTAGTCACGTGACATCACACTTTTTGATTGCATCACTTAGGAAGGCAAAGAGTCTTATTTTGTCTCGTGATTAAGGTACCAGTCAAGAAAGCTGGAGACCATGAATTCTAATCCCACATTTTCACCACGAAAGCCAGCTGGGTGACCTTAAAACAGGAAAGGTTTATATGAATATATTTGGATGTGAAAAGCTTGTCATAAAGAAAATGTTTCTAGATACCCAATATTTGCTGTCTTTGCAGTGTATCTTTTTAACATTTGCTTTTTTTATTCATATTATAATGAGATTAACCAAAGACAGTAGCACAGAAGTCAATGGGAAACATATGTGGTTACTCTGAATTCAGCTCCAGAGCTTTTTAATTAAGACTATAATCTTATACTCAGTTACATGAGAATAAATCCTATTTAATTTAATAGGGCTTGTGTTTGCATCACAATCCATAGGAATTGCACCGTAATTTAGGAAGCTATTTTATCTGACCTGAAATATTTACAGATACATACACACACACCACACACCACACACACACACACACACACACACACACAGAGCAGAACCTAATCTGTGTCAGAAATGTTGTCTTCCAAGCTCTCTAGCTCTCTCGCGCTCTCTCTCTCTCTCTCTCTCTCTCATTCTATATATAAAGGTTCCCTTGACACATATGTGCTAGTGGTTCCGGCTCAAGTTACATCATCTCTGTTATGAAGCTGAGGAGCCAGAATTGTCTGAAGACGTCTCCGTGGTCATGTGGCTGGCATGACTAAACACCGAAGGCACATGGAATGCTGTTACCTTCCCACCAAAATGATCCCTAGTTTTCTTTTTGCATTTTTACAGGCTTTTGAACTGCTAGGTTGGCAAAAGCTGGGACAAGTAATGGGAGCTCACTCTGTTACACACTGCTAGGGATTCGAACCGCCAAACTGCCAACCTTTCTGATCGAAAAGTTCAGCGTCTTAGCCACTGAGCCACCATATCACACACATACACACACACACACCCCTTACAAATAATCTTGATGTTCTCCAATATTATTTAATGTTATTATAACATTAATATTATATTATTTTGTTGTACACTATGCTTACTGCTTGCATCTATAGTGTGTGTGTGTATTTAGATATATGAATATGTATATATAATGTAGTTTATTGAGATCAAAGGTCATAATAAAAGAAGATGAGAGTCACCTATGTTTATTTAGTTCTGGTATCTACAATTCAATACCGCAACAAGAAGTTGGAGACAGTATAAGCTGAACCACATAGAAATATCTTCCCCTTCCTTGTCATTAGCCATCAACAGCAAAAGATGACATCATTTGTTCTCCTGAATCTTGGGGCCAAATCTCTGAAAATTCTATAGATAAGACCACTAAGGGAATTGCAATGATGGAGTCAACAGCAATTATGCCTGGGTTCATTTTTTGAATTAATGTGGGTTTGTGCACTTCCTTCCTTCCTTCCTTCTTCCCTCCCCCCCTCCCCCCCCCCCCCCCCACTCTCCTGCAGTTAGGTATCTAGTACACAGAGTACCTATTTTAAAATTATATTTTGCACTCAAAAATAATGCTTATTCCCAAAAATGTGCACAGCTGCCTAAAAATTGCCTAAAAGTTCAATAATAAATATGATTGGAAAGCACTCTGTTTACCTTAAGTGCCCTATTTGGGGAGGGGGGGGAGAATGAGTAAGGACATCTTGTGAATTGTCCATACTTCAAAGACCATAGTTTGAATCTTAAAGTACGCTAATAACTTCCCTGGCTATTAGTAGTGCCCTTTAGTTAAGGGCAACAGTAAGAAATGAATTGGGGGAGAATATCCAAGAAGTTTGTGGCTTTTTCCCACGGTGGTCCCTTTTTTTGCTAAGTATTTATTATCCTGTTTATGGTCTGACCAAAGAGATAGGTTTATTCTGATGAAGATTGCTTTTAGGTAGGCGCAGATAATATGCTATCCCTTGCAACAACCAAAAATAAATGGTTTGGGGCTTCACTCTGCCAATGCAGTTATTAATTTGGTTCCCACAACTAGTGTTTTGATTCTTTCAAAGCTTTTTTTTAACTTGGGCCTGGCTGTGTGTTTTTCGGTGGGCGGTGAAGTTTTTCATGGACCTCCTTTCATTTGTGGTTTCTTGGCAGCCAGGATGGACGGAGCTTCATAAATATGGCTGGTCCGATCAGGTTAGTTTGTTAGTTTATATAGCTAAGGCACACTTAATGCTTTTTAATGTAAGAGTAATACAAATTGTTAGTTAATTCAAGCTATCATTATTGGTCTTCAATATACTATGGAGCTTTGTGTGTTTTATTTGGACCAGAATTTACCCACTAGTTCCAGCTGAGGTGTTTTTTTTTTACAGTAGTGTCTTTCAGGGAATTCTTTCTACACTGACATTTTATTGTTATTTGTATTTCTCATTCTTCGACATAAGAAAAGAATGAAGACAGAAATGTAGGAAAAAGAATATGTATGTATGTATGTATGTATGTATGTATGTATGTATGTATGTATGGTATTCAGCTTTGTTCGGGTATTTTCTCATGTCACTGCAGTTGTGCTTTTAAAGTTCTAGCAACGTTTCGGCAGAATCTCATCTGCCATCATCAGGCTTCTGTATTGAATTCATCTGTGGGTCAGGCTATCACAGCCGTTAGTTTTAAATTTGAGGCTAGCCTACTGTTATCCCAGGATGGTTTTTTCTACATCCTGATTGGTTGGGAGTCTTGGTCTGTGTTTATTGTTCTTGGAGTTTGTTTGATTGGTGTTTCTGGTTTCTTCTGTCTGTTTTGTGGCTTTGATTGGCTGGCAACACTCTGTTCCTGTATTGGAGGCTTTCAGTGCAGCTTGGCTTCGCGTAAAAGGGTGGCTGTTATCTATTAGGAAGCTAGGTTTCATCTGGGTGCCTGGTTGGGGTGTGTTTGAGCTGGAGGTATCAGAGGGAGTCTGTTTGTGCCCAGGTGTTTGCCTGGCTTGTGGTGTGGAGATCTTTCTATTTGAGAGTGCAGGCTTCCAAATGATTGACAGTCTGGTGGAATCATCTCTTCTATTCATGCTGTCAGGTCTTTTTTCAATCTCTATGGCTTCTCTGATGATTCTGTGGCTGGGGTTTTCTATAGTGGCCAGGGTTTTAGTGCCATTGAAGTTGATGTTGTGACCTGTGGTTTTCATGCGTTGGACTAGTGAGGAGGTGTGTTCCAGCTTTTTTACTGCATTTTGTGTTCATCTAGGCGGGTACTTATTCTTCTATTGGTCTGTCCAATGTATGTGGCCGGGCATGATGTACAGGGAATTTCGTATATGCCTTGGTTTTCCAGGTCAATTTTATCTTTGGGATTTCTAAGGATGGCTGCTATTTTTTTGTCTGTTTTGAAGGCAGTCTTGATGTGATGCCTGTGTAATATCTTACTGATTTTGTCTGTAGTACCTCTTATGTAGGGCAGGACAGCTGTTCCATAGGTCTGTTGATCTTCTAGGTCTCTATTATGTCTTAGTGTGTTTTTGTGGATCAAGCCAGTGATTTTGCTTTTTGTGGAAGCCGTTGGCTGTCAGTACTTTAGTCAGGGTGCATAATTCAGTCTTTATATGTGTCTTGTCTGCCAAGCGTTTGCTTCTGGTGATTAGTGTTTTGGCGGGCAGGGCACTGTTAAATGCAGCAGAATTTCAAATGCTTGGGGTGACGGGTTGGTGGTGGTTCGGTAACATTGATGGTGATCATGCTTTACGGTGGTTATGGTGTTAATAAGATAATGTGAACTGACCTACCACGTTAGTAGTAACTCTAGATGTTGGCAGAGCAATGATTACCGGATGGTGGCTGGGGTCATGGGATAATCATGTAATTATAAATACAGCATTAGAGTGAGTTAAAACTCAGAGCTGACTTTAAATGACATTGTTTAGTTGTTGCTTGATATTATTGTGTGGAAGGAAAATAAAAACATCCTACCTGCTCGGAGTGAGTGATCTTTTCGTCGCGGTGAGCTCTAAAGAACAGCTGAGACTCCAGTGATGGAGCACTCATGATTTCTGGGGGCAAGCTGTTCCACTGGTAATTGTCCTCACTGTCAGGAAGTTTCTCCTAATTTCCAGGTTGCTTCTCTCTTTGGTTAGTTTCCAACCATGGTTTTTTGTCCTGCCCTCTGGTGCTTTGTAGAATAATTTGATCCCCGTCTTCTTTGGGGTAGTGCCTCAAATACCGGAATGCTGCTTTCATGTCACATGGTCTGAGGGCTTCCTTGATGTATTTTAGGTTTGTTTGTTTGTTTTCTTTTCCAAAGAAAAGAATCTATATTAGGACTGAACAGCCATATCTCAACAGGATTTTTAAATGTTCTTTCTTCTATGGATGGAGTTGATAGTTATCAATGGAAATATCTCTAGGTCAGTGATGGCTAACCTTTTTGGTCTCAAAATTTGTGCACGCGCTTGCACGCCAGCACCCAGAAGATAATGCGTGCCCCCTCCATGCCCTCTATGCATGTGTGCGCGATCTCCACCCACCTACCCCCACCACCCCCTTACCTGTACTGCGCCTCACAGCTGATTTTTGGCCGGTTTGAGGCTTTTTTTGGCCTCCCAGAGGTTTCAGGAAGGCTTCTGCAGGCTTTTCAAGCCAAAAACTAGGCCTGTTTCATCACATCTGGTATTTCAGGAAAAGCAGGAAGTGATGAAACAGGCCTAGTTTTCGTCCTGAAAAGCCTGCAGAAGCATTCCTGAAGCTTCTGGGAGGCCGAAAAAGGCCCCAAACCGGCCGAAAATTAGCTGTGAGGCGTGTGCATGCACAGTGTGGTAAGTTTCCCTGCAGCTCGCGTGTTGGCACAAATGGCTCTGCATGCCACCTGTGGCACGTGTGCCATAGGTTCGCCATCATGGCTCTAGGTGTTTCTCCCGGTGAAAATTGAAAATACGTGTTGCAAAAATCAAAATCCAGCACTTAACTGTGTAGCATCTTAGTGTAGTGCTGGTTGATTTTGAAAGGAGCTGTACAAACGCAAATCATGGAGAAAACTAATTAAGATAATGCTAGCATATTCATCTTTATTTTTTTCTAAGCTATTCCATATTACACAATGAGTTTTTAGATTCCAGTGTTTTGCCATAAGAGGTTGGATATACATATATTTGGTTTTTGTGGACTATTTATCTGGGAGAGAGAAATGCAGGAATTATGAACATGCCTTCTGATACCAGATGTTTCACTTATTGAGATGTATTTAATACTAAATTTTTCATGATAGGAGAGATTGTGGAGAGGCTGGGAAAGGAATGGGAGAGAGAGAGTAGACATAAACAATCAAGAGACAGCAGGCTAGGCAGTTGATAGCTTATCTCATAAATGGCAACTTAGTCCAACTGTCAAGACATATGGGAAGAAGCAATGTAAATCAAACATTCAATAAGAATCCACTATCTATATGGGCATTTACTTTATTGGAGTCTATATTCTTGATTTTCTTGATCTTGCTCATCAGCATGTAGCTTGATTCATTACCAAAACCATCTAGCACAGGTGATTTAGAGCACATTGTTGCACCAAATTCCTGGGCTTTAAAGTTGGCAGGATTCCATCTGTTATTCTTAACGATGCAACCCATGTATGTCTTGTTTTTAATCATCTCTTCTTATAAACAAGATTTCTTTGGCTTATCTTTTCCTATTTATTTTTATATAGTTTCTCTCCGGTAAAATTAATTTGGAAGCCAAGATGTTTAAGGTCTATCTCTTTTTTATAATGGCTCAGGCATAGTTGCTTTCTTGAGTTGTCTGGCTTTTGACTGACTTCATTAAATCTATTTCTTATATTATCCTAACATCATTGGTTACTCCCAGAGTGTTCTTAGGGGAAATAAATGCAAGGGGATTGGTATTAAATATAAAATGAAGCTTGAATGGGATGTGTGCTGTCAATTGTGTAGAAAATAATCAAACTAAGGAAACCCATTCACATGGGTAATAGTACTTGGTGCTGTATATCCAAATGCATTCCTCTACTTTTAGATCTCCACAGATATTGCCGCTGTACATGACATACTGGATGCGATTCAACAACAGTTTCATGTTTTGTTTGTTTCATTTGTACAACATAGCCAACAGTTACTGAAATTTTTAAATTGTAAAAATATAGAAAATTTCTACAAAATAATATACATCCTCTCATTTAACAACCCCATAATCCCTTGTGGAGTGGAGTCTGGGCAATTGAATGGAGCCGTGTGTTTACTGGCCGGATGCCCTTTCTGTTATCAATGCAGAGTTTTCTTTTCAGCAGATATATTTTCAGTGTGTCCAGAGAGAGAAATATCTGCCTCTACCTAGGATTGAACTCACGCCTGAGCTCCACTTCTAGGCCATCGCATCACTCTCTACACAAAATAATATACATGATATGTTAGATTACAAGTTATTTTTGTGATTAGCAGCCAAAAATCTATAAGGTACATCCCAAATGTGCGGGAAGTAAAATCTTTGGCATCCGGTGTAGTAAATATTAATAAAAATAGAGTTAGCCTCCTTGTGTAGTTGATGTCTTGGTTTGAGCTCTGTAAAGGGGTTGACGATAATGGAATAGCAGTCTGCATGGGAAGTGATTAGCACATTAAAGGTCACATTTGACACACAAGATATGGCTGTACAAAGACTATTTTTTGTATTATTTGAATTTTAATGGAACCGTTAAGACCACAAATCCAGAAAAACTCCCATCTTAGAGGGATCTAGCCAGATTCTATTTTCCCCAAATCCAGACTCTGAAAACTCCAGACACTGCACTTCCATTGCATCACCTGTTTACCTGGGGATAAGATGTATAATTGGGTCTCATCAGCATATGGATGATATCAAACTCTGTGCAAACCAATGACCTTCCCCCAAAAGTTGATGTTAAATAAGAATGGATAGAGGAAAACTCTCTGAGGTGCATTGCTTGAGCAGATCTCTCCTCTGCCAGTATAACCCAACCAGAACCATCTCTTCAGGAAACAGCATTCAGACTTGATGCATAAATCAATTTTATTGATTCAAAATCAAAACCCTTTTGTTTATCACCAGTCTGTATGTCGCTCCATTCCTGGAGGGAAGGGAAATCCATAGTTCTCTCGGTTTCCCCCTTCCTGAATTCATCCCTCACTGAGCTGAAAGTTAGATGTTAGGAGATATATTGGGGGACATTTGAAATGGCAGGAACGGAGAAGAGCAGATTGTCCCATTTCTTAAAACATTGTAATTCTAGGTATGCTTTCTGTACACGTAGTGGTACATGCAGAACAGTGATGGGATTAAAAATAAATTACTAATGGTTCTATGGGCATGGCTTGGTGGGTGTGACAGGGGAAGGATACTGTAAAATCTCCATTCTTTCCCCACTCCTGGGGAAAGGTTACTACAAAATCCCCATTCCCTCCCCTCTGTACTAACCTGATTTCCAGTTCTGTTCTTCTGTGCAGGGCAGCCAAAGAAGACCCAGCCAATCAGCTGGGGCTCAGGAGGTAGAGAATAGATGGGGGCGGGGCCAGTCAGAGGTGGTATTTACTGGTTCTCCAAACTACTCAAAATTTCCCCTACCGGTTCTCCAGAACTGGTCAGAACCTGATGAATATCACCTCTGACACAGAACAGTTCAGTGAAAGATTTATTCATAAATACATTTATTCAAGGTGGGGACTTTTGGCATTCTAAACTTAGTATAAGATTTAAGTTCCATCATTCTTGGTCCAGGAAAGTCACAATGTGCATACGGTTTAATTTTGGGTAGATTTGTTGGCACCTCCATGACAAGCAACAAAAGGGAATTTACCTTGGAATTTGCTACAAAAAATTCTGGTGGCTAAACCATCCTCCCTTTTGTAGTGTACAACATTTTGAAGAATGTTAAATTTATTTTGTTTTGGCCATAAAAATTATTTTTTGGCAAGTGGTATACTGGGGAAAAACAACAACCTCTTAATAAAATAGAAAAAATATGCAATGTGGGTGTGACGCTAAAAACAAATTTACTTTGGAAATGAGGGCAGGCTTGAGTTACGGAGACTTTTAGTATGTTGCTTGAAAAATAAATTTAAGGCGAAAAATATGTAGGGCAATTTGATTTGAAGATAAAATAGTACTTTAAGATGAAGATTTTGAAAGAAGACCATCAGTTCAGATTTTTTTTTTTTAACTTTTGAAGAAAAAATAGAATCTCTAGTTAGAAATTTCCCAGAGAGATCCTTTCAGTAGCATGGAATGGAATAGAATAAGAATTAGAATTAGAATAAGAATAAGAAGAGAAGAGAAGAGAAGAGAAGAGAAGAGAAGAGAAGAGAAGAG
>BLBF01000039.1:30974340-31001024 GCA_015471245.1 Laticauda colubrina
AGAAGAGAAGAGAAGAGAAGAGAAGAGAAGAGAAGAGAAGAGAAGAGAAGAGAAGAGAAGAGAAGAGAAGAGAAGGGATTGTTCTTGAAAGGGTCTTGAGGAGGTCAGTGGAAGAGGTCAGATCTCTCTCCAAAGAGGGCCCAGGAGGACAGAACAAGATGGGGCTGCTGGTGAATGTTTTTCACTGGAATTGTTTGTTTTCATTGATATTTGGAGCCTTGTTTTGCCACTGTTAGGAGCAAGAGATATGAACTGTTTCCTCAACTTCTCTGTGGGTGAATTCAAGAGACCCTGTAGACATCAACATTCTTTTAAACTACACAGACAGCCATTAAAAGTGGTTTTCTTCATCCATACAGCATTTTGATCGCTCACATTCTTATGATGCTCACTCAACACCATCAGCCCGATGTTTAGACGGGATGTGGGATTTTTGTCCATCTATCGAGTCTTCCCAAGGATCTGGAATAGACACAATACTGTTGCTTAATAGTGTCAAAGGTAAATCACAGACTGTACGCTGTTCCAAGTAAAGCTACCTTTTGCAATTGACAGGTGGTGATTTTGTCAATGCCGGTGGTGTCCAGGTGATGCTACAGATGTTTTGGAATTACCTTCAAGGCACCTTTTACTGCTGGTGCTAACTTTATTTCATTTAGCCACAGTCATTCAACTTTTTGTGTGCAGGTCTCTGTAGGTTGTGATTTTGTCCAGTTCTTTTAATCTATTCTGCACTCTATAGCTGCTGCCACACCAACTGTCCTGACTTTTTTTGTCTTATCGACAGTTGTTAAGTCTCAGGTATTATGTGTCAGGTGCTTCTCTGTTTGGATTCTAAAATCCCAGAGCACTTTAGCTTTTTCATTTTCTCTTATTTTGTTTATTTTGTGGTCCCACCAGTTCTTGCTTGCTGCAGTGCATTTGTGTTGCAAAGGTGGCATTTGTTGTCTGTTACTGCACTCTCAATCCTGGTATATTATATTGTGTTATGTTATTATATTATATTACATTATGTCACGTTACATCACAACTGACACATACTTGGAATGTAGCATCCAGTTTTAGTTGCCAAAAGATTGCAGAAAAGAGCAACAATGATGATTAGGGGACTGAAGGCTAAAACATTTAAAGAGTGGCTGCTGGAATTGGGTATGTGTCTAGTTTAATGAAAAGAAGGACTAGGGGGTGACATGATAGTAGTGTTCCAATATCTCAGGGGCTGCCCCAAAGAAGAAGGATTCAAGCTATTCTCCAAAGCCTTTGAGGGCAAGACAAGAAGCAATGGGTGCAAACTAATCAAGGAGTGAAACAACTTAGAACTAAGGAGAAATTACCTGACAATCGGAACAATTAACCAGTGGAACAACTGGCCTCCAGAAGCTGTGAATGCTCCAACACTGGAAGTTTTTAAGAAGAGATTGGATAACCATTTGTCTGAAGTGGTGTAGCGTTTCCGGCATGAGCAAAGGGGTTGGACTAGATGACCTAGAAGAAGAAGAAGAAGAAGAAGAGGAAGAGGAAGAGGAAGAAGAGGAGGAGAAGGAGGAGGAGGAGGAGGAGGAGGAGGAGGAGGAGGAGGAGGAGGAGGAGGAAAAGGGAAGAAGAAGAAAAAGAAGAAGAAGATTTATATACTATGATTTATATAACTCAAACTTGTACTTTTACTTCCAAGAAAGAACTGAGTTCAAAATACTGGCCATGAGGAAAAGTATAAAGTACATAGTGGTGATATTAAAAAAAAAAAAACATTAAAGGGTTTCTTAACCTGTTTCTAAAAATGAGATTAAAATAGGAGGTTCTGATGTCGAGACAGGATTATTTGGGTGCTTAAATTCAGTGGGTTCATACTTCAGTCAATTAAAAGGCGTTGTGCAACTATTTTCTGTTTTCTTCCTTAGTGAATTATTTTCCCTCTCTTGCAAGAAAAAATGTGGATGAAAGAGTAGGAAAGCATGGAAAAGTTGCAAATCAAATGAAGTCTAGACTCCCTGCAAAATTCTACAAGTGAGACATCCATAGATGACAGATAAAAGCTACATCTGGAAGAACTGTTAAATTAAGAAAAACGTAAACACTAACATTTTAACTTTTTATTATAGTTGACTGGTATTACAATCTGGCAAATTTCATCTCTCTCTCTCTCTCTCTCTCTCTCTCTCTCTCTCTCTCTCTCCCCCTCTCCCTCTCTCTCTCTCTCTCTCTCTCTCTCTCTCTCTCTCTCTCTCCCTCTTCCCTCCCTCTCTCTCTCTTTGTCCCCCAGCTTCAGATATTTACCACACTTTATGTAACACTGAAATAATTTTAATCAAAAATCTTAACAGGAATTGTACAATTTCAGAATTGTATATTTACATGCAAGAATTTTGTATTTTGCCATATAAAATATTTTTAAAAAGGTAATCCATGGATGAAAGCTAAAACCTTTCTCTTGACATTTTGGATTTGGTTAGTTAGCTTGATTCTATAGGCTGGATATATCAGAGTTGGCTGGAAAGTTGCTCCCAACTAATTTTGACAGCATCAAAATAGGCGAACCAATGGCTTGATATGAAGGACAATTCCTACTGTCGTGGTTTTTTTTTAATTGAGAAGAATCAATAATAGACATAACTCTCCCTGGCATGAATCAAAAGCATTCTTTGGAAAACTGATCAGCTACATGGAGTTGAATGCTTGAGATTACACGCTTCAAACCTTTGCGGTTGGTCATGTTTTTCTTCAATGTGTTTCTCTACGTAGTTCCATGTTTGCTGGAATGGGTTGAAAACAAGGACTAATTGGTAATTCTCTTCAAAATATAGTAGCCACGTCTGTTATACCGATTTTTATATGGATTAAGCAGGCAGCTGATGTTAAACTATTCCATGCTTGTCCCAAGCAGTCATTTTGCATTGGACAGTACTGTTTGTCATGCCCCTGGTGGAGACTGGCTCTGAGGAAGAGGAGGAACAACAGACAGGGAGTGGAAGTGTGGCTACAGAGGTGGTGGAGGAGGCTGGGGAAGGACAGAGGTCGGCTGAGCAGTCAGAGGAGGACCCAGGCCCATCCCCTCTCCATCCTAGGGCACGCAGGGAGGAGAGGATAAGGGAGAGACATGGTCTACTGGGGAGGAGGGGGCCTTGATCATCTTCATGGGCTGCAGCTGTGACAACTAAATAAGAGAATAAACATGCATACAGGTGAGCGCTGGAAACAAAGCATGGAAATATCTCTAGTTTATACTTCCTCTGTGAGTTTGGTGTCCTCCCCAGTGTGTGTTATCTGTGGACATCCTCCAGCCCTTATCTTGCCTGGTTTGTGTTACTTTTTTCCTCTTTCTTGTAACTGTTTGTGTTTTCAGTCAAGGATTCAGAGCTTGGAAGCAAAGTGAAGGAATAAAAGGGGCTTCACCTGTGTTTTGTGTTTGTTTTGTATCCCACTCTGGGTCATCACAGTGCTACTTCTTGACCTATATACAAACAAGAGCTCTTATTTTAATTTAATTTTCTGCCAGAGCATGCTTTTCTTCTTCGACTGTCTGTTTCACTTGGAAAAGTCCTCTGCCGCCTGCTTTTCTGGTCAAATATAGCCTGCCGATGTCACTACGCATGTGCAGCGCATAGTGTATGGTCATCAGTTTTCTCATTTTCCTATCCAGGCTGTCCAGCGATGCCTGTCTCCAGATTATGATGATGATGATGATAATTATTATTATTATTGTTATTGTTATTGTTATTATGTTTTCGCCTAGTGAACCCAGCATAGTTACCTTGTTTGCTGTATACACTTGTATAAAGCCCATGTCACACTGAACCAACGGATGCAAAGAGGATGCAAAACGGACAAAAAACCTTGCCATCCATTCGAAAACGCGATGTACTCACTGCCTCCGTTTTGCTTCCTCCCTATCCGTCCAGCATCCGTTTATTGACGTTTCATCCGCTCCAAAAGTTTTGGGCTGCCCAAAACTTTTGCGCAGAAAATGTATCCAGTTCGTCCGTTCCGCATCCGCTACGCTTCCGCTGCGCATCCGCTACGCATCCACTATGCATCCGCTATATCCGCTAGGCATCCGCTACGCATCCGCGTAACTCGCATCTGCCCAGACGCAGGGAGGAAGCGGAACGGACGCGGAACGGATGCAGAATGGATGCAGAACAGATGCAGCACGGAAACAAAGCGTTTAAAACGGAAAAAACGTTCGCGGAGGGGATCTATCTCGGATATTAAGGATGCCTAGAGGATGCCTAGAGGATGCAAAGGGATACCTTCACTGCCTATATAAAGGGGGAGCAACTCATCTGCAACTCACTTTCAGACCAGCAGCCCACCTGAGCAGACCTCTGCAGCCTTCATCTGACTCTTCCTTTTCCACAGCATCCAGTCATGTCCACCGTGGATCGTACCACATCCTTTTGGCAGCCACCATCCTTCTGCAACAGTACGAAGCCATCTACAGGCTCTGTGAACTCTACTACGGGAAGAAAAAGAGGCGGCCAAGAAGCGTCTGGGTACGAAGATGGATCGCCAGAAGAGCAGAGTACGGACTGTACAACAAGCTGATGGTGGAGCTCAGGAACGAAGACACTCGTGCCTTCCAGAACTTCATGAGGATGTCTCCAGCCATGTTTGACGAAGTTGTGCAGCGGCTGACACCCAGGTTGACCAAGGCAAACACCAACTGCCGGCCCAGCCTGGAACCTGGGCTCAAGGTGGCACTCACTCTGCGCCACCTGGCCTCAGGGACCACCTACAAAAGCATGCAGTACGGCTGGAGGGTGCCACACAACACCATCAGCATTGTGGTCAGAGAAGTGGTGCAGGCCATCATCGAAGAATACAAGGAGGAGCTCCTCCAGTGCCCCTCCACTGAAGAAGGATGGAAGAAAGTTGCAGAGCAGTGTTATCAGAGGTGGAACTTCCCACACACCGTTGGAGCCATAGATGGCAAGCACGTGGCCTGCAAAGCGTCAGCCAAGTCGGGGTCCACTTATTTCAACTACAAGGGCTTCTTCAGCATCATCCTCTTCGCCATGGTCGATGCTGACTACAAGTTTATGTACATCGATCCTTCAGGCTACGGCTCATCTTCAGATGCCCAGGTATACAACGCCAGTCACCTCAAGGAGGGGCTGGAACGCAACCTCATTGTGGGCTTCCCAGATCCAGATCCCCTGCCCAACGACACGCAAGATGTGCCCTACTTCATCGTGGGGGATGACGCCTTCTCCCTCAGAACCTACCTCATGAAGCCCTACACCTCCAGAATCCTCACCCGTGAAGAGAGGATCTTCAACTACAGGCTGTCCAGGGCAAGACGGGTGGTGGAGAACGCCTTTGGCATCCTGGCCAACAGGTTCCAGGTACTTCTCACCACCATGCATCATCGCCCAGAGACCGTGAGGAGGATCGTGGAAGCTTGCTGCATCCTGCACAATCTCATGCGCACCCACTACCCAGTCTTTCAGAACAGGCTTGTGGACCGTCAACAAGGCAATGGGGACATGGAGCCTGGGGAATGGAGGCAAGGGCGAAACCTGATGGACACTCAGGATGTGCAAGGCCCCAACAGAACCTCACGGGAAGGGAAGAAGCAGCGCAACCTCCTGAAACACTGGTGCAACTCCCCTGCTGGAGCAGTGGAGTGGCAAGACAGGATGGTAGATGCTTAATGGATGCTTCCTTCAGCCTGTCTCATCACACTCATGAGATTGGGCCATTTATGTTGGGTGGCCCTACAAAGAACAGGGCGTTTAATAAAGAGTTGTCTTTATGTTGACATGTGTGGATGATTGATTACATTATTATTGATAATAAAGGGCCATAGGTGTGGCACCTGGGAGGGTGGACCATACAGTCCCACTATGCTTGCACTGGAGGTTTATCTATCCCACAGCTATTACCCATCCCACAGGTATCCCTGCCCATCCCACAGCTATCCTAACCCATCCCAAAGGTATCCCTGCCCATCCCACAGCTATCTTAACCCATCCCAAAGGTATCCTTGCCCATCCCACAGCTATCTTAACCCATCCCAAAGGTATCCCTGCCCATCCCACTGCTATCTTAACCCATCCCACAAGCATGCAAAGGCTCGAACCATTTCTAAAAGTTTCCACCAAGACTTTATTGAAAAAAAGAAATGAAGCAAGTGTGTGAATCAAAGATAAACTTTATTGAACAACAAACTGTAAAAAAAAATGACTCAAGTCAAGTGTCCAAAAAAAGTCCACAGGTGGCCAGCTTCCCAGTCTCTGGCACTCTTCTTGGTCACTCGGAGGTGTGCCCAATCTCAGGGGTGAGGGGTCCAGGTGCTGTGGTGGTAGGTGGTGCTGGAGTGCCTGGCCCCGAGAGGACAACAGGGGACGGTGTGTTGAGGAAGGTGTCGGACAGCTGGCTCAGCCCCGTGATGCTGAGAGGTCCTTCCTCCATGCCATGGGGTGTTAGCCCCAGTACTGATGACAGATGTACTGAGGCCGGGCTTGGCTGTGTGGTGGAGGAAGGAGCAGTGTAGTGGGGCTGTTTGCTCTGCAGCTGGGTGAGGACTGTCGTGGATGGCATCATTGGCATGGGTGGCATCATTGGCATGGGTGGCATCAGTGGCATGGGTGGCATCAGTGGCATCAGTGGAACCGGTGGCAATGGTGTCACCCGATGACTCTGTGCCTGGACTGGGAAGGGCTGCTGCCTGTGCTGCTGAACCTCCTGGTAGCCGTAGCCCTGGTAGGTGAGGGCCTGTGGGAAGCCTTGGAATGGGAGGGACATCACCTGGGGTGGAGGAGCAGACCTGGACTGTGTGGGAGCAGGTTCCTCTGGATCTGGAGGATTGTGAAGCAGCTCCGTGATCCGGTCCTTCACCAGCTGGTACTGTGGATCCACCATTTCCTTGAGGGTCTGGTTGACATAGGTGAGGAAGGGCTTGCGGTTGGAGGTGGAGGAGTCGGTGTGAACCAGCTGAGAGAGGAGATCTATGCTGGTGTGGATGGTGTCCCTGATCTCCAGCAGGACAGTGTGGCTCTGCCCCTCCTGTCCGGCTCTCAGCCTTTCTGCGGAGGCGGAGCTGGGGGTGGTGGATGTGGCTAGGACTGCGGTGAACTCGATGTCTCCTTTCTCCCACCGCACCAGGGAGTCCTCTACGCACTCCACCACGCTTACCACACTTGTCCGCGGGTTTTCTGCCGTGGAACGCTCCACAGAAACCTGCCTGGAGACAGGGACTGCCTCTCGGCCCGAAGAGGACTGGCTGTCAACAGGCTGCCTGAGAGAGAGGGTAGTGAGAGGGGCTGCTGGTGCTCCTCGGTGGCGGATCTCACCCTCCAGGAAGCTGCACCTGGCCATGACGTAGGTCTCTCTGTCTGTCAGCTTCACAGTGGCCTGGCCAGATTTCTTTAGGTGCAGCTTCCCGTACCAGGTGTGCCTATGTTTCCACCAGCCGAGGAGCACCTCCGAAGTGTATCCCATACTCTCTGCCCTCTCTCTCCAAGCAGCCTGCTTCTTTTTGGTGTCCCTGTACAGCCGGTGTCCCTTCTGCCACAGATAGTTGTTCTCTCTCAGCCACTCCAGCACCTCATCCTCGTGCGCCTCCTCAATAAAGTACTGCCTCCTCTCCCGTTGTCGCGCACGCCTCTTCCTCCCTTTGGCAGGACCAGATGGGCCCTCATCAGAGGGGCTCCCAGAGAGTAGGGGCTGCTCCTCCACACCAGCAGCAGCAGCAGCAGCAGGAGGATCATCATCATCATCATCATCATCACCAGCAGGATCATAATCATCATCATCATCATCCTCACCAGCCGGATCATAATCATCATCATCAGCACCAGCACCAGCACCAGCAGGATCATCATCATCATCATCAGCAGCAGCAGCAGCAACAGCAAGATCAGCAGCAGCAGGACGAGCAGGACCAGGATCAGCAGCAGTAGAGTAAGCACCAGCAGGGCCAGCAAGTCCAGGAGCACGAGCAGGAACAGGAACACAAGCAGGACGAGCAAGACCAGGAGCACGAGCAGGATGAGCAAGTCCAGGAGCAAGAGCAGGACGAGCAGGACCAGGAGCAGCTTCAACAGAGTAACCACCAGCAGAAGCACCAACCCCAGGAGCAGCTTCAGCAGAAGCCCCAGCAGAAGCAGAGTCAGCGGCAGGGACCAGGAGGTTGGCCCTGTCCCTCTTGCCAGGGATGGCTGTAGGCTGCTGAGGCTTTCACTTCCTCCCCATGGTTGTGGGGTTGCTGGCTGGCAGGGAGGCTGGCAGGCACCAAGGCTGGCAGGAAGGCTGGCAGGAAGCCAGGCACCAAGGCTGGCAGGCAGGCACCAAGGCTGGCAGGAAGCCTGGCAGGTAGGCTGGCAGGAAGCCTGGCAGGAAGGCAGGCAGGCACCAAGGCTGGCTGGAAGGCAGGCTGGCAGCAAGGCTTGCAGGCAGGCATGCAGGCAGGGCAGGCAAGGAACTCGAAGTGTCCAGCAGCAGATCTTTCCTCGGAATGCTGGCCACATGCGAGCTGCTTCCCTTTATATCCGGGGGGCTTATGCAATGCTTCCCCCCCGCATGCGCAATTAACGCTCGGCATCCGTTCCGCTTCCGCTGTGCATCCGCTAGGCTTCCGCTCTGCATCCGGTTCATCCATTGTGCATCTGCTGTGCATCCGCTTCATCCATTCGGCGTCCGCTCTGCATCCACTCTTTCCGTTCCGCATCCGCTTTGCAGAGGCCCCCCGGAAGCCCAGCGGATGCGCCATCCGCTCCCATCCGCTGGGCTTCCGTTCCGCATCCGCTTTGCATCCGCCCTGTGTCCTCCCCGCGTCCGTGATATCCGCTCCGGTTATGCAAATTTTTGCCCCTTTTGAGAGCGGATAACAACAGATGGAACATTTTGCTCGTCCGTTGTGTCCTTTTTGCATCCGTTGGCCAGTGTGACATGGCCTTAACAATAAATAATAAATTAAATTAATAATTTAAAAATGTTTGCCACCTAACTCTCAAGCAACACAAGTTTGTTAATCTTCCCAGTTGTTAGATTTTGAATGAACTGAAAACAAAACAAAGGAAAAAAATCTGAAGTTCTATAATACATTTACTGCCTTAATTTTGGAGGAAACAACATATGGTATACAATTAAGCTTTGCTACTCTTACATCCCAATTTACTTGGTTTTCTTAATGTTTATTGATGCTTAATCTAACTTTTCTGAGTGCAAGTGAGCAAAGAGCTTTTGTTTTAGTGTTAGCAATAATACAAAATTAGGAACATTTCCAAAAGCCACCAAAATGGCTTTTAAGTAATGGACTCTCCTGCCTTGCAAAGACATGTTAGTTCATGTTTTATACAATACATTAACCTTTCTTTACTTTTACCCTGGGATCCTGGCAAGCAAGTGTTTAAATAGCATTATCCTAGCTCTGTAATGTGTTCCATCTGTTGACTCAGCACCATTAGCCAAAAGGTGTCCTTTAGTTTCTGTGTGTAATAGTTCACAGAGCCAAGACTGGGGTCTCTTGCAATAGGAGTAGACTATCCATTTCATCTCTTGGCAAAGTTTATTTTATGTTAGCAAAACAAGATTGCATTGATTTATGGGAAAAGATGGTGTGTGTGTGTGTGTGTGTGTGTGTGTGCACACGCACACACACATATATACTCGCAGGTATACTATTTTATTTTTGCTTACTCAAAACAGCATTTTAATGCACAACAGTTTTGTTGCATTATCCTAAAATAGAGAAACAGATAAAAGTATCTGACCAGTATTGAATTAAATGGTGTAATTTTATTTCATGGTGCAGCCCAGGCTCTTTTATCTTTTTACAAACAACAGAACTTCAGTTTTTTGATTGCTACTGTTGAAGAATCAACAGTACTCAGCACTAAGAGGAAGCTCCAATATTTCTTTTGGAAATCAATCTACTTTGATGTCTTGCATGAATAAATAATATGGGACTGTTGAAAGCACGCTGGTTGAATTCCACTAGAATAAATGGAAGAACGAATTAATTTGACTTTGTCAAGGTTAATATTAACTGAACAGTTACTTTTAATACTTAAAATGTGTATTTTGCTTTTCCACCAATGATCCCATGGTGCTTCATATTTTAAACAATATGAAAATAATATAGATGTAAATGTATTAGTGTGTTTTAAAAAGTAACACAGAGAAAGCAGTTAAAAATATGTTTTATGTAGTATCTTAGTTCATTCCAAACTCTACTTTTTGAGGTAGAGTTAATTAAACAATGCAACAGGGGAAACTATCTTGTTCCAAATTCTGAAAATCATCTTCAAGAGACTAACCAGAGCATCCAACTAGTTGACAGACAGACCTACCACAAAGATCAGAATCATGCAAGCGCTGATTTCCCTTATGATACTCTATGCAAGTGAAAATTGGTCTTTGAAGAAGCAGAATAGGCAGTATATTGATGCTTTTAAACATTGATTTTGGAGAAGATCTCTAAGAATACTATGGATGGCCACAAACAAGCAGATGGGTCGTAGAATGGTTCTCACTTGTGAGGCATACACCACAAGGTTATTATCATATATTTGATACCCAATGTGAAGACCTAAGCCCATGATGGCGAACCTATGGCATGCAGAGCCATTTGTGCAGGCATGCGAGCCCCAGCCAAAGTTACTTGCACTGCAAATCATGTGCCTCCCAACTGATTTTTCTGGAAGTGCTGAAATGGGCCTGTTTTTCAGCCTCCGAAGGCTTCAGAGGCTTTCGTCGAGCCCCCAGAAGGGTGAAAATGGCCTCCCCCGAGCTCCAAAGGCCCTCTGGAGGCTGAAAATGGGCACTTCCGGTATTTCTGGAAGGCATTTTTCAGCCTCTGAAGGCTGCAGAGGCTTCCCTCAAGCCTCTGGGAGGGCGAAAATGGCCTCAAATGGGCCAGAAATCAGATGGGAGGCCCACACATGCACAGTTCAGGTAAGGGAAGGTTGTGCATGCATGTGCAGGGGGGTGGGGGCCTTGCATTGTGGGTGCTGGCACGCACATGCTTTTGGCACACCACAGCAAAAAGATTCGTCATCACTAACCTAAGCAGCCTGAAAGACTATAATGGAAGGAAAGGAAAAAAGGAGATGATCAGGAGCAAGATTGACACACTCATTTAAGCAACAATTGGTGCACCCTTGGAATATCTGAAGGACCAAGCTGGGGGACAGAATGTACTGAACGAAATCTATCTATGTGATTGCTATGAGTTGATACCCATGCCAACTGAGTGGACTTTCTGGAAAGTCCAGTTGCCTCTTGAAAAAGCACCTTTGGGACAACCATGTCCTGGATGACTGGGAATCTCCATAGACAACTTTGTGGCACATAATCAAACACACTACCAGGAACTGTAGCTGCCTTGTGTTGGAAGGCATCTGTTTTCAAGAATAGGAACAAAATGCAGCTCCAAGCATTTTTCATTATCAGCTCTGGGACTGGGAATTGAAGTACAACTACAATATCCTTGCTGAAGACTGATCTGGCTATTTAATTTCTTAGCGACTTGCTTGAGTCTGCAATGGAAAAAAATAATCAAATGGTTGACCACATAGCTCGTTGCATTCTGAATCCATCTTATGAGCCACTGGAATGCCATCCTTTAAAATCAACCCTACACTCTTCTTTCTATGAAGTCCCTGAATAGAAACAAAGCAGCCATCCACCACCACTTTTCAAAAGTTATGTTGTGGTTCACTGGCAGCCTGTGCAGGCAGCAGAATCGGACAGTGGGGAAGAACGGACCAGTCCGGGAGTCTGGGGAGGACTCGGATGAGGTTCTTGCGTCCAATACAGAGGTGGGGCTAGGACCATCTGGGAGTTATGTGCTGACTCCGGAGCCTCCAGAATCTGTCAGCAGCGAGTCAGAGGAACCAGGGGAGCCTGTTCCCAGTGCACGTGTGCGCAAAGCTGCTAGAAGGCAAGAGCAGCTAAGACAAAAGGGGTGACTCAGGAGTAAGGCTGGGAGGTGATTGCCCCTCCCCTAAGATATAAAGGAAATGCAAAGGGACAGGAACCTTTGCAGGAAGCAATGTTGTTCGCTCTGTTCAGATTGAACCTTGAAGCTCTTTGCACTTTGTTTGGTTTTTTACTGTTAATTTGGCACATTAGTTGTTGGCAGCAATTCAAAGGAGATAAAGGTGGATGCTTATCTCGAGAGATTGTTTGACTCTTTACAGGCTGGGAATGAACATAATTCCCAGTGTTGAAATAAAACAAGAGTTTTTGGACTAAGTGTGTGCTTAATTACTCAGAAAGCCTTGGTCAGAACAAGTTAGAATAAATAATGATTATGTGATTTGCCCCCTTCCTGGTCCTTCAGCTCTTCCAATGGTGTACCCATTGCTACTGTGATTGGGTCCA
Organism: Laticauda colubrina; assembly: GCA_015471245.1. Lineage (NCBI taxonomy): Eukaryota > Metazoa > Chordata > Lepidosauria > Squamata > Elapidae > Laticauda > Laticauda colubrina. The sequence goes on from BLBF01000039.1 coordinate 30,986,668, forward strand.
TCCACTGTCTGCTAGCCACCTTTCTTTTTCCTTCCATCTTTTTCAATATTATGACCTGCTCAAAGAAACTGATGTTTGTGTACATTAAGGCATTCAAAATATGATCATTTGACACACGCACCCCTCCCTTTCCTTCAAGTGAGAATCTTGTGAATTGATTTGTCTGATGATCCACTCAAAAGACTTTTCTCCAACACAAAGAATAAAAGTATCGATATTTTTTTCTATCCTGCTTCCCAAAATCCAATTTTCCCTTCGAGAAAGTGTCAACAGGGAAAAACGTCTGTGTGCAGAGTTTGGCCTTTGAAGGTTTGAACATGTCATAGCATCCAGAGGCATTTTCCTTCACTGTCCTCGATCAAGTGCCAGTTCGTAAGTATTCGCTACTCACTTATGTGCTGATAGCCCGTCCAAAACGGAGAAAACTTACTTTAAAAAGTAAAGAAGAAATGAGACATTTCCCCCCTACCTATCATCTTGGCAGCTGTATCCTGAAAAAATACATTCTATCCCCATCCAGTGTTTTAAGTTTCATAGAGAATACAGATTGGTAGAGCATTTTGTTTTCATAAAAATCCACAATGGACTTTTTTGTACAGTTCTGTTCTGATTTTTTTTGGCTAGTTTTCAGTGTTAAGTTCTCTTCATGTCACGTGGCCATGGGTGAAAAGCATGAAGAAGTAACAAAAATAAATAAAGCCAGTTCTGGCTTGCCTAAGAAAACATAGGGAGATTAATTTCCCAGGATGTTCCTATAGATCTTTGTACTGAGTCCAACCATTAATCTACCTATGGCCAAACTGTCTATTTTGCCGTGACCAGCAGCAATGCACATCCAAGGTTTCAAACAGAGGCTTCTCTAAGGTTCATGTGAAGAACCACAGAAGTATATTTGTGGATATATAGTACATACCACACGCCAACACAGATACACAGAGAAAGTTGTGTGGTTGGCAATAAATATAATCAAATTGACTACCTATTTTGCCAAACTCTTCATTCCAGTCAATTTCTGTCCAGATGTTTAATAAAAGATTGGGCTGACTTTATCATTTCTGTTACAAAAACAGAAGCTACCTCTATTACCTAACAGAAAATAGGAGATTTTTAAAGTAAAATCTTGAAGTTATCTATAGTTCTCACATATTCCAGAATGTAGAACCATTTTTTCCAGCGTAAAAAAGTCAAATATTAGCTCTTTGTCAGCCTTAATTCTACCCTGGTTCTGCTGAGAGCAAAACAATATAAATTCAGTCCCACCAGAATACATGGTGAAATTCCTTTCTATCCCTCAAATACATCAAGTTACAGCTCAGAAAGTTTTAATCACACCATGGAAGTAACTTGATAGGCCTTTTTGTTATTCAGCTGGCTACTTTTTGACTTAGGTTTGTTTAGCAGGGTTTCATTTTCATTTTGGCAATCCAATCTTTTTATAGATGGACACAAGCATTCTATTTCCCATTTTTGTTTTCCAAGTATTGCAATCAGGGTATCTCTGTGGACATCTGTTCTAGTCCAGTTTTCTTATTTCATCATACCTCTCACTTGCGAAATGCCGATGGAGCATTTCTAAATGGGAGAAATTGTCACAAATGTGCAAAACCAAACCTCATTCTTTTCAAACCCTGATTGTTTTGGAAGGTCTTTAGAGACAGGTTACGGTTGGCACCTCATGTGGTTTTTAAATGTAAAATAGTTAAGACCAGTGGTGGGATTTAAATTTTTTTACTACCGACTCCATGCGTGTGGATTGGTGGGCGTAGCTTGGTGGGCATGGCAGGGGAAGGATACAGCAAAAAACCCATTCCCTCCCCACCCCACTAACCTGCTTTCCAGCTCCGTTCTCCCATGCAGAGCAACCAAAGAAGACCCAGCCAATCAGCTGGGATTTGAGAGGTAGAGAATAGATGGGGACGGGTCCAGTCAGAGGTGGGATTTGCCGATTCTCCGAACTCAAAATTTCCACTTCCGGTTCTCTAGAACTGGTCAGAACCTGCTGAATATCACCTCTGGTTAAGACTTAAAACAATTTGGTGGTATAACTATTTTACATTGAAACAACTGTGCAAAATATATGCCTTAATATAGTTTGAATACACATACAGGTAGTGCTTTGGATGACGAAGACAATTGGGAGCGGGATTGCTACCACTAAATAATGCATTGTCGTATGACCATGTGGCTCACCAATGGCCAGAGTCAAAACCCTAAGACTGCATGGGTCATTAAGGAGTGAGGAGGGAGTCCCAGGCAAGAGGGCAGGGTTGCTGCAGATGGGGAGCCATGGAGATGGTGATGCTAGAGAGCAATAGCACCAGTGGTGGGATTAAAAAATTTTTTTACTACCGGTTCAGTGGGCGTGGCAGGGAAAAGATACTGTAAAATCTCCAGTTAAGAGGAGGTATTTGGCGGTTCTCCGAACTACTCAAAATTTCCGCAACTGGTTCTCCAGAACTGGTCAGAACCTGCTGAATACCATATGTGAATAGCACTTAGACTTATCTACCGCTTTACAGTGCTTTTACAACTCTCTCTAAATGGTTTACAGAGTCAGCCTATTGCCCCCAACAATCTGGGGCCTCATTTTACCCACCTTGGAAGGATGGAAGGCTGAGGAATCAACCTTGCGCCTGGTAAGATTCGAACTGCCAAATTGCTGGCAGCCAACAGAAGTTGCCTGCAATACTGCACTCTAACCACTGTGCCACCAAGTAGAATGGTGGACCAGAGGGTGATCAACAGGAGTGAATTAAAGAAGTGACTTGTATGATCTTCCTTGCTGGACTTTCCCGTTTCCTTTGTTTATGGAAGCCAGCGGGGTAAAGTCGCAAATGACAATCATGGTTGCTCACTTTGCAATGATTCGCTTAACTGTGGTAAGAAATGTCATTAAATGGAGCAAAACTCACTTAATGTCTGTCTCGCTTCTCAACAGAAATTTAGAACACAATTGTGATCGTAAGTCAAGGAAAATACATACCTTGCAAGGTTATATGGGAAAGTAATGATCACATAAACTATTTGTATTTTAGTTGCCTCTGTTATGCACATAGTTACTAATAATCTCTTTGAAAAGTAAGCACAGGAGTAGAAATAAATTTGATGCTTATTCAATGATCTGTAAACAGCTGCTAAGCACGTAAACTATCTGACCGGCCTCTATTCCAGAGAGGCTAATTATTTTAATTTTATTAGAGAAAGCTTCATATATATTTTGCAGAAAACATCATCGACAGATTCATTCAAACAAGATGTGTTCACATTTTTTTTTTTTAATCTGTTAGGGTAGGGTGCCTTCTTGTGGCCATCCTGAGTTAATATTTCCTTCTTGGAAATATTAATGGCTTTAAAACAAACCAAAAAAAGGCTTTCCTTCCACCCACCCACCCCCCCGCTAAAACAGGTCTAAATAATATTAGAACACTATAGAAAGAATCTGTGCTATAGAAGGAAGCTTAAAGTAAGTGCGAATTTTCAGTTCTAATGTGTATTGCTTACCAAAGCTTCTCTGTCTGTTTGACATACCCAAGGATTTTCCACCCCCTTTCTTTGTAGAATTTTTTTTTTTAATTTTTTTTTTAGTCCATTGTTGAGATAAGATTTGAGAATAGGTTTCTACAGCTTTGAGCTTTTCTCGTACACTGCCGGTATCACTCCAAGTGTCTTGGAATTCAGGCCTCTTCCTGTCATACATCAGATTAGTTTCATTTCACTTGCTCAGTGCTGTTATTCCTCAGAGTAATGAATTTCCTCTGTGTCTTACAGCACACAAACATGGTTTTCATTAGGATTTCTCTTGGAAGGGGAAGGGAAGAGCCCCAGAAAAATTGTGTGTTTTTACTGTAGAGCTAAAAACAAGGCAAGAAACCACTTTATGCACGCAAACTAAACAGTTAAATAGGAGGAAACCCTTTGCTTGGTGGAGAACTGAGCTTTTGCCTTGAAAGAAAAAAAAAAACCTTGCAAAATATTATGTGTAAATTGTGTGTTGGGGGAACAAGCTGAAGCTATCGTAAAGCCACTTGTCCATTCCGTATGCAGATCTATAAATCGTTTTAAAAATCGTTCTATGTGCGCAATAAATTCAGGCTTGAATCTAAACAAAACACTTATTTTGTTTAAAGGTTATGGTCAGAATGTTACTTCTTGATCTGCCTTCTACGAGTGTGTCCAGCACGACTGGGTCTTTCTGCTCGCTTACCACCCTTTTAAACTGTCAAGTGGGGCTCGCCATGCTGATGGAAGAAAAAAATGGAGAGCCTCTGTTGAATGAGAGGGCACAAATTCTGAGGGAGAGTGTTTCTTATCGGAGGGCATGTTTTGAACTGAGTGAGCACTGATGGCCTGTTACATCAATGCTCACAGCTGTAAGAACTTAAAACCATAGCCAAATAGCTTTTAAAGCCATTCATTTCTAGCATTTGAAGCCAAAGGAGAATAAGCTAGTGCTGTTCAATATTGGTAAGATGTGTTCAACACATCTTTACTTTAGAACATGCTGCTAAGAATCCTAGGGAAGAAGATGTATTCGTGACAATGCAGTGAAATTGCAGCAGCATATATATATCCTGGCGGACATACGAGCCTTTGAAAACTTAAGGGGAAAATTATATTGGAAGAATGATGGAGCATACATCCTTCATTTTCAGAAGTTTTTGATGAAGGGGAAAGTGTTCTGACCAAGGCTTCCTGAGACCGTAATTAAGCACATGCTTAGTTAAAACAAGTCTTTTTTTATTTCAACGCTGGGAATGATGTTCATTCCCAGCCCGTAATGAGTCCCAAACGGTCCCTCGAGATAAACACCCACCTTTCTCGCCTTCAAATTACTGCCAACAACTAAAGTGCCAAATTAACTGTCAAAAGCCAAACAAAGTACAAAGTCCACACAGAGCTTCAAGGTTTAATCCGACCAGAGTGAACAATGTTGCTTCCTGCAAAGGTTCCTGTCCCTTTGCTCCTCCTTTATATCTTATGGGAGAGGCAATCACCTCCCAGCCTCACTCCCGAATTGCCCCTTTTGTCTTAATTGTTCTTGTCTTCTGGTAGCTCTGTGCACATGCGCACTGGGAACAGACTCCTCTTGTTCCTCTGCCTCTCTGCTGCCAGACTCTGGAGACTCCAGAGTCAGCACCCCATTCCCAGATGGTCCTGGCTCCATCTCTGCATCAGATGCAGGATCCTCTTCCGAGTCTTCTCCAGACTCCTGGACTGGTCCCCATTCTTCCCCACTGTCCAATTCCGCTGCCGTCTGCACAGGCTGCCAATGAACCACAACAGAAAGCACATTGCTAAAAATTCTCCATTAAAGCCAAGGGTGTGTAGAAAATAGTACTTTGGCTTCTTTCATTTTGTGCAGTCATGTTGGAGTTACAGAGGGTAATGTGGTAACTGGCAGGCTTTTGTTTTTAATGTACTTCTTTAGAAAATTTATATGGCCACCCACTCACTCAGGGTCTCCAACCTTTCTAGCTCAGTAGACCCAGTGGAACTGGGTGAGGAGGAGAGGGGATGGTTGCGCACATGCCTTCACTAATACAGCATCATGCATTTGCTCACTCACCATTTCCACAGCCCGGTTCCAAATGGGCCATGGCCCAACATTGGGCTGTGGACCAGGGATTAGGTCTCCTGGTCTGGATGGGTTTATAGAACTAAACCCCCAACATAACAAACCCTCAGTGCCCTGGCAACAACAATCAGTTCAGCGAATTGATGGGCTCCATATTAGGCCTGGAATTTCTGTTGGCAAAATTCTGTCTTTAAGGCCTTTCAAAAGAATATTAAGGTGTGGGTCAGACTTATCTCTGTGGGAGTGATGTTCCCCAGGGAAAAAGCCATCACAGAGAAGGTCTTGTTGATCCCACTAGATGAACCTCCTTAATACGAAGGGATCCATAACATATCCTAATTCCCTACTCTGAATGAAATTGTACACATTTTCAAATCAGACTTTGCTGATGTTAAGTTGTTCACATCTCTGATTAGTTAAACCTACCATGTTTTCCCAAAAATAGACCTATCTTGCAAATAAGACCTACCATGTTTTTTGTAAATGTGCCTAATATAAGCCCTACCCCCCAAATAAGCCATAATTAAGTGCCTGTGCAGCTGGCTACCTGCCTATTCCGTCTTGTTGCTTGTGGTGCGGCAGCTGCGAAGCAAGACAATGTGGTGAAGCGCCGTACACTGGCTTACCTCAGGCCCCCACAGCCCAAAAGAAAATAAGACTGAGTCTTATTTGGGGGGAAACAGTACTAATCTACCAATCTAATTGTAGAAATGTTGCTCATTCTAGGTGAGAGATGACTTCAGCCCTATGCTGGGTTATGAATATTGTTTTATTTCATGGCATGTTAGCATTCCATGCAGTGTTAAAGAACATAACTAACATGGTTTAAGGGGGATTTTTTATTGATGGGACAAAAATTACTGAATCAAAAATTCAGCAAGAATGGAAGAGTCCTTTAAATTTGCCTTTTGATTTCCTTTGGTTTGGGGGCAAGTAGTTGTGTTATTACAAATGAACTGCTGAAGATTAAAATTTCCCTGCCCTTTCTCTGTGTAGCATACTGTTCTCTAATCAGACTTCTCTAGACTATTAATCACATTGACTGTGTCACTGTTTTTATTGGAAGCATGAGCTGGACCGCTTCAAATCTCAAAGGAGACGTAACCTTTGCAGCTGTGGAAAGTTGGAACGATTGGCTGCTATTATTAAAAGATCTGGGAGTGTGTATGGAGGGAGGAATCTGAGTAAAGATGCAGTGAAATCCATAGGATGCTCAAAACATTAGTCTGAAAGTTTAATGACCAGGTAGCCCCCAATGATGTGGAGATGGGAATGGAGAGGGTTTCAACACTTTTATTTTGGGAAAAGCAAAAAGGAAAGAACCAGACATTATTTTTAAACATCAAATATCTAGTGAGACTAAAAAATATTCTTTAGGGACAAGCTATGTTTTCATTGTTTTTTTCTAGGGCAGTGGCCCCCAACCATTCGGGCACACCAAGGATTGATTCTGTGGAGAGAGGCTTTTCTGTGGACCAGTGTGGACGTGGTTTTGTGTGCTGACTTGTATCCCACAAATGGGGCTCTGCTTGTTTGTGTGGACCAATTTCTGACATGCTGTTGACCAGCGGGACCCCTGCTCTAAGACATGACAAGCCATTTTTTTCTCTGAAGTTTATTGTGATTTAGGAATGATGACTTTAACAAGGGGAAGGAGATGGGATTCAACTGTAAGGCATCCAGAAAGGATCCATGACATCAATCACTCCGAGACATATTCTCTCCAGTTGATTTATTTAAGAACAGATTTGGTACGTCTAAGGCAATTTCCCAAAGTGAAAGTATTTTCGCCCGTTCCACAGAATCTACCTTCTCTCCTCCCACTTCTACACTTCATGAATCATGAGAAGCAATTAACTGCAACTGGAATTTCTTAGTGCGACATACAGAATAACCTTGAGCATTTCAACTCCCCCACCCCCCTTGCATTATCTGGCAGCTGAATTTCAAAGCTGACAGCAACATGTGGTCAAATTGCAGGGCAATGTTATATGCAAGTGTACTCAGAAGTAGACACTGCTTATTTAATCCAAACTATTTCCAGATTCCCCCAATCTGTAGGACTGTATATAATCCTAAAGGTAAAGTTTCCCCTTGCACATTCGTGCTCGTCATTCTAGGCTCTAGGGAGCGGTGGTCATCTCCATTACAAAGCCGAAGAGCCAGCGCTGTCCAAAGACATCTCCGTGGTCATATGGCCGGCATGACTAAACGCCGAAGGTGCAGGGAACGCTGTTCTCTTCCCCCCAAAAGGGTCCCTATTCACTACTTGCATTTTTTACATGCTTTCGAACTGTAAGGTTGGCAGAAGCTGGGACAAATAATGGGAGCTCACTCCGTTACACAGTGCTAGGGATTCATACTGCCGACCTTTCTGATTGACAAACTCACTGTCTTAGCCATCATGTATGTTTGTGTGTGCACATACATACATATATACATATATATACATTAACATATACATCAGTGGTGGTATTCTACCAGTTCAGCCCAGTTCTGGTGAGCCGGTAGCAGCGATGAGCAGCAAAGACAACCGGTTTTCTCTGCTGCTCTGCTGTTGGGCCCACCTCCCTGCCTAGGCTCCCATACTCACCTTTATCCTCCGAATTTGAACACAGCTGCTTTGCGCAGCATAGAATAGCACTGTGAGGCAGCTGCTGAAGTGACTGGGATCATGCAGGTTTGCAGGAGGCGAGTTAGAATGCCTCTGCGCCTGCGCAAAGTGTGTGCTTGGCATGCGCGTGCATGCAAAGTGTGTGCACGCACGCAAAGCGCATCCACCAAGCCACACCCACCAAACCCGTGGCAAAAATATTTGAATCCCACTACACATATACATACATACATACATACATACATACATACATACATACATACATATTTCTCCTACTGGAGATTATTTTTGCTTTGATTATGAAAGAGGTCTTACTGAAATGATTCAGTGCAACTTACTCCTGGAATATAAAACATGGTTTGGTCCCAAGTCTGGGGTTGACGTTTATTATTTGTTCAGTGGCCCCCATGTTGTTCTGTTGGTTTTGTTATTTATTAGGTTATTTTAATCTGGGCTGTCTGTTTGATCCTGCCTTGGGCAGCTGGTTGGATTAGAAGACCTCCGAAGTCCTTTCCAACCCTAAGATTTATTGTTTTTAACTGGGGTTATGGTTTTCTTTTTATATAGTTTTGTATGCTGCCCAGAGTCCACTAGAGTTGAGTGGCCAATAAATAAAGAGTTGCAGCTGCAGTATAGTGTTTTGAAGAATACTGATGCAAGTTAGAGTAGATTTTAAGGGAGGGGAAATATGAAGTCCTTTTCTTTGTATGTATGCATAGGTAAAGAGGTAGGTAAAATACATCTATGAGTAAAAAAAATTGTTGTATCATACCAAATTTTCTGAACACAAACCATTTCAAATTTTGAAACAGTTTATTATTATTATTAGTATTATTATTATTAGTGTTATTATTATTATTATTATTATTATTATTATTATTATTATTATTATACACAAAAAACAACAATGTACACAGCAAGCAAGATAACTATGCTGGGTTTCATATCACAAATCACTAGTCAAACACTTCCCAAGCATTTAGGACTGCGTGATGTATTGGCGGATTATGTGAGCAGATCCTAGTAAGGTGGCCTTCTGCATCTGACCCATGGTGATTTTGTCAGCGCCAATTGTTCTTAAATGCTTGCCTAGGTCTTTAGGCACAGCACCCATTGTGTCAAGTACCACTGGAACCACTTGCACTGGTTTATACCAGAGTCTCTGCTGTTTGATTCTCAAGTCCTAATGTCTGGTGATTTTTTTCAAGTTGTTTCTTGTCGATTCTGCTGTCATCAGGTATGGCAATGTTGACAATCCACACTTTTTTCTTCTCCACAATCGTGATTTCCAGGGTATTGTGTTCCAAAACTTTGTTAGTCTGTATTTGGAAGTCCCACTTGTTTGTGTCGGAAGTCCCAGTTGTTTTGTATGCTCATTTTCGACCACTTTTTTAAGTTTATGATCCCACCAGTTCTTTGTTACAGGCAGATGGTAGTTGTGACACAGGTTCCAATGGACCATCTGAGCGACTGTGTTGTGACATTGTTTGTAGTCAGTCTGAGCGATTTTCTTGCAACAGCTCAGTATGTGATCGATGGTTTTGTTCGCTTCTTTGCAGAGTCTGCATTTGGGGTCATCGGCAGATTTTTCTATTCTGGCTTTGATTGCATTCATTCTGATGGCTGGTTCTTGGGCTGCAAAATCAGACCTTCTGTCTCTTTCTTCAGTGCTCCGTTGGTCAGCCATAACCAGGTCTTTTCCTTCTCTACTTTTCCTTGGATCTTTTCAAGGAACTGTCCATGCATTGCTTTGTTACACCAGCTGTCAGCCCTAGTTTGCATCGCTGTTTTCCTGTGTTGATTCTTGGTTTGCTCCACTTTGAGTAGCTTCCTATTGTTGACCTGGTTCAACACTGTCTTTCACATAATCTGCCAGAGCATGCTTTTCTTCTTCAACTGTCTGCTTCACTTGCAAAAATCCTCTGCTGCCTGCTTTTCTGGGCAAATATAGCCTGTCGATGTCACTACACGGGTGCAGCGCATAGTGTATGGTCATCAGTTTTCTTGTTTTCTTATCCAGGCTGTCCAGCTCTGCGAATAAATTATTATTATTATCATTATTTAATTAAATTTCAGTGTGGCTGACTCAGGAATTCTGGGAGTTGAAGTCCACAAGAAATAAAAGTCTACTTTTTAGAACCATATTGACATCAATATCTTGTGTAGCAAGAGGTTCACCTGAAACTGAAGTGATTTTTTTCAGAACTACTCAACTATTACTTCCCCATCCCAAAATATTAGGTGTTGTTTGATATCTGAAATACCTAATGGTGAGTAATGCACTTAGTCCATGTTAAAGCCCCTTGTTTTAATTCTGCTTCCTTTCCATTGCCAGATTTTTATAGTGATGGATAGTGAGCTATGTAGTAATCGCCTCTCTTGATATCCCTCCTTAATCTGTTAATTTCTATCATACCTGTAATAGATTGTGGGGTCTGGGGTGATGCAGTACAGTTAAACTGTCGAAATATAAAAGGGGGGTTCGTTCTCAATATCTGTAAGTAAATCTCACTCAATTCATGGAAACTTGTTTTAACAGACATAAGATAGTTATTGTCATCAGTTGATTATCATAGCTTTTTATCTATTATATTTACATAACAGAATCATAGAGTTGGAAGGGACCTTGGAGGTCTTCTAGTCCAACCTCCTGCTCAGGCAAGAGACCCTAAATCAGTGATGGCTAACCTTTTTGGGCTCCTGTACCAAAAATTGTGTGCCATTTGTGTTTGCGTGCCAGCACCCAGAAGGCAATGCGCACCTCCACATGCCCCCTACGCATGCGCACGCAATCCCTTCCCAGCCCCCCTGCCGCTGCCCCCTTACCTGCACTGCACCTCACAGCTGATTTTCATCTGGTTTGAGGCCTTTTCCAGCCTCCCAGAGGCTTCAGGAAGGCTTCTGCAGGCTCTTCAGGCAGAAAACTAGGTTCGTTTCATCACTTCCGGTATTTCTGGAAAAACAGGAAGTGATGAAATGGGCCTAGTTTTTGTCCTGAAAAGCCTGCAGAAGCCTTCCTGAAGCCCCTAGGAGGCCAGAAAAGGCCTCAAACCAGACGAAAATCAGCTGTGAGGCGCGTGCATGCCCAGTGAGATAAGTTTGCCTGTAGCTCGTGTGCCGGCACAAATGGCTCTGCATGCCACAGGTTCGCCATCATGGCCCTAAACCATTTCAGACAAATGGTTGTCCAACCTCTTCCTAAAAACTTCCAGTGTTGGAGCATTCACAACTTCTGGAGGCAAGTTATTCCACTGGTTAACTGTTTTAACTGTCAGGGAATTTCTCCTTAGTCCTAGGTTGCTTCTTCTCCTACATTAGTTTTCATATTATGACAAATGTCACAAATGCATTTCTAAAGTGTTGAGTAACACCGTTCCTTGTTGCAAAAGGAGACAGTTAAAAGTAGTAACAAAAATCCAGTCTATGGAAAAGCAGATTTCACCACGGCAATCCAAAGGAAGGAGGAAGCATAAATAGGAAACTGAAACAAATGACATAGGATATAGAGAGAGCGAGAAGCAAATTTAGCCAATTTGTAATCAGCAAAACTGTAGATTTCATAGAACCCCAAATTGATTGGACGTTTTGGCAAGGTATACCATGGGTTAATCGCATGATTTCCAAATCACTTTGTGATCAAGATGGCCATACAAGCTGATAGACAGGCAAGTAAACAGATATCTGATTGAGAGGGGTATTTATGTCATTTGCAGAGGTCAAATTGGGTTTGTTCATATTAAACAAGATAAAATGCTTGTGTATTTGAAACAGTCCCTCAAGTTCTCAACCTTTCAACACACCCACGTAGGAGTACAGTAGTACAGTAGTACTGGGAGTACAGTAGTAATCATAGCAACAACTGTGATATTGTTGACAATATCCCACTTTGTTAAACCTTCCACATGCCGTTAGAGGCCTTTTCAGGTAATTTCAAGCGCATTTGTCATAAAACCTTTCCTACTGTGCCTAATGGCAACAACTGTGTAGGAAATCAACTAACCCTGCCTCTATAGGCAATCTGTTTAAAATGTCTAGAAAAATGTTCTTTTGTTCCTCTTCCTTAAAAGAAGAAAGAGTTTACGGTTGCTATTTTTTAAAATATATATTTTCAAAATAGAACCATGGGACAGTTTGGCTGAAAACATAGAGAGAGCCAATCAAACCTGTGTAAATTAGACCCATTAGAGCGGGGAGGCAGAGAATGCTGCAGGTCCCACCCCTGAGGGAGATACACCTGGTGGGAACCAGAAGAAGGGCCTTCTCCGTGGTGGCTCCCTCTCTCTGGAATATTATTCCTCCATAGATTAGAATGGCCCCCACTTTAGCACTCTTCTGAAAGGCACTGAAGACCCGGTTTTGCCAGTGGGCCTGTGGAACCCAGAGAGGGATGGAGCCCATCAAATGGCTAGTGTGATCTGCTGTCGTTGGGGCGGGAGTGGGGAGTTGAGGGGTGATTTATTTTTATTTTTTCCAGATTTTGTTCTCTTGTACTTTATTAATTTATTTGATTCTTTTTGTTAAATTTTATTATTTTTTATTTTTATTTTTTGTTTTAAATATGGTTTTACTTTGTGTAAGCCGCCTCAAGCTGCCGTGGGCAAATAGGCGGCAATATAAATTAAATAAATAATATAAATAAATATATATATAAAAAAATTCATGGTTTATAAAGCTGAGAATAGCAATAGCAATTAGCACTTGGACTTGTATACTGCTTCACAGTGCTTTAAAGCCCTCTCTAAGCGGTTTGCGGTGTCAGCTTATTGCCCTCAATAATCTGGGTCCTCATTTTACCCACCTCGGAAGGAGGGAAGGCTGAGTCAACATGGAACCAGTCAGAATCGAACTTGAGTGAGTAGTGAGTTAACCTGTCGTACTGCATTCTAACCACTGCACCACCACGGCTCTTAGAATGAGATGTTGGCCTACCTACTCCATTTTCACCGTGCCTCTCCTTCCAATCTCTTTGAAAAGCAGCTTGTATTTTGGTTTTACTCATCTGACCTGGTATCTTCCAGATGTGTTCATGTCCTCTAATCCTGCAGTCTGTGTGGTTGAAGGCTGGGGAAAGTTAGGTTTGGGAAGTTGGGTTCAGAATGTCAAGAATAGGTCTAGTGAACCTAAGAAAAGTAGGCACTCTCAGGAACTTTGTAATCCCAAAAGCACAACTTTATTGGATATGCAATTTCGGTACTGAAGAATCAAAACCAGCTCTGGTTTTCCCGTGCGATGCTTGCATGGTTAAACAATAGCTTCCCCTTCTTCCACCCATTGGTGTTCACTCTGTCCAATTATGAATCGTCCTTTTGTTTTGAGAACAGTTCACTTCTTTGTCGGACACCAGAGACTTTGATGGGTCCTTGGTTCACACGATCTATTCCTAGAGTATCTGCATTCCTTCTCACCCTTCCCTCCCACCAGTTCTTGGGCCAGTTGAATAGTGATAAGACTCAAAAGTTTCAAAAGGAGTTCAAGATTGACATGCTGAGCCCCTGGGGAAAATGGAAGTCCTGAAAACATATCAAACATAGATCAACATCATTGTTCAGTCTTTTGGGTCTCCACCCCTCACCCACCCATCCCATTTTAGTGAGTGCTTGGCATGAAATCTTTATCAGGAGGCTTCTGATGAAGGTAAAGGTTCCCCTCGCACATACGTGCTAGTCATTCCTGGCTCTAGGGGGCGGTGCTCATCTCCGTTACAAAGCCGAAGAGCCAGCGCTATCCGAAGATGTCTCCGTGGTCATGTGGCCAGCATGACTAAAGGCCGAAGGTGTGCGGAATGCTGTTACCTTTCCACCAAAGTGGTTCCTATTTTTCTACTTGCATTTTTTACGTGCTTTCAAACTGCTAGGTTGGCAGAAGCTTAGACAAGTAACGGGAGTTCACTCCATTATGCAGCGCTAGGGATTCGAACTGCCGACCTTTCTGATCGACAAGCTCAATGTCTTAGCCACTGAGCAACTGCATTATATATATATGTGTGTGTGTGTGTGTGTGTGTGTGTGTGTGTGTGTGCTGTTAGCTTCCTTTGGGTATTATCCCACGTCATTGTAGTTCTGTTAAAGTTGTAACAACGTTTCAGCAGAATCTCATCTGCCATCCTCAGGTTTCTGTATAGAGTTAGTTCCTGGTTTCAGATTTGAGGCTGGTCCATTCTGATTGGCT